>JAPMOR010039821.1:542581-637925 GCA_026543865.1 Argiope aurantia
ATTTCACAATTTTCAGAAATGTGCACTCTCAAAGTTCATTCTGTTCTTGGTATTTGTGCACAAGGTATCTTTTTGTACTGATAATAAAAAATTTTAAAGAGTACCCATTTTTAAACATTGGTGCTCTTTTCTATAATATAATTAGATGTATAAAAATATAGGCAGGAATTCAGATAAACGGCCCAATAAACAGAATAAATAGTATAAGACTTCTTAAGTTATATGACTATAAAAATTTGAAGTTAAAAATATTTTGAGGATTCGATTAAAACCAGTTTACAAAAAAAAATTAATTAAACATTTTAGAAACCATTGATCCCGGCATATCAACTATTCATCAAAGGCAGCTAATTATCAACAAAAGGAACTTATATATCGTTTATGAGGCTCATTTGCTAAAAACTGAAAACTATTTGTGTGTTCTACTTTGCACGATGTCAATCAACGGTCATTGTGAATTTTATCGAAAATACTGAATTAATCTCAATAGCAGAAACAGATAAAATAGAAGAATTAAGAACAGAATATTGTGGAAGGAAACAAGTCGTATTTCAAGAGAATATCAAGAGTGAGACATAGCTCCATACGCAACTCAACGAAATCGTCTTTTCATATTAACTGAGAGCTCCGTTTAGGGTGAATGATCAAGCATATAATATGTCTTACAATTGTTTACAAATCTAAGCGAACTTACACAATACATTTCAGCTTTAGTGTCATTTAGTTATATTTACGTCCTATTTTGAAAGCAACATTAGAGCTTTTTGATTTGAATCTCTTAATTTTGAACTGTCATCAGATGCCGAGGACGTTATCTGAAACAGTGGCCCTTTCTCTAGGCTTCTGCGCCACACTGATGGGAAGACGTTTGACCCTGATTTAACGTGCATTAGATTTGTTTGCATGGCAGCTCTTTGGAATAGGGTTTCAAACTTCCCTTCTTCCCTTCTTCAGCCTCGTGATTGAGATCTAATTACAATGTATCTACTGTTTTGAAATTATGCTGAATAAATTAAACACTTTCTTTTCACTAGACGCCATTTTCAGCTGTTCAGAAAAAGCAATTTCGGAAATTGCTTATAAATATTGTTCATAATTTAAAATTTGGCGATAATTTTTCTTTCCATTTATTTATTTCGCTTGTTACTAACTTATTACGTATTATTTATGAATCATTTCAAATATATAGAATTTTGAAAAAGAATGATCAATGTTGAATGGCCTTGTGTAACATTATATACACTTTTATTTGCCTATCTTTCTAAACATATTTCTTACATATACATTACATTCTAAACATATTTCTTCTCGTGTGTTATTGAATTTTTTACCCTGGAATTTATAATAGAGTCAAAATGACGGTTAATTTAAAGCGCAAAAATTATCCACATGAACCTAATTGCTTATGTTAGATAACATTTTAAATTCTTGTATGGTTTGAAAAAAAAATTGTTCCATGATTTAAAAAAGTTTGCCTTGAAGCCGAGTTTCAAAATTGTAATGTTATTCGCCTAACTTTTTGAATGGAAAATGATGGAAAAAAAATTAGTAAGAAAACGGAATTTTAATGAATGCATTTACTAGGAAATTTAATAAAAATATCTATTTGCTAAATTTTTTAATGAAAGTTTTTATGCCAAGATGGTTTCCTTAAAAATTTTGAAGATTTTAAAACAAAAACACCCTTTAGGCTTTTTGTGTCCTCAATACATTCCCATGTGACTCCGCACCCCCCTCCCCCCATTGAGATTGCGATAGCTACTTTAAGAAACCCTGATCTAGATACCCGCACTTTACGATGTTTTGCAACCCATATCAAAACTTTCCTCCCCAACGCTCTCACAAAAGAATTAAAGGAAGTACATACTTAAAGATTCTTGCTTTCCCTTCTTAAGCAATGAAGAGGAAATGGCCCGGGAGTCCATACTAATCTTCGTCTGAATAGTGTTAGGTCAGAGAAAATTTCTTTTCATTTTGTAGAATGGAAAAAAGAATGAATAAAATGTCTTGGGGTTTCTATTTCATCCAAACAAGAGGTTTCAGTCTTTGACGTAGAAGTACACAATGCTGCAATATATATGTGTAATGATATTTTTAAATCTAATTTAAATATTAATTCATTTACAAATTTTTATCTTTTAACCCATATTAACGTATTTTAACATGTTCTCTTATTTCCTGATTCAATTCCACCTTTTTTATTTAATTAATGTTACACGCGCTGTAGAAGACTGTAAATTCAACAGGTTTTCAAGATCCGAGTGAAGGGATAAAAATCCTTAATGTTTGCAACATTCTTTTAAAGTTACATAAATTTCCCTATCCTAAATCGACACGTGTTCAAGATATCCCTATCAAAATCATTATAAAATCACCGTGGGAAAAATTTCCGTCTCTTTCGCTCTCTTTTTCTCCCGTGTCGCGATGTTAACTGACGTATTTCTTATCTCTTATTCTTACATATAAATTATGCCTTCCGGGATGAAATAAAGCAAAGTTTTAAAATTTTCAAAAGCTTCTTTTATTCAGCCACGCAGCTGCTAAAAAATATGTTTATATTACATCTATCTATCAAAGACTAAAACCATTAGAAAGGACAGAAGGGGAATGCGATTTTTGTCTTTCAATAAAAATAAATTCTAAAATTCACCGTTAAATTTTTAACGTTTTATATTTGAACTGAATTAAACGATTACTATCTAATGGTTGTGTAATCTAAATAAATTTAAGGTAATTGAGTACATATATTTAGAAATTGTCAACAAAATTCTTCTGTAGTACATTTTTTTCTTATTTTACGACATACTTTATGCTCATTTATTCAGTATTCTTGCTCTCAAGAGAAAGTCAAAATTTTCTTTTAATCATTACTGCTAATGTAATACTTTTTCTTTTCTCTTTTATTTCTTTCTCGTATACGTAGTATAGAGAAAATATAGTAATCGTCAAAAAATTCGAACTTCGAGATTTTGAGGAATCTCCGCGTTTTAGACCTCCATGATTTCGAAAAACACATTATTAGAAAATATCCGCCCATTTGTCTCTACAAAAATAACTCAAAATCGCTTTGAACTAAAAGGATGAAATTGTGTATGAAGTCTTTACTTCAAATGTGCAGATTTTCATCAAATTTTCAGCAAAATCCGCTCAGAGGAAGTCCGTCTGTCTGGATGTCCGAATATAAATTAACATGATAATTGCAGAAGGAAGAGAGCTAAACAGTTAAAACATTAATCGGTACATAATATCTTAACTCAGTACACAGATATACGGTAAAAATTAATTGGCACACAAATTTAACATCTATAATATAGACTTCTGTCAAAGTTTGAAGCAAATCCAACTATGGGTTGATTGTCTGTCGGGCTGCACTTTCAAAAACATGTAAACACGATAATTCAAAAACACAATGACTTTAATATATCAAATGTGGTAGGGGATTTTGTGACTCCAATGCTCCGAAAATGCTCGTCTGTCGTCTGTGACAAAGATAACTCAAAAACGCTGCGAGCTAAATGCATGAAATTTGGTATACGATCTTGATACCAAATTTGAATATTTCTATCAAATTTGAGTAAATTGAGTAAATCCTACATAAGACGATAACTACAAAACAAAGACAGATGGATAAATAAAATTCCTCGTATGCATGAAATTGTGCATACGAGATTTAATTAAAACTAAACACAGCTGGTGAACCAGCTGATCGCCAAAGGCGGATAGCAATAAATATGTTACTAATTCTGAGTTTGGAATTGAAACGCAACGGCTCTTCAGGTATCATTTCAACATTGAAGCCACGGTGAGGTCCCGAGGCAATACATCACTCTTCAGATGATTGATTCCCTTTGGATTACTATGCTAGATGATGTGGTAATCTTCCGAGTTGTATATTCGAGATATTTTTCTTTGAAGAAGATTAAGCCGCAGAAATTACTAATCATATCTTCATATAATCATCTTCCATAACGTTTTCAGAGACCTACAATCAATAAGAGACTTGTGAGATTCATTAAAATTAGGGCACTGTGCTACAAGTGGCAAGCGCCTTCTTGTAGGCTATTTGGGATGTATTTCCTAATAGGGTTATTGCTCGTTTTTTAAAATTTTATTTTTGAAATGTTTCATAATATCTTATATCATTAAGTCGCTATTTATTTATCTATATGTTTTATATTATTAATTTTATTAATTATTATTTTTTATTATAAGGGCTATTTGAAACCAGAGAAAATTTATATGAAGGTACATCTCATATACTAGAATAAATAAATACTTCTGTACGAAGTGGAACTTGATTATTTTTATTTATAAATTAAATCTTGTTTCTTTTTATTATTTTCTATTTTTTCTTTCATTCTTAGTTTGTTCTTTTAATAGCAAATTTTTTTTCTCTTCAAAATTTTTTTGGGGGAGGGTATTTTCTTATTTTCGGCCCTGGTCATTTTTTACCCCTTTTATTTATTTCATTTTTCTTACTTTTGCCTCCTTTCCAGGTTTAATTACTTTAATTTTGTCATAAAGACAATTCATTGATTCTCCCGTTTCCATAGTGTTGGTCACTAAAAGTGTTTGGATGGTCATCTGGGCGGTGAATATTGGATTCTTGCTGATGTGTCAGTCAAGTGTCTAAAGATTAGATTCTTCATACTATTTGGTCTTAAATTTTAAATTAAAAAAATGAACACCCTGGATAGGAGAAGATATATATAGCAGAGTGCAGGTTTGAAGACATAGACGAGACGTTGTATTTTTAATTCTCTTTTTATTCTCTCTTTAATACCCATCTCGGGAAAGCAATTTATTTACAAGCAGACGCAAAGCGACACAAAAGCAGAAGTAAAGAAGAGTAAAAAGGAATGAAACAAATGATCACTAGTCTTATCTGACATAGGATTTCTGGCTATGCGCCAATTCAATACACATGGTGACCTTTGACACCTTTTCAAGGGCACCTAAGGGATCACTTTCATTCGAGACGTAGTACTTTTACAGAGGAATTAATTAAACCGAAAGTGGAATTGGATCACGAAATAAGAGAATATTTTAGAATGAAGTTACTATGGGCTTTACTTAAGATAAAATCTTGGAAATTAATTAAATTAATATATATATATATATATATATATATATATATATATATATATATAAAATTTAAATCTTAATTAATTTCCTAAATTTTATCTTAATTTAATCCACATTAACTTCATTCCAAAGTGTTCTCTAATTTCCTAGTGCAATTCCCACTTTTTATTTCATTATTTTTAATACGCGTACTAAAAAACTGATGACTTCAGCATTTTCTCGCGCTCCAAGGGAAGGGATAAAAATTCCTATTATTTACAACATTCTTTTAAAGATACCTAAGATTCCCTTTTCTAAGTCGATCCCCGTAAAAGGAATTCCTATCAAAATCTCCTAGTAAAATCACTGAAGGAAAAAAATTTCTGCCTCTTTTGATCTTGTGTCGCGATGTAAACTGTTGCATCTCAAAACGCGTTTTCTATGCGCAAATTATACACCCGGGATGAAATAAATCGAAGTTAAAATTCCAAAAGTTCTATCTTTTCGGCTACGCATTGATAAATAAGTATATACATATATATATGTGTGGGGGGGATGTAAATACACTTTAGAGAGTGAAAATATCCACATACCACATTTCATTTATCTAGTTTCTTCTGTTATGAATTTACATATTCAGATGGACATGAGCACAAACAGAAGGTCTATCCGTCGACTATCTTTGTCGAAAACCAGACGTAGATTTATTATTTTTAAATAAAGATCTTATACGAAAATTCACCCATCTAGCTTATACCGTTTGTTAGCTGTAGCGTTTACATAAACACGAATAAAAATATCAACAGACATTCATTTCATTTACAGTATAATATTTCAGCCCAAGATTTACCATAAATTTACAACTCTGCTAATAATAAAGTAGAAGGCTTGTTTATGTGTGTGTGTTGACAGTACAGAGAATTTCTTGAAAGTAGATTACATTATAATGATGCGAATGTTGCGAATATATAAATATTAACTCTTGAATATAGTTTTTCTTTGTCCTTTGTTATAATCAAATGCAGTTCATTTCTGCAATTCACATTTCTTTGCTCCGTTTGGCGTTTAATTCATTAAATATGAAGGAATTTTTAAAAACGCGGTTTTCTAGAACTTCTGATAGATACATATGAGAGATAAGAACTTTTTAACTCATTCTTTTGTTTTTGAACCAACTTTTTTTCATATTGCATTTTATTAGAAATTAAAATGATTGACTAATAACAGTTAAATATGATTAAAATATATACTATTAATAATATGTGCAAATCAACTTGTGGCCAACGGCGACCGTTATATATATATCGTGCATTTACTTTTAAACATTTTTTTTTGTATTATTGCTCAGTTCGTTTATTGGAAATCAAGTTTAAAACAAAATTGTATTAAATATAATTTTCAATATATAGTTTTATACACATATGAATACTGATTTAAAGGACAGCGAATATTTAAAGTCCTAACTTAAAATTATTTTTGTTATTTAACTTTTGATACGCACTGTCCTTACGGAATTTAGTAAGCTGTTGAATTTATTGTCCAGAGCACGCTTCAGGCCAACCGGTCATATCTTTTATTACTTCCTCACATGTATTTGAACTTCCAGTTACATCGTTTAAATATTTGCCTATTTGCGAACAAGAAAGAATAGGCCAAATCAAGATTCACTGCCTTAAAAGAACACATTGCTTCTGTGTTTAACTTAACGACTGAGTAGATATTTTAAATTTCGGTCTGCCTGTTTTTTTTTTTTTTTTTTTTGATGAAAATGTGTTTTGATTCCCAAACAGTTCGTATATATGTTCACTTTATTTCTGATGTCCGTAACTTTAAATATTTACAAGATATGCTTTTTTCCCTCTGAGTGTAGAATAAATATTTGTTGGATTCCAACGGATTTTGAGATAATAAATTCTTCTAAGCTTATTATTATTAAATGTTTCTTCTAAGCTTAAGAAAACTTTAATCCGTCATCAAAATGTGAGCCCAGAATGAAAATCTCCTTTATTTACTTAAATTTTTAACATCATTAATACTTAAAATAATTTTAAAAAATATTATTTTAACGAAATATTTGTAATGCTGTATAAGATTAATCGATTTAACTGATTTTATTTTTCTCTCTATGAATCTGTTGACTACAAATAATATTTTCAGTTTTACTAATAATAACAAAAACTGAAATCTGCAAATAAATTCAATTTTGATTAACTACATCTTATAACAGCAAAACAGAAAAAAAAATTATTTTAAACTTGCCACGTTTGGCGACTAGTTCGCTGGGATTAATAGTCGCCCAAAATTTTAATCAAATATTTTGAGTAACTTAGTTGTAATAGCTTCTTCAATAAAACATTTTCAAATATTATTAGACATATAACTCATACCATTTTAGAAACTTTACACCATTCTGTTCACTATATGTAAACTTAAACATTTTTTTCTTTCTTAATCTTTTACTTTTACCCATTTAACTGACAGAGAATCCCAGCGATTACAAGTTCGGGGATATTCTGAGACGAAAAGAAAAATAAAGAAAGTTTGTTATGTTTTGAAAGAATTTTCGCCAGTTTCTTTGTACATCCAATTATAATACAGGAAAGAGCTGCAGTGTTTCAAAATGGTCACAATTTTAAAAAATTTCCCCATTATTTTATTCTGAAGTTAAGCCTTTTTTTTATTGCTCTGAAATAAGCCAAAATTTATAAAATTCTGTTATATTTGATAATATATTTTAATTTGATTTTTAATTTAACAGATCTTGATTATAAATATTGTGACAAATTGAAATAGCAAAACATTTGAATCCGATTAACGGTCATTAGAATTGGCTTTGGTATCTCAAAAAATTAGTTGAAGTAAAATGGTCAAAATTTTTTTCAATAAACTCGAAATGCATTAATACAAAGTTTGCCAAGACTTTTGACTGGCAAGTCAGTCAACTGTCAAAGAAAAGAAATTAAACATATATCCTAAGGATAATGTTCTAAAATTTAAATTATACTTCAGTTTAATTGGAATGCGTTCGAGTATATGATTCTTATAAATCAAAATTAAATAAAATTAAAAAGAAAAAAATTGTTTTAAACTTGACACATTTGGCGACTAGTTCGCACATCTTACACAAAACAAATCTTAAGACCTCGGGGTTCACGAAATTCTCGCCTTTTCTAAGTAATTGCATAGTTTGCTTTTTTTTTTTTTTTGGATAATCGGACTTTATGTGTCCTTTAATTCACTCCATTGTTTAATCCAAATTATATGATTTAAAAAGAATTATTTTGTATTCTATTTAAATTGCCACATTCTCAAAATCTGAGACTTTATTCGACATCTTATCTAAAATTCATCAAACCATTATTTTCATTTTATGAAAGGACGTTGACCTACACTATTTACCTACTGCTGAATGCTTCAGAATAACCAATTGTTAATTGATATAACGCAAGAATAAAGTTATCAAAGTAGGTTTTTTTTCATGGCAAGTTTCATCATTGTATTTGACTGCAATCCGTAACGTAAACGTTTAGCATGCAACAAGGGCGTTCCCCAAGTTACTTACGTGAAGTCGTCTTTTAGTTAAGTTTAAACTTCTTACAATATAAATCCAACCATTCTGCCACACTTTATCTATTTAGTAACATGAATGATACACACTTTTTCTAGTACAATTTTAAAGTGGAAGACTTCAATGTCGCTTTTTTTTAACATCACTTGTTTTAAAGATTTTTTTTTACTATCTGCAACCATTAGAGGACATTCTACTTCCGTTCCCCGTGGTTGCTCATGATCTTTATCAAATTATATTATTTCATTTCATGGTATTGTGTTTATGAAATGGTGTTTATTTATTTTGCTGTTGTTGAAGAATTTGTTCTTCCGTATGTCTACATTTGAAATTAGTGCGAGACATTCTATTTTTTTTTTTTTTACTTTATTTGGAAATAAGTGTTCCGTCTACAATTTTCTCACGGAAAATGCCCAAGATATGGGCGAGATGTTATTTGAAAGATCTAACTCTTAAAAAAAAAAAAACAACTTGAACGCATTGAATGTGAACCAGGAATCGGTTTTTAAAATGAAGAAGGGCAGCTTCTAATTCTTTTGTTTCAAAACCGATTTTTCTATATATTTAAACTATACTGGAAATCAGGGGACCTTGGTGGTCTGGTGGTAAGGTCTATCATTTGGCACCGGAAACGGAATTAATTCCGCTTTCATGGAACAATCATGGCATGAGTAAGCTAAGTGTATCATAACACCATTGGGATAGATTCCCGTGTTACTGATGTAGAGTGGAGTTATAGAGAAGGGGATGGCTTAGGTATAGTCCTCGTCACCTGACCAAAGTTCAAGATTACGAGATCTGTACTGAACTGATACCTTTGTGCTTTGTAACTGGATGTAAATATAATTAAAAGAAGTTGAAAATACGAGAGCTATATATTATGCTAAGAAGGTTAATCCAATGATTTAAACATTGTTTCAACTAATATCGTAAAAAGAAAAGAAAGGGGCGAGCTTATTATACCAATAGAATTATACACGAATATACATAACATCTGATTTACTATCTCATTTTAACTATACTGATTACTTCTTTAACACTATTCGAATCACTGCTCATGGAATCTCAATCATTGTGAATGGAAAGGAAACAACTGTGCACGTTTACAAACAAAAAAATAATGTATGGCCATTCTGTGGTTTTAAACTATTGTATGTGAATTATCATTTGATTAGAATATACAACTATAGCTTCCCAAAAGTTTTCTCACATATTTTTTAATTAAGTATTCACATCTTCCCTTGCATAAAAATTGTGGACTTTGAGAAAGGCTGCAAACATCACGGGAGCTCATATTTTCTTGATTTCAGAAGTCTCGCACAAGAGCGTTTTTTTTTTTTTTTTTTTTTTTTTGCATCGTAGTATAGTGTCAGAAAACCGAGGTTTTTTTGCTGTTGTTTTTCAGCGACTGAAATCAAAATTTACGCTGAATTATAATTTTAGTAACAAGATCACATACCAAATTTCATTTATTTCAAACTACACCTTTTTGAGTCATGACATTTACAAGCATGCAACGAACAGATCATTTGACGACCTACTTTTTAGCGTATCTGATTCAAAACTTGATGCAGATATATGATTTAATTGCTAAAAATATGTACCAAATTTCATACATCTAGCTCTTTAAGTCTAATAGTTACACGTATAGATATGTTTTTTATCGATGAAATTCAAACTAATTTGATCAAATCATTCAATCACGTACTTTTGCCAATGTTGAAATTAAGATTTTTTAAAAAAAAGGGACGAGTGGCTTTCCAAAAACTTCCCCACATACTCTGTACGCTGTACAACAGTTACGAAATAGTAACCTTTGGCGTGAATTTAGCATTTTCACTGAATCTATCGTGTAAATCCTTGGCGATTAATCTCTGGTATGCGATTAACAGTAACCGAAAATCGAATTTGTCTTTTTGATGCACTTTTCCAAACCGATTGAAATAAAAATGTAACATAAAACTACAGTTGAAGTCATAAAATTTCATACCGGATTTGATATATTTAAATCATTGCGTCTCTGAGTTGCTACGTTTACATGTTTCTCAATGTACAGACCGACAGACGGTTAATCCCTTGTTGGATTTCTCTCATAATTTGAAAGGTATCTCGACTATAGATATTAATTCTTTTCTATCTAGCTCTTTTCGCTTTGTACTTATCGTGTTAAATTATATTCGAACAGCCGGATAGACAGAGTTCCATTGAGTGGAGTTTTCTCAAAATTTGACAGAAATATACGATTGTTGTATAGAAACCATAAACCAAATGTCATCCGTCTATCTCAAAAGCGTTTCTGAGTTATCTTTGTCACAGACAGACAGACGGACATTTTCGAAGAATGTGTTATTTGAACTCAGGGAGGTTTGAAACTCGGAGAATCGTCAAAATCTCCAGTTCGAATTTTTTGATGATTACTGTACTTTATACTACATATACAAGAAAGTGAAAATCACTTTCTTTGCGCATTCACTCCGAAGTTGAACTTTCATTTTTGCTTTTATTTCTTAGCATATGGACTTTTTTTTAAAAAATAAATATATAATTAATTTAATGTGAATTTGTACTAAACTGATTCCATTAAATCTGGTTCCAGTCTTATCAAATATTAAAATGAAATTTCAAATAAATACATAATTTAACAACCAAGAAAACCAATATTTAAGAAGTTTTCGTTGAAAGTTTAGTAATTATTATATTATAAATAAAGTTGGATGAGGGTTTCGAGCTATTCAAATATTCGATTAGAGAGATTCAGAGATTCAAGCAAAACTCTGTGAGAAATGCTCATTATTTCGTAGTAGAGTAATTAGCTAATATAGCGCTTCTGAAAGTGGCAGATTTAAGGACTTTGCGGCCTCAGACACTGAACGTTACGGAGCCCTATAAATGAGCAATTCAATTTCATATTTCAACGGATTTTTAATTTATTCAATATATTTCACCACTGACTTATTTTGGTATAATTATTTTAAAGAATTTGTGAAAATATTTAAATTTTTATTTATTTAATATATATATATATATATGATGAAAAAAACAAAGTAAAATAGTGAAAAATTTTAAGCCATAACCATAAGCTATCAATTATTCATTTCCTTACTTGCAGTAAAAGAACTATGATAGATTATAAGAAAATAATGCACTTTCATAGGGCCTATCTATTAAAATATAATGTAACCAATTAAATGAATAAATAATATACATTATAGATAAATAATCACTTCCTCTTTAAATTTTTAATAATAATTTTAATAATTCAATGTGAATACTCATTTTAATCTTAATATTTTATATTTCCTGAAATTGTATTTCTTACAAACTTATGTATTTTACAACTTGGATATGAGAATCTTTAATCGTCATGTCTGCACTTCTCCGCCCCTTAGCGGCTCTAAGTAGTTTCCTAGTTTACCTAGCCAGAAATTCATCATTACCTCGAGAATAAAATGATAGCAACGACTATGTGCACAAGCCATTAGTATATTGCGGATTGGTAACGGCTTAAGGCGATACATCGTTGCATTTTGTCAGTTCTGCCATCTTATAGCTACATGATTGCTATTACTGATACTTAATAATATAATTAATTTTTAGTTAAAATTTATATTTGGAGGAAAACTGTTTATTTGCAACTGCCGCAAAACAAAAATTGAATACAACCATTCGCTAAATTAAATTCGAATTTAAAACGAAACAAAAATTGGTCACAACTATTCGCCTAATTAAGTTTTCCAAATGATAAAATTTTTACAACAAAAAAAATATTACAATTTTTTTTGTATTTTGTTTTATTCTTTTTAAAGAGTCAAGGAACCTGCGAATAAATAGCCTTCACATTTCAAACACAAACTCATGCGCTGCAGATATAATAAATACGACAAAAAGGGAAGTCAGCTGGTTTATCTGAAGAAAAAATCACCGAAATCCCGAGGCATTTCTATTGCATCATAGGAAACTTGATGATGGGAACGGTGATATTTAAAAAGCAAAAGAGCCTGCGGTCGAAAGTTACATCTACTGCTGATTTTGCATTAACAGCTTATTCATAAACAATTGTTTCCCTTTCGTTGGCCTTGGTGGACTGTCCGACAGCGGCATTTGAATACAAAGACGAATAAGCCCCGATGAAGACAAAATAAATATACATCACTTGAATTGCTTTAGAAACTCGTGAAAAACTTATAACTTCAGGTGGTCATTTTAGCTTGAAGAGGTGACTTTTTTTTAGAGGTGGCTTTGACCTGGTTTTTACCTCTACTTCTAGCAATTTCGAAAGAAATTAAGGAGTGATCTAATTGGATAAGGAAGTTTCGACTGGTTTTCTAACTTTCCCCTGCAGCTGGTTTCTTTCCTGATTCCGTCTTGGTGAAATAATATCATCTGCGACGTAACTGTGAAATAAAATTGCGCAGCTGTGTCTTATTTTATGAAAATAAAGAATTTTATGCAAAGAGCATTTAAAGCTAAAGTAGCGAAACAATTATTCGGAACAATTTTAAATTTCGATTGTTAGTATGGAATCGTAAAAGTGCTCCCGAATGGTTTTGAATGTGAAATACATATCTCAGATTTTACTTATCAGTAATATGCTCATAGCAAAAAATAATTTATTTTGCATAGAATTAAAATTTAATTCTTATTTTCAATTTTTGATTATCGCCTATAAAACCAATAGTCATTCTGAATAAGTGGGGCATTCTGCGGTTTTTGATTTTTTATCTCTTCTTGAAAAATAGCCCCTGCTAAAAATTATTTCGTATTTGAATTAAACGTTCCTTAAAATGTTCCTTAAAATTTTTGTTAAAAACATAATAACTCCGATTTCATTTCTTAAAATTAGAAAATTTTAGAATTCTTCAGAATGCTTCGTTACAACTTTTACTCTTTAGAATATGTTTTCTTTCTAATTTAGACGAATCATCCTAAAGGAAAAATAGTAATAAAAGCAGTAACAAAGTAATTTTTTTAAACTCATCCTCTCTTAAAATTTTTATAATAAACTAATTTATTTTCTTTAATTTTTAACAAGATAATATTTGTAAGCTGGATAGTATTTTAAAATTAAGTGATGTTACATGACTAATAAAAAAAAGCATTTAAAACGACTAGAGAAAATATCATTGGACCAAATGATGAATTTTTTTTCACGTACTTCTGTATTAAGTTCAAAGAATTTTAATTAAAAAAAATAACTAGCATTTTCAGAGCATCTCTATTGTACTAAAATCATTCTTAGACCACTTTAAAATTCAAAAGACAAGCTTCCCAGCTAACCAATTTTATTTTTGCACATTTCTTTAAAACTTTTTATAATTACAGTCATAAAAATTACTTACAATTAAATTTATAAATAATTATTAATTAAAAATAGTTATAAAATATATATTTTATTTTTTATAACAATCGTTATTATGTTTCATTGTTTTAGCTTCAGCGTTTAAAGATATGCGCATTATGACGATAGTAAAAATACATTTCTTGTGTGAACGTTATCGTTCTTATAATTTCATAGGATGAAAGTTTAAAAACTTTATCGTATATTCTTCAGTAAATGTGTTATTCACTTCCTCCACATAAAATTGTGGACCTTGGGTAAGGCTACAAATACCTTGCAAAGCATTGGTGAACGATAGTTACGAAATATTGAACCATTGCATAAATTTAGAATTATTGCGATAATATTTAGAGTAATTTCTGAGTTTATTGCGATAACATGTATTTTGGATGCACCAAAATTTAGCACAGAACAGCAATTATAGTAGCAAAATAGCTTACTGAATTTCATTGATTTAAATTATTGCACTTACATGCATCGAAAATACAGATGGATAGATGACCAGTACTTCGACAGATTGGTTCAAAATTTAGAAATAGTCTATATTTTAAATGTTATACTTGTGTACCAAATTTTATCTATCTAGCTTTTTGGCATTTTGTACTGATGAGTTCACTTGCACTCGAACAGTCAGACAGACAGATTTACTGTGAATAGATTTTATTCAAATTTTTATGGAAATCTTCAAATTTTATTATAATTCCATAAAACAAATTTCAGCCGTCTAGCTTAAACCATGTTTGAGTTATCATGTTCACAGACAGATAGACATACAATCCATAATGCCAAAAATATGTTTTTTGAAATATGTAGATTCGACAAAATATTGAGTTTGAAGTTTTTGATGATTACAATACTTCCACTATACTTGGTATACGAGAAAGTAATACATTAAAGATATGCGAACCAAACATTATTATGCTACGATGTTTCATAAAAAAAAAAGTTCAAATCTCTTCATTTTTTTAAAATTAATTTTTCCCAACCTGTAACCACCGTACTGGACTGAAAGTTAGAGAATCTCGTCAATTTATTTAACTCCAGGAGTCTTAGTGTGAAAACTCTAGAGCCTCAAAACCCGGGGGAATATTTCGTGCACGAAAACAGAGCACCCCTAGCTTGAAAACTGTTAAATTGCTTTTTCCTTATTGAAAAAGAACTATTTTCAGCTTAATTACGCCTTCGAGACGGTTAAAATTATTTAGTGGGTTGCTAAAGGTAATTAAATTGGAATGACCTCGAGTCTGGACGACGTTTACGAAGTGTTGATCATTCTTATCTTCAGGTCTCTTCCTTCTGATCTAGAAGATTTTTGTAATTTTTCACCCTTTACCATCATCTTAGCATCCTTTTCACCTCTTAGATACATTTTAGTTGTAAGCTGCTCAATAAACTACGTGGAAAGTTTCTGAAATAATAATGTCCTAGGGTTGTAGAGAACTGGGTCACTATTGACAGGAGTAGCTATTCAGATTGTATGTGGTGGATAAAGTATGCAAATTTACTGTTAAAACTTGAAGTTGGTAAGAATTTCATTTAGAATCAGAATATACGACAATAAACGCCTAAAAACTAATAATAATTTATTATTTATATATATTAATAATAAAGGAGAATGTGCGTTTCTTTGCACTTTACAAGATCAGACCCTTAGACTTTGAGTCTCCAGATTCAGTATGGGTAAATTTTGGCGGAAATAGAGAATTTTGTGGCATTTTTCATGGTCATAAATAATTAATTAACTCATTAATAATGAATTAATTAATCAGATTTTTAATTATTTTAAAATTAAATGAGATTTTAGAGCGTTTTCCCAAATATAATTGCGCATAAATAATTTTTTAAGTATTTTAAATAAAAAAACTACTTTTAATTAATAACAATTTCTAATATTGTGCAATTTTTTTCCTGCATTTTCACAATTTTCTAAACGCATTTTCTTGCGTAATTTTTAGAAATGAATTTCACTATCCATTGAAATACAAATTGTTCAGAAACCAGGAATTGAATTTCTGCTCCTTCTTTGTGCAATTTACATGCATAATCAAACACTAAAGACAATGTGCAATCAGAAAATGGATTAACCTGATGTACTTATAGTTTCGTTTAGTTATATTAACATTCCATTTAAAAGTAACGCTAGAACTATTTTGGGACGGGACTTCCTAATTTTCAGCTGCGGTCAGATGACGAGGACGACACCTGAGCTGGTACTCCCCTCTCTAAATTTACGCACCAAACCAGTAGGAGGACATTTGTCTCCAACGGATGTAACATGCACGTCGGTTATTTGATGGAATCGGGTCCCGAACTTGAAACCCTCCGACCCCGAGTCTTTACCACTAGGTCACCACGGCCCTCGATGATGCTTATAATACCCAGAACATTGAATTTCCGATTAGGCAAATTCGACAACTGACTGGAACTGCTGGACTAACGGAAGTCACTCAAAGGGATTTATGCTAAAAATTAGGTTAAAATTGTACCTAATGAACCCAGTATCCAATACCTCATTTAATTTACAAGGCAATTATAAGATATTGTTAGTCTAGTTGTCATATAAATAAATTTGTAAAATATGCAAATTCTACGAGTTATAAAATAAAAGAATCTTTACTTACATTATTATTAAATAAATTTAAGTATAAATAGTTACTTTTTAAAAATATATTGGAATATTAACTAATCATTAATTTGTCTGTTTTACTTCACTTGATAGAACTTATGAAATACTAATTTTTAATATTATATTTGCCTGAAATTTATTATTTCATTATTAACATTCATAATAATTAAATTATTATGTTTATAAGTAGGAAAATGATTGTCTAATAATTATAGTTTTTTTTTTGAAAAAATTTCATACCTTATCTTAAAATAAGCAATTTTAGGATAAAATAAATAAAAACATATACATTTTTACAAAGTTACTAAAGTCAAAATATACTAAAGTCAAGATATCACATAAAATAAATCATTAGCATATTGGTTAAGTTAAAGATACGTTGAAATATCACTCTAAATTGACTAGTAGTTTATAGAATGGCCTCATTATGTGCATAGCTTAACACAGCCACTGATCCTGTTAGTTACGCTTTTAATGGGAGAGTGATGCCGTGGATCTTGACTCGGGTGGTTATTTTCATGCAAACTATAAATAATTTTTTTTTGTCCTGTCTACGCCGTATTTGTCATTTTGAAGATGCAAATATTATTTCTTCACAATGTGCAGTAGCGGATTCGAGCATTTTAAGATCTTATTCAGGTTCCATTATTAGACGTCTTTTTAGAGGTCAATTTTGTTTCACATTCCAGCATATTTTTAACGTAACAATATATTAATGATTTATTTTAAGTTAATTTTTTTTATTTCAATAAATTATGCAAATGCTTATGTTTTTATTTACTTACTGTGTTATTATAGCGTGTGGCATCCACATTTATATTGAATGATATTTAAGTTGACGTTCTATCTTTATAAATACATACTGTAATAACTAAATGAACACAATAAAACCTGATCTTCTGTATTTATCAGCGCTAACATTTTATAATTTTGGATTTTATAATAAAAATTTGTTTTTAAGTATTTATTTTCTTGGCAATTATGATAATAACGCCTTTTAATTGATCAATCCGAAGTTCAATCAGTTCTAATTATCCTAGGCAGGTACCTAGTTGGAAATCTGCTGCTGGCTAATACCCTTCCTGTTATCTTATAATACTTGAGTATCGGGAAAACAAACTTTTTCACCCTTCACTATATGCGAACAAAATAATGACGGTGTAATATACTAATAGCATCACTTCATATATCAAATGAACAATAAATGGCTCGTGCTGCCATCTTCATGTGAAAAAATTAACTTATATGAAAAATATTGCAGTAATAGTAATTCGGCAATAAATATATTTTTGATCCAAAGTGTTTTTAAAAAGTCAAAAGTAATTATAATTATTATTAATTATTAAAAGTAATTACTATTTTTAATTATAATGTTTTCTATATAATAAAAATGAATGTGGGAATGTGTCTGTGATTTTTTTTATTTTCGCTGTTCAGACCAGACTGACTTAGAGGTAATAAACACGACATATATATACTTTGGAAGGTGAAAAGTGCATCTCGGGCATAGAGCTGAGATACTTATATCAGCTCTATGATCTCGGGTGACTTCTAGATTTTTTAATTGGAATTTTATGAATTAAAAAGTAAGCTGAATTTTCAGGTTTTTTCCGCAATGACTACAGAAAATATTATTCTAAAAATGGTTTCCACACCTTTTCAAAATTCAAAAAGTTATCTTTTTAATGGTCTTAAAAATTTTAGTTTAAATAATCTTGTAATTTTTTCTACAATTTTTAAAAATACTTTTTTAAAATTTGATTTGCAACCATGAGTTACATTATTGATTTCAAATTCATTGTTTCATAAAATATTTAATAACCAGATTGTCTGCTATCGTTGAAGGCTAAAGGAAGAAAGATTCGACTTAATATCTGCATGTTTACAAGACAAATAAAAAAGCGAAATTACAATATTGGAAAAATTTAAAGGATAAATAAACCAGATGTTTACATTTTTAATAACCCTGTGATGTTATGTTATGTACAGTGGCGTTTAGAATGAAAAACAAAATTTATCCACATAATAAATAAAATTTAAATGAAACGTTTAAATTAACACGGCTTTAATATCAGACAATTTGGCGGAATCATGAAGATATATCCAAACGATTTATCAGAAATGAAATATCACCATGCCCTTGGCGCACCATGAACTGGTAGTCTGAGGCGACTAGGTTTAAATATAGGTTAAATTATAAATTAAATTTTAATTACATATATATTATTATTATTCATTTCATTGTGCAGGAATTAATTGGATTATTATGCTGACCCATAACGTTCAAAATTGTACTTTGGTTCAAACGGGGAGCTAAATTTCTTTAGCTCACGTCGCTAAAATTTGTTAAGACGGCTTCATTCCTTGTGAATATAAGAACTAAGTTTTTTTAATACAAATCTTTGTATTTAGACAGCACGAAAATATAATGCAATTACTGGGATATATAGTTATTAGATATATAAATACAACAATTGACGGTATTTTTTTAAACGAAAAAAACCGCAAGCATTTAAGCTCAGTAATTTATTTTTCAAATATTGAGATGTACTGTAAATAAAAACAGTTCAAAAGCATTTTCATGATGTTTTGCATCCTTTTTTCAACATTTTCGGATTATCTACTAATTATCTTGACTATAGTTACTGGATAATCAATAGTTTACTGTTTACTTTTAATATGAAGGTATTATTTAAAAAAGAAGGAAATTTGTTTATAAAATATTGAAAAAAATCAATACCTTTAATAAGTTTGACATAAGCAATAGAGATCTATGAAGAAGACATGCAAAAACTACTTATTCGTTATAATAACTGTTTCGACCAACAAGTAAATACATTAAAAAATAGAGAGAGATAATCAGATGTAGCATCACATATAAAAATTTTTTCTTTCTCTCATATAATCAAACCATAGCATGGTTTCAGCCAGATTGGCGGAATTTTTAGAAATGCATTACAATTTTCATCGAATTAATATTAAAAAAGTCATTAAAATAATACTTTGTGAGTCATTCTTTAAATAAATCATACAGGCCAGCCTTTTTTTTTCTTTTTTTTTTTTACTTTTAAAATTTTTTATTCATTTTGGCTTAGTCACTTAAGACATAGCTGAAGAAAATTTATTGAAGTTAAAAATAAAACAATGATTTTTTTTGAAAAATTTAATGAAAATTATTTGCTAAAGATTACTTTAGTTATAAGTATAAGCATTTAATTAATAAGAAGTAAAGAAAAAGAAAATTTCAGGCGAATATAATATTAAAATTATTATTTTACACGATCAGTCAAGTAAGGTGTAGTATAGCCAATATATTTAATATTCCAATATATTTTTTAAAAAATAATTACCTGCATTTAATTTATTTAATAATTTAATTAAATCTTTCATATGCCTTTTGAGTTTATCTCCAATGTGACAACCCAAGCAAGCAAGCTGAAAGTATTTCTAGCAGTTTTACGTATAATATTGTTTATCTTATCAACCTTCTTAATTTTTGAATTTGGCGACTTGGCGTTATTGGCAACCATGGCGATGTGAAATGGGCATATTAAAAATAGGTTTCAGTGGAATCTCTTGTCAAAGTTTGCTGTATTTTGTGTACCGAATTTTTTACCAAAGTTTTAAAAAAATTTCTGCAGTTTGAACAAGTACCTACTGTATAATAAAATCTTATTCTATTTTTTTTCTTTCAGAAATTGATGATGAAGGAGTGCGTTTTCAAAGTCCTGGAGCTTCCGTACCACTTCACTTCTTACTACAGAAGAATAGGAAGGAGAAAGAACTTGTTCATGGGACTCTCTAGATCGGGGAAGCCCAGGTGGGGACGACAAAAGAGCAAAAGGACACAATTCATTTGGTCTAAAAGCAGAAATAAGAGAGAATATCGAATCAAGTTGAAACCTCCGCAGTTAAAGAAGCAAACCAAAGACTTGAAGAAAAATATCAATGGATTATTATAAGACTGGTGAAGAACGGGAAGATTATTTATTTGAAACACAATATTTCTATAATTAAATAATATTACAATGAACTAGATGATAATGAAAGTATTGATATTTACTTGGATTGAATTATGCGTTATGAATTGCATTTCTGTCAAAAAGATTTTAAATCACTTCGAACTCTCGTTTTGTTATCTTTTACGACTGTGATGTAAAAATCCTTGCACAAATACTACATATGTATTTACTTCCATGTAAAATAATGTGCGCTTGTTCAATGATTTTAGTTTTTAGAAGAAAGCTATAAATTTATTTTTTCATAAAACGTCTCTTGCTTTATTAATACAGTATAAATACAGAAGAATTAAACTTCGCTAGAGAAAATG
Organism: Argiope aurantia; assembly: GCA_026543865.1. NCBI lineage: Eukaryota > Metazoa > Arthropoda > Arachnida > Araneae > Araneidae > Argiope > Argiope aurantia. The sequence goes on from JAPMOR010039821.1 coordinate 563,508, forward strand.
TTAAAAAAAATGAATTTAAATCAGCGTAAGGGCTTGTATTAAAATCATTGCATTTTCATATGTTTCTGGAGATACAGAATTATAACTAGTGCACTGATACAGAAATAAACGTAATGGAAATTTCGCAACACTTCTTTAGCACATGACAACTTTTGCCTGTATATCAATTTTTAAGAACAATCGTAAATAATGACGAAAAAAATATATTGCAATTTGCACATATATAAAATATATCTTTTATTACATTTTCCATATTTCAGATGACTGATGTAGGCACGTACTATTCGCTGCAAAACCCCGCATCTGTTCACATTTCCTATTCGGCAGATCCCTAGGGCCATTGGACAGACTGGAGACCGAAGCTACCGGGTCGATTCGTCATCTGACCGCGGTTCAAAATTACGAGGTCCGTCCCAAAATAGCCCTAGTGTTGCTTAAAACAGGACGTTAATATAACTAACTAACTACCGGGTCGATTAAAAAATATTGCATAGTTTTCAAATAAATATGTAAAAAAATGTAAAGATAAAATAATAGAATATTATTAATACCATCTCAAGGGAAATTGAAGAAGTTGCTGTCCATTCAGAAAATGCACTCAAATGTCTCAGATTTTATATACATTAGAAGTCTACATAAATATTACTGTTTACAAACAGAAATGTCTCATAATAATGAGTCATAGTAAATTTCAATTAATAATAAAAATGTGTATGTGTCAGCCTTTTATAGGGCAGACGATTTAACACATCAAATTTGTATATATGTACTTTAGAGGATGGGAATGCATACCTCAGAGCGATTTCTTAAAAATTTTAAATGACAGTTGTAATTAATTAAAAACTAAGCTGAGTTTTGTATTTTCTCGCAATGACTTCTCCATGTTAATCTACAAGGGGATACGAATTTATATGCGACGAAAATACAGCCGAGACATTTACAAATCATACACAAGTAATAATCAGTAGTAAACAACAATCTCAGCAGACAAAACTCAGCAGGAGGAGGAATCTACTGTAGCTATTCACTCTCTCCTCGCTTTATCTGCATCCAGCTGCTCATTAACTACACTACTACATTGGCTACTCCACACACGAGTCGATGCTGCTTCAATACTTCTCTAAAACTCGACGCACAGTACCCATTCTCAATCCCCTAATTGCCGGAACTCCAGGACTCTTCCAACTCATTCGTCGTTGACTCACTATACGGCCGACTTCGGTTTGCACAGCCGGCCTTTTATAGCTTCAGGACCGAAAAGGATCTCGGAGAATCAAACATAACTCGCCAATTGTTGGTCTTATCGCTAAAATTCTTGAAAATTCTAGTATAATCTTTTTTTTTTTGTCGCTTAGCCCGTGTGTGTGTGGGTCATTGATCTGACGTCCGATCAGCATCCAATAGAGCTAATCGTAAAACAGTCTTCCCTACGGTAGAATTAACTGTGATGGGAAGCAACATTAGAGATTCGTAATAACATATATCTATAATATTTACAGCATATTCAGTCACTTGAAGATGATTATCGTACAGTTTTTGCATAATGTTATTTGCGTAAGTGCGCAACAGATCCCCGTTTTTCAGTCTTGTGTTGCCCGCAGATGTAGGGGCTGATACAGATTAACGTGTTAGAGTCGGGGAGGGCGAGTCATGCCCAAGAATATTGTCTTGGGTAAAGAAATTTTTTGGAGGCGTTTGGTAGGTCAATAAAAAGAATCAAATAAGCCTGAAATAATTTTCCAATTCCTGGACCAATTTTCTAAAAATTAACTTTGCGCGGCAATACCCCCAATGGCGGGTAATACTGTGCAGGCTTTTTCATGTAGTTATTCTGTTTCTTCTAAACTACAAAATCGTTTTTCGATTAATTTTTACTTTTCAAAAATCACTTGTCAATTTTTTTAAATAGTCTGCGACTTCCTTCTTTAAATCAGCAGTATGGTTTTTTCAATGATATGGATCAGTTATAGAATAACCTTTTTAAATGTCGCTTATAATTTTGGAGCATCCATAAAATACTGATTAGGTAAAACATTTTTTTTTTGTACGGAATAATATTGCGAGCCAATTTCAATGCTGTGAGGAATTACTCCACTTAGAATTGATTCATTCAACTGATCTTATTTTAATTAAAAAAATATAAATAAACTGACCTCAAAAAAACTTTTATTCTAATAGAAAACACCAGATTTGACAATACTTGTAAACGCAAGTTGTTTTAAAAAATTAACCTTTCTAACTCTAACCTTTCCAAGGCCATGAGAATTATGCTTGCTGTCAAATTAATTCATTTTTGAATGACATTATGTAGATTAGCATAAGCTCACATAAATTTTCAATAAGACAGAATCCTCAGTGCTTCAATTTCTTATCTATCTTTATATTAATTAACGAAATTAAATAATAAATTAAAGTGCTTAAATATGGTTTACAAATTTATCACTTTTCATGATGCTGTGTACCCCGAGTGATATCAATTTTTATTTTTGTATAATTTATTTTTCCTCTAATTTTAATAAATATATTTTTTAACAAATACTCATTGTTTTAAGTACTATATTTACAATCACACATATGCTATTATTAAGAACATCTTTTATGTGCACATTAAAACTGCTATATAATTTATTATTAAAATATAATATCATAGATGAATTGAAATTAAAATATTATTGAAAAGCAATATTTTGGAATAAAGTTCAAATCTCTCCAGTATATTTAGACCAATCATTTTTGACAATAATATCAAAAACTTCTACCTCAACTAGAAAAGCATGAAGCTTTATGTAATATGTAAAAACTTACAGCATCCTGAGCCATTAAAAAGTCTTATCACCATTATTTTTATTATGGGTTTATTGTTAGTTCATTAGTAAATGTAATTAGTAAAAACAAAGTTATTACATTTTTTTAAGATTTTTATTGTACCACATCTATAGGAACTTAATACATAAAAGATTCATCAAATATACATGAGAGATGCTGTTTAATAGCAACACAAAAAGTGCATAAATTAAAACCTGCTTAATTCTTTGTAACAATGACATTATTAATCAGATTAGAATTAGAATAGATAAGTGAAAAACATGAGCCAAATAGGTTTTGCAAAAAAAGACAATGCTGGTTATCCACTACAATTTAGAAATTAATGGAAACAAAGATGTTATAAGTAGCTGCTATGTATATTGCAAAGAACAAGTACATAGTCACAGACCAGCAATTTTTTTAAAAAATTTAACAATATAAGCAAGAGGAGGGGAGCTGATATTGTTTTCTTCAAAATATAAAATGAATTTGTACAAACACATGCACGAGTTAAATGTTATATCACTTATTTTACATTTTAATAAGAACAACAAGAAATCTATGTATATAATAAATTCAAAACAATAACAAAAACTATTTTCAAAAGCAAAATTAAACTTGTAACCATGATTTGTGTTCTTGGGAACCAAATTAGTTGCATACAATTATTTGTAAAACTATTATATGTATGTGCATTAAAAATATAAAAGCACAAATTTTCATGTATAGCTGAACTAAACGATTTACTTTAAAAAATCAGCTTCAAAATTGCCAGTGATGATGTCAACCACATTTAGAACAACAATATTACACAAATATTTAGTGAAAATAATTACGAATGATTTTGAATGAAGAATATTTATGTATGTATGTATAAATGCAACTTAACAGATTTGACAACTTTGATTTATGTGCAAAATTTTTCAACGTAATTTTTGATTTCAAAAATTTATCATAATGCTTAGTTATATTTCATTATATTAACCCCATCGCATACAATGATTTATCTGACAAGCACTTCGCATTACTGAATATTTAATATAAAACAGCAATGAAGTAAAAGTATAAAATAATTAAAAATGTAAAAATCACTCAGAATTGTTTCAATATCTCAATGCTCCTTATATTATTATAGGTATTAAAATAACAAATATCCCAGATAGGATGTATCATCTAATTAGGAAATTAAATAAATATGTATGCCAAGGAGTATTTAAGGTATTAATGGTATATAACTTTAGTTAATAATTCTTAAAAATCATTTTCAAATATTGATTGTACTCACTTCAGAGAGATTCTAAAATGTTTCTTAGTTAAATGTTTTACATTTAATTATAATAATAAAAAAGTGGATTGCCATTAATAACAAAAAAGTATTTACCAAATATTATAAAATAAAAATTTATTGACTTAAAATAAAGAAATTATAGAAAGATCAATTGTGATATGTATAGTGAAATAATGCACTGGATTCATTTCAGAAAGAAATAACTTGCTGTGTAAATTTAAAAATACTACATTTGACATTCAAAATATGTTCTAAGATTTATAACAGAGGATATAATATCTTAATAAATAATCATAAGCATTGACTATTAGATAATTGATATATTATGTAATATACATTTGAATTTGTAAAAGTTTTCTTTATAATGTATTTTTATTATTTACATAACCACTTCTAAAATAAATTGCGATTAAGTTTATTCTGTAATTTTTATAGAAAATTTATGAAACATTGAGCAACAAAGATGATTTTAATTTATTCAACAAACATAAGCACACAAAATTGGCAATTTTAATGTCTTTTTCCATGTTTTTAATCCCATTTTTTGAATTCCATGCCATCAGGGGGTTTTATATCAACTTTCTTCTGTGCAACTTCATTCCAACTTGTGCTCAGAACTGTCCCACCAGATTCCATCTAAAAGAGGAAAAATTAATATAGTAAAAATAAGATGTTTCTCTTCTGAGAATTAAGGGAGTGAGATAATGTATCATTAAAAAATGCTATAAACATGTAAAAACAAATTAACCAGTTAAATACATGAAAAATCATTAGCACCAAGTTAAATAGAACACGTATTTTTTTACAATTTAATGTTCAAATACCAGGTTTTTACTGAAATAAAAAATTTTTTTCCTAAGATTTATTGTGTTAACTAATCATTTATTTTTACACAGTACAGAGTATATTTAAGAAATCACAATGTTTTAAACTACAGAAATAATATAGAAGTTATTAACTGAAAGTTAAAAGAAATAATAAATAATTAACCCTTAACTACACAACTTAATTATTGCCTGTCTGAGCAATTCCATTTTTCCCATGAAATTCAAAAGTTTAAAGAAAAATTTCAGTTCTTTTCATTCAGTTCTGATTCTTGCATGAAGAATGAGAGTGAAAACAGCTTCAAATTGTAATATTTTAACATTTATTTCAAATAGTTCTAGAAAAATTATATAAATAAAGAATTGTTCATGGAAAGAGAAGAGGGTTTTTTTTTTAAAAATTTGTATGTGTGAATGAAACTAGTTTCTAGTGAAATTTCATCAAATAAAAAATGGGAGGCAATTTTCTAGATAATAATTAAAAACAGAATGTAATAAAAAAAATAGTGAAGGTCCATTTCTGACAAAGAATAAATTATAAGATAATACAATCCATTTCAACAAACTACATGCTTGCAAAAAATTAAAACTATTAAATTTAAAGAAATGTTTTTATCACTTCATAAAAAGTGAAATTAAAATGAATTTGGGTTTGTATGTATGCACAAATGCATACTGAGGCATTCACGACCTGCACAGTTCTAAAAAACTCTAAACTTAAATTTTCTGTCTACACTGCAAACAAACAATTATGTAAAAAACAATGTAGAAATAGCTAGAAACCAACATTTGAAAATAAATAAATAATGCAATCATGCTGATAAGTCCAGTGATTTCTTTTATAAAATAATGCAGAAATAATGGAAACTAAAATTGTTCAAAGCACTGGAACAGGGTCACCCAAATTCAGCATACTTTTTTAACCTCGAAAAGTTTTTTCATCATAGTTGTAATAAGTACTTTATCATTTTAATATAATGTTTTTCAGGCAAAAGGGTTCTCACTATTTTTGAAGCAAAGCAAACAAAATGAGATATCATAACAATGAAATAAATTCACTATTTAATAAATCCAAATAACTCTGACTCTAAAGAAATTCTTGGCTAATTTTAATAATTTACAGATATGATAAAAATGAGAAAAAAATTATACAACCTATTTAAATATTTTATACTGTTACTCACCCTCCTCCAAAAACACTGTGGAGGATTTAATATTTCTCAAATTACAACTTTTCTTATAAACAAAGCATTAGGAATACTGGTGTATTTATATTTTTATAAAGAAAAGCCAAAATTGCAAAAACATTTTAATAAACAACAAGCTTACAAAACAAAGGAAATGAAAATATACATAAATATATCTTGGATTTTAATGATGATTGGAACAATTTGTGGCAAGAAAAATTCTTTTAAATTTATAAACTTTCGTTTGTTTTTTGTAATTTTCATTTAGATGCAATTAACGAATATATTTTATAGTGAAATATTTTTTTTCATAAAATATATTTGATTCAGTAACTTTTTTTTTCATAATTCAAACCAACATTACCAAGATTAATTTTTACTGCCTTCTCCCCACAATATGGAAGAGCCCCACTCTCTTTCCCCTCCCCCACACACTCCTCTTATATGTCATGTTCACTTTATTAATCTTTGAATCTGTCTTTATATTTTGTCTGTTTCAAAAGACAAAAAAAGAAAGGTTACAATATGAAGTTTTCTGTCCATCTAAAAACTTCAAATCCCATTATTGATGTAAAATTCGATTAAAAAATTTTTTTAAGGAGATGATGTGGCACTGAAGCCCTTCATAAAATATCACCAATTATACGTAATTCTTAAATTTGAGTTCTGCTGAAAATAAAAATTAACTGACATTTCTATTATATAGTGCTTGAAACAAGCAATATCGAAAAGGAGGACAAAATATATAAGACTAAAAAATAAATATTTCAGTTCACTTACAAATGATTTATTCATCGCTTTTCTTGTCTCATCTGAACCTTCTCGATATATTTTTTGGAAAAGTTGGTTCAGAGCAGCTTCACCTTCCAATTTTTCATCCTCTTCTTCTCTTTTTAACTGTGCCTCAAGCTTGTCCCAATCTTTCTTTTGTGTTTTTGAAGTTGGGTAAGTCTTTATAATTTTATCTATAAAATAAATGCAAAAACAATTAAATACAGCATACTAAAATATTTAAAAGATTATCTTTAACTTAATCGTCTTCTTAGATTTAGAATTATAGTACTAAAGACCATACAACAACATAAGTAAAGTAAAATTTTTGCAGAGTTTTTGTAATTCTAATTAATGACTTTGGCACATTTAAAATACGAGATAGGGGACACAAATTCCATTTTTCTGTCTCAATTCACACTTCTGAAAAATATGGCTGTCATACAAATGGATTAATAGGGATGAAATGGGATATTTTATTTTCATGCAATACAATGCAGAATATAAAAATCATAAACACAATTTCTCATGACATGCAACAAGACTTTCATGTACAAGCACTAGAATCAGTAGTTATGCAACTATATATTAATGCAACAATGATAAGCACAATTTTGAATTCAAAAAGAAAAATTTAACACAAAGTAATTGCTTCCACTAATTAAGCAAAATTAGAGCTGATCTGTAAAACTTTCTAATTCAAACTATGCCTTATTTCTAATTTTTTAAAAATGTTTTTTTAAAGACACTTTAAAGCAAATGAATTCAAAAGTCAATTGTTCAAGACTTTTTAATTTGGAGATTTTCCACAATTCTACACATTAAAAAAAAATTAATACTCTTGGGTCTGAGTTATTTTAATTGAATGAATTTTTTGCATTTTTCATGATTTAGAAAAATATATATTATATTGTTTGATATAAAAATATCAAAATGTATTCATCATATAAAAGGCATTTAATTGTAATTTTAAGAATTACTATTTAAAGAGTCATTATCAAAAGTTGTCAAGTAAGAAAAAAAATTAATATAAAATTTTTTCACACAATTTTATTTTTAAAAAATAAATGAATAAAAAGTCAATAATGACTTCATTCCATCTAATAAATACATACAAAAAAATTGTATGATTATGGATAAAATACTGTGGAGTACAAAAACAAATATGCCAAAAGATGCACAAATTAATTCTGATTTAAATTTTGTTTTTAATCCTTTTCACAGTTGTGTATCAATTTTATGCTGCAATTTGTTTTCATCTCAAAATTAAAAGAAATTATGGATAATACCTGGAGAAAAGCCATAACTGTATATAATAAGTAATTTTATAGATAAGACCTAAAAGTGAACCAAGAGATTTTGTGTTAATTTGTATAAACAAAAACAGTAATTCAAGTGACATGCTTAGATTGCAAAATGGTAACTGGTTATTTACGATATAACTTGATTTTTTAATCATATATTTTTAAAAATACCACTTTACACAATATTTCTCCTATTGTAAAAGTTTTCTACAGTAATTAAAACTCTCATTAGAAATAGATTGAAATAATTTTATAAAAATTCTTGACATTTTATAGAAATATCAGGACATGATTCTCTAAAATAGTACAAGCATGACTGCAATAAATTAGTGGCTGATATTTAAATTCAGGCATATGACGGCACTTACTACGAGAGAGAAAAGTATAAAAAGGATAGCAGCTTGTGGAAAGATAATGATTATGTTGAATATGACACATTTTTTCCTTCCTACTTCTCCTTATTGATATAATTTCAATGTATGCTATGGAGAAGCAAATATAAAATACAGCGAGATCTAACTTTTGATTCATTCCAAACTTAACAGAAGAAAATTATCTGATATCATGTTATCTTTAGATAACACAATAAACCTTAAGAATTAGGCAATATAAATTATATGAAATAAAACTACAAGCCTAAAGAATTCACTCAATCACAGTAATAGGTTTCATACTAAAATAATGACATGAAAATATTTCTACATACCTGCTTTAGGTGCAGGTTCAGAAGGTTTCTCTACCAATTTTTCCCAATGGATAGCCTCAGTTTTCTGTAATTTAATTTCTATCTACAATATTAAAAAGAGAAATATACAATTTTTCATTGAAATTCCTTAAGTTTAGTTTAAAACATATTTTTAATTATGATCCATTCAAACAGATAATTAGCTATAAAAATTCAAAATGTAAGAAGATTTTCAAAAGTAATCATATTTATATGCTTTGTACCTTAGTTGGGAGAACTTTCCATTTAGTTTTATCAGCCTGAATTCCATGGGCTAAATGCAATGTGAGAGAAAAATCTTTATCATCTTCAAGTTTTGCTAGACAACTTAGCTAATAAATAAGAAAAACAATATTAGAAACATGTACAAATAAAATAAGAAAAACTAAAATGTTTTTAAATTTTACAAGTGTTCTTTCATATTTTACAAGGTCTTATTGATTTGGAATGAAAGAAATTATTTTCATTTAAAAGAAAAATTATATATATATACAAGTGGATATTTATGGCCCTCATGTTTTATAGAAAAGGGGGAAAAATAATAAAATCACCAAGATGGTTTCACTATGTATAATGGTATTTAGCAAAGTGCAATCTGAAAATTGTCAAGTAAATCAGAGGCCATAAATATACGCAAACACCAAAAAAAAAGATTAATAGAGATGGTCAATAAAATTATATGAAAATGACAAAGAAAAGGTCGTAATTTGACTACATCGTTTTCTACATAAAAATAAATTAATGGGAAAATTATTTTTGTACATTCCAGAACAAAAAGGACTTGATTAAATTGGTTTTCTCTTATTTAGCATAATTCTTATTACAGGGATCTGATTAACCAAAAAAAAAAAAATGCAACATAAAACAATGCACAAAGAAAAAAAAAAGCAAAGAAAAAATATGAATATATTTTTATATAATATATAAAATATGAATGTATAGGAAAAAATCATCAAAACTACATTCCAATTAGCTTTTTATACTCATTTCAAAGTATTATATATTGTACAACAAATATGAAGGAAAAGCCAGTTTACTGTAAATATGTGTCAGTAGAATATTTCCATAAACATAATCAATGTAATGCTTTAATGCTGAATGGATTTTTACAAAATATCTTACAGAATACATATTACAGACTTTTTTTACAAGCCTTTCATTGGCATGACACAGTAGGTATTTCACAGTTTACTTCTGAGTATCAGTCACATATGTACAACAAGCAGCTTCATTTTTCAAACAAGGTTCAGAAGTGAAAGAAACTTTTAAGACCTACGATCTCATTTTATTTTTCTAAATAGATATTTCTTAGCAATTTGGTAGATACTTCTTGGATTTAATTGTTATGTCACAAATATTCCTTTTTTTTTTTTTTCCCCCAAAGGATCTTTATTTTGTAGTTCCTTGCAGCTGAATTTGTGTTTTTTACAGAGATTTCTGTCCATTTTATTTTTAATATAGATCTTTCTATACAACTGCAGAAAACTTCTATAGAAACATAAGCACATACTTCACAGTATGAATTTCAGACAATTCTATACTTAGTTTACAGGTTTCGGATGTAATGGTCAAGTTCCTGATATTAAAACTTGTTTCAACTTTACACCTATGAAAATAAGTGAGTATGACACATGCACTTTCTGATACTAGTGGGTATTGTCTGTAATTTTTAATTTCCAACTACCATTTACCCATTGAATCTTTTTGCTGTAGTTGTCATAAACTGCCAGCAGTATACTCATGTATTTCCAAGTACAAGCATCTTACTGCAACGCTAAAGACAGATTTCATATTTATCATTAATGACAAAAAATGTTTCCAATAAAAACCCAACAGCCAATGCAGATGGCAACAGCGCAAATTATCCAGGGGTATCTTTAGCAACATTTGTGAACATTTAGTATACGTTTCAATACAGTATTGGGAATTTCTTCACTACATTCAATCTCAACTTAGGTACAAGTGAAAATTTTTTTGTAATAAACGGCACATTTTTTTTAAAATTAAAAAATGTAAAAATGAGAAAGGGGGGAAAGGTTGAAAATTGTAGATCCACTAAAGAATCACACCCATGTTATTAATGTTTACAAAATAAGTGTCATTAAAAATACAACCTATGATTTAAATCAGTGAGTGAAAGATATTTTGATGAAATTTCAAATATCAGCAGAAACTCTTCAATAGTTAAATGGGAAGAAGGATGGATAGAATAAAAAAACACGTAACAGGCATGATGATAAAATATTGATAATAAAAGGCAGAATGTTTAATAACTAATTTTTAATAAGAATGAAGAATTATTTGGTAGAATTAATCTGATCATGAAGTTTAAAGAGTTATAATTAGCCAGTTCAATAAGTGTAATAATAGGAAAACTGCATTAACTATTAGGAAAAATATAATGAATCAAATTCAAGGCTTTTCAGAATAAACACATGACGAGTTAACAAATTCAATAAAAACAATTCATTGGCTTTTATCTTACAGAAATGAATAACAAATTAATCAAACAATTAACTTTCATGAATATAACATTTTGCATTGTTATACACATTTTTTAATATAAAGATATATTGAAGATAAAATGAAAAACAATACCTTAGCATCCACAATATCAACTCGAACATTTTCAGGCTTAAGCTTCTTGATTAAAACACTGATTGTAACACTGGATTCTGTTTGATACCAATCATACCTAAATGCCAATCAAATACAAAATTACTGTTCATATAAATGTAAAACATCAAATCTAAATAAATATTTAATAAGCAAATTAGCAGCAGAATAGGAATGAAAATAATTTTGCCATCCCATGAATATAAGAATATCTAATTGGCACATAATTCAAACTGATTTTTAAAAATATTTGAATTTTGAGTAAAGGCAGGAATTTAAATAAAAAAAATAATAATTTTGATTGTATCCATAACAAAACTCTACTAAATTACTTTTTTTATACATTAATATGAACTTCATATTCTTAATCAGTGGCACAGCTATCCAAAGGCATATATTTCATAAGTGCCAGTCATCAGAAGTAACACAGAGATATAACAGTTATTAATGTTATTTTTATCCTCTTCAGTCCTGAGGTATACAAACGTGCATCTGTAGTTTTTTTTCCCCCATTTTCCTTGACCCTTAAAGTAAAATTATAACAAAAAATGCATACATTGCAACATTTATGAATATAATTTGTATTTTTTATTAACAGATTGCACTAAGATTCGGTACTTTTTTTCTATCCATCACTTTTAATTAGAGATATAATAAAATTGATGCTGAAAAGAAAATGCAGCAAATTAAAGTACATTTTTTACCATTTATTATTAAAATAAACTCTTGTATATTTTTTTTTATAAAATCCTTAGTATCTGGTTGAAGTTATTTAAAAAGTATATCATTTAGAATAGATTCAGTGAAAATATAAATTTAACTAAGGTACACTTATGTGTCCTCAGGCGTGTACGCGCTTATTTCCTGACTGTTTGTGTTCCATCATGATTTTTATTTTTTGATTGCTTGTTTTCAAATTACCACTGCTTGTCCTTGAATATATTGATTATCATTTTTATAATGAATAATTCTTATGTTCTACAGTAAAATATAATTTAAAAATATTTATTTTTTAACTTCAGTAAGAAAATTAATTTTATAGATATCTTGTACCAATAACTGATATTTCCATTCCCATCATTTATAGAATGTACGGAATTTTATAAGATAATTACGTTTTGCGTCTAGGGGTTTTAACTCAAATGGTGGAAACTGAACTTTTAGAATAAAATGATTTTAGTTATAACAATAGAATTTCTTATACACCTAAGAAATGAAAGAAAATAGGAGAATTGGATGAATGAGTCACAGACGATAATAAAACGTGCCTTGTCAAGTGGAAAGATAACAAATCCATGACTTTATTATCCACATGTATAGGTAATGAGCCAATTGGTACTTGCATAAGATGGTCAAAAAGAATTGAAACAGAAAGCTGATTTAACATATGCTGCTATTGTACATATGGAAGGCATATTACAGTTAATTGGAATATCACCCGTGTGTAATAAGAACAAAAAAGTGGCCAGTGCTGGAGTTAAGGTATTTAGTAGATTTAATAATTTTCAATTGCTGGATATATAAAAAAATGGTGGAAAAGCAACAAGCAGAGCTGTCAGAAATGAAGCCAAGAAATGTTATGCCCTTATTGCAATTCCGATTGTATACAGTGGGTTGTATACTGTTGAAAAAATATGATAGAATTCCTTCCATCAGCAAGAAAGGAAGATCAATAGCAAAAAAAAACAAAAAAAAAACCATCAGCTTTGGATGAAACAAATCAAAGGAGGAATGGTCATCAATTAATGAAAATGCAACTAAAAAAATAATTTAAAAAAAACATCGGAGATTTCATCACCATTATCTGGAGAAAATGCTTTTAAAAGAGTAAGAAATTTTTCGCAACTCAATTTAAAAAAAAAAAAAAAAAGATTTGATAAGTCAAGCTATTTACCACAATACATAAGCAATAAATATGCATCAAAATGCAGGTATTGAGGTTGTAAATCTAGGAATAGAGTCAAGGGCTCAAAATGCAATATCTACTTATGTATATTAAAAAACAAAATTATTTAAAATATCCAAAATTATTTACAAATCCTTTTTTCCACGATCTATTGCGACCTATTAAAGACAAAATATCGTAGATGAAATTTGACATCCATGCTTAAAAATTGAATACAAAACAACGGTTATAAAAATTATTTTTTATGTAAATGAACCAAATAAAAATTATTTTGATTTCATACCATTTGAAAGTACGATAATCATATTAGGCGAATTGACGTTCAATATCTTCTTTTTAAATGGAATCATTCATGAAATTTAATTATAAACAAGCTAAATACAGATTCTGAGAATCATAGTAATTATTCATGTCAATCTTACCGGAAAATATCTGTTAAATATAAGACTTTTATTATATTAGTAATAATTTGTTTTCAGTTTTGTTTTTAAAAAAATAAAAAATAGATGTTAACGAACATATAAGTTAGTCAAAGAACTTTCTGGAAGCAAAATTCATCTGAAAAAAAGAAGCATATATTTATAGAATAAAATGAAAAGAGCCATTCGAGACAGTTAAAAAAATAATCTCACTTGACGTTAGGATGAGAAATCTCTGCCATTGTTTCAACGTGGGTAAGATATAAACAAACCTTTCACAAAACAGAAATCTCCAGAAACACGACTATTTTCAAATAACCACAGCTATGAAATCGAATATTGATTTTTACCGTTACAGTTCTAGTTTCTTTTTGCAACTGGAATTCTCGGGTTATGACATAAACGAATTATGTGAAGAATATTTAAAGGTCAATAAAGAAATTTTGCATTTATAACTGGTTGTTTTAAATTTTACATATTTTCTAAATATAGCACTTGTTTCATATAATTACTTTTTTTGTCGAAGAGTAAGGTGTATCTCTAGAGTTACACGTATGAAAATAGATAAGCTGTGTGAAATCGCTTAGCAACCTTTTCCGCGACACAAGCCGCTTCACCAATTTTGCCGTTTGTAGTATTTATTTGTAAATACTCACCTTGGGAATATATTGTATACTTGTCATAGTTAGCTATAGCTATTAAAATTGTTCAGAATATTTAAGGTCTATAAATTTTTTACTCATGAATTCAATTAATTTATTAATGTAATGCTATCGCAACGTCAAAAATCATCGCAAATTTAAGAAAATACTAATAAGAAATAAACTAACCCTGTATTTAAAAAGTAAGTTGTGAATGTAAAAAATTAAGCAAAGTAATTATCTGATACTGTTTTCATTTGTCATAATTTTTAGTTTTAGGACTTATGAAATTTCATTTTATAATAAATTTAATTACTATCAAATCATGCAAGATTAGTTATGACATGAAAAGTGATTTTTTTTAATGTCGATTAAAACGGCTTAAATCAAAGCACTCAATAAATTTCTTTTACATTCAATAGTTAAAAACATATATTAAAAGAATAGTTTGCCTTTAATTTCTAAAATAATTAAGTACCATAAATGCTTGGATATAAGTGTAAAATCTTATTAATTTTGGATTAGAGTTCTGTTTAGTTTTATTTATCAAATTATTTGGTTTTGTATTTGAAATTATATAGACGGGGCAATTTTTTGATAACTTAAGAATTATCATTGTCATAAAGTTAGTACAAGAGGATTTTTTTTAGTGTAATAATTGTTAGAATACACACTGTTTGAGACAAAATATACTGATCTCATGCTATGAACTTATATATTTAGCTGCTTACAGTTGTAACCCACTGCTAATATTGTCTAATTTTAATTGCTGTATTGAAAAAAGTATGTTATTGAATTAAGTAGCCATAAGAAGTGCATCAATATTTATAGATGAGGATTGTTTTATGATATGTTTTATTAAATTAAATAACTGTAAGATGTTCATAAATATTTATAGATGAGGATTATTTTATGAAATGTTTTATTGAATTATATTATTTTTACTAGTTAGAATGTTGCCACAATCACTGAGCCATCTGGTGCTTCCTTTACTATTGTCCCTGTTTCAACTCATTCATACTCAAAGTTTACAGAAATCTGTATCAGTAGTTTTAGATTCAAAATGGTTGGATACACCATTACATTTGGAAGCTAGGTAATCATTTTCTTTAAGCTGATATTTTTAGAAATTTATTTTTATAAATACTTGTAATTTTTTAAAAATTTTGTATGAAATGAAAAAAAAAATTATAAAATAATTTTCTGCATAACTCATTATTCCTTAATTGTTTTACTGCTAAAAATAAATTATTACTCTCAAATTATATTGATTTAAAGAAGGCTCTTTACTATTGTCATGCTTATGTAAAGAATCAATTATTAATTTTAATAATTATTCACATGCTCATTTTTTTGTTAGCATAAGCAACATTTATCTTATTTAAGAAACTTGCCTTGTGATTTTTTTTTTTTTTTGCTAGTATTATGATGAATTCTAAAGAAAGATCAAAGCTATGAACCGTACAGAATTTATTTGACATTATGTGTTTTTGATTTTTTTGAGGGTGTAGGGCTTAATAAATTATGGGTATCTTTTGCTGTTTTTGTTGTATAAAATCCTTAAATTTATCAACTAACTAGTTGGCCTTCCTTCTAACAATATATGATAGTTTAAGATTTACATGTGTCATTATAAATTATTTCTGTAATATATTGTTTAAACTTTTCTCATTGAATTTCACTTTAAAAATAATTCAATCTGTTATTTGAAATAAGCAACTGCTTATAATTGGATCCTTGAATCCATAATTTCACTTTTATCTCTCTCTCTCTCTCTCTTTTTTCATATTTTAATCAAAGAAGAGAAAGAAATATTTATATTAATCCCTTAACTAATCTCATACTAGTTGCCTTCTTTAAAATTGTAATGATAGAATATCTGGACATTTTTCAATAAAATTTGATCTAATTTGATGTAATTAATCTTGAATTAATACACATTTAATTTTTAATGACTACATTTTAATATTTTTGCATATCACCTATACATGTATTATTGCTAATATATAATGGAATTGTTTATATAATTTGGCACTTGTGTATGTGTAATGATAATATTATGTTATTATTTTGATTCTTTGATAATGTAAAGGTCTTTCTCCTTAGAAAAGCAATAGGCTGTAATCCCATCTCTGCATCAATTTGATGGGTTAGGTTTTCAAATAGCATTCATAATTATTTTTTAAAATTTAAAGAAAGATCAATTAATAAAACAAATCTAAATTTTAAAATAATTCTTAATTTTAACGGAACAACTCTTAACTAAGTAATCTTAATAAGAAAAAAAACTGAATTAATTCATACTTTTGTTATTGTTATATGCTTTATTTTTTAGTAAATGCACTGTTTTTTATTCTAGTGAGTTTTTAGCTGAAGAAAATCCTGAATTATTTTGGAAATATATTGATGATTGCTCTAAATTAGAGCCTGGATTTTTTAGAAATAGTAAGTCATTATTTTCATACATTTGCATAAATATATTTTAGGTATTTTGGAAATATGATAAATTCTGTAACTGATTACATGATTTTTTTCAGCTAAAGAGAAAATTTAATTCAAATATTATTTTTTATCCATTTTTTCACAGGATCCGAGAAATTACAGTATGATGCCATTATTGATATAACTAGTAATTATTTGTCTTCTCAAAAAGTTGCTCTACTTAAATTTTCCTTATCTTTACGTGCCTATTCTCCTACAATTGAAATGTTTCATCAAGTAAGTTAATATGTATGAATGTATATATATATGAAGTTTTATTAAATATGGTTTGAAAAAAAAATTGAGATTTATAGGTATTTTTTTTATTGAGAACATTTATTTATTAAATAAAATTATTTGACTCTTCCAATTATAAGAACCTTTTCAAAATGTTATTAAAAATGTTTGCAAAATGTATAAAATCTCATTGTTAATTTAAAAAATCCCATTATCCTTTGCAATCTTTATATAATTAAATAAGAAATCTTACATTTGTAAAACTATTAAATTAATAAAAGAGTAGAAGTTAACTAATTAGAAGTTTAGTCAGTAAGAAACACATTTTAATAATAAAAAAAAGCTATGTCTATTGCAAAAGTGTATCAAATTTATACAGAAAATTATGAAATTATGTTATAAATAATTAATATTACAAAATATTTAAAATTCTATTGTATCTGTCATATCAAGGTCACTAAGACCTGTGTACATCGAGTTATTTTCCCTATGATATACACCCCACTTGCTTTTCTGAAAATGCAGTACTGTAAGAGGAGCTGAATTTGAGATTCTGCTATAATTTGTTCCATTAATAACTATAAAAATCTCTAATTTTTATATGCATTTTTGAATTTTCAAATTTTTTTAAATTAACTTTTATAGTTGCTTATACTGTAATTAAGTGTAATGTTAAAATGTTCTGTTTTTTTATATTAAATTTTTTGCTTAAAATGAATACCTTCATGCAATTGGGAATTTATTCTTATAATTTACCTTAAAAAATAGCTCATTTCATAAACTATAAAATTCTTATGTACATTGTTCTAAAATTAATTTTTGCATTATATGGAGACAGTTAGTCAATGGATTGGGATTGTCTTAATTTTGCATTGCAAACTACAAACATTTAGATATAGTAAAAGTGAATCTGAAATGTATAAAATGTTGTTTCACGAGGTCATAATCCCAAATGTCTGTTGGTACTATTAAGTAAAACTCTACATACCATTATGTATTCTAAAGCTTTAGTATGGTCTTACAAATTTATATTTGAATTTGCCTTCTCATATCTTTGCATTTTATATTAGACAATGTTTCTTTCTATCATGAGAAATTTCTCTGAACTTTAAAAATAAATTTATCCTACAATGTATGTTTTCAGAATCTTTCTAATTCAACCCTTGCAACTTTTTTTAGTATTTTGATTTTTTATATATATAAGTCTTTATTTTCTTTGATAATGGTTCTGAAAGAATATATTGACTTTTTAATCAATAGAAAATCATCAAAGTTGCATTCATTTTATATTTCATTAAAATTATTGTATTTTTAATGATAATATTTTATTTAATTGAATTCTCAAGTGATCTGATTGTAAGGTTTTAATGCTTCTGTGAGCTAAAGTTGATCCCACTAAAAGATGTACTTGATATGTAAAACATTATATAGCTTGTGTGGTGCAAAAATTTGGAAGTAGATAGGATGTTATAATCCGACAGTAGCTCAAAATTATTTCTCACCCAAAGTAAGCTATGTGGTGCATTAAAAAGAAATGGTATTTAGCTGTATTATTTATTTGGAAACAATGCATGCACAGCTCTGTATTTAAAGATGTCCCCTTAGAAAAATTGCTAATCTTATGATTATTTACTGAAATGTTGATTCTCATTATGATGGGTCAAACTCCTTCTTTTAATATTTTTAGGTTACTTATTCATAGGTTCTTAAAGTGTGCATTGTGTATCAATTTTTGATATGTTGTAACAATTATTAATTGAATGAATGTATATAATTCAAAATAAATATATGCAAATGTGTGAAGGGCGCTTAAAATCATTTAGTCACACACTGAAAATATTTTCTGTAAAGTTATATTTAACAATAAATGTTTTTTTTCCTGTAAAAATTTCAATTGAACCCTTAGGACTTCTTTTAGAAAGGACATATGCTTTTTATTAGAAAAATTTAATGCTCCAATGATAAAATGAATTATTGTAGATTTGGTTTCTAAAAAAATAGGCCACAATGTTTGGAACCCTTCTACTAGCTTATGTTTATTAGCACATTACTTTATTAGCATAAAGTAATTGTCATACTGCATAGATTTATCATAAAGTGGGATTTTAAAAACTTATTTTTCTCAGTTTGAAAATTATTAAATAAAAATTAATGAGTATTTGGAAAATTAAATTTTTATTTTATAAAATAAATATATGTCTTCTCAGAAAAGAGAAAAATCTTATCATTGTTCTCCTATTTTAACTAATCCAGTAGAAGTCTTTCTAGGCAATTTTCTTTTTTAATATATATAAGCTTAACAGTATTAAGCCCATCCATATAATACTGTTACTTAACATAGTCTATAGTACTGATAAATTTAAATTGTTCTTTTAGATATTTAATTGGCTGTTATAGTAAAAATTAAAACCCATTAAAAATTTTCCATTTCTTCTTTAAAAAATATATGTAAAATTATTGATCAATTTCTGTTGTAATATACACACTGTTTTCTGCCAATACAATATGTATTAAAATAATTAAAAATAGCTTTTCATATCTCACTAATTCGTACTATAAAAATTTTGTTTCTGTAGATAGCTAATGATCAACATTTTCCTTCTGATTGTAAAGCTGTAGCTGATGTTGGAGGATCATATGCATGTGATACAAAGACTCTCAAATCTTTATTGTCTTCATCGTCCAGGTGATTTTTCTTTGTATCTGTGATGAATACTTAAAAGAAGTATAATTTTTTAAGGAAGTAAAATAAAGAATTGCAATAGCAGTTCAATTTTTATTTAATGTTCTTCTTTTAAACAATTTAACATAAAAAAAAAATTTGAAAAAAATTTAAATGGCCCTTCAATAGTTTTCAAGTAATATACATGTTTTTTAATTACTTTTTTTATAATCAATCTTGTAATGAAGTGCTAATATTTTAGTCTAAAATAATATGATCATGTTTATTTCTTTAGTTTTTCAGAGCTGTAATGCATTAAAATTCATACCAACATCAATTCGGAACATTTTTATTATTTGTTAAATGTACCAGTTATTATTATGTGATATAAACAAAACATTAAAAGTATACTGTCATTGTTGCTGATAAAATAATAAATTAACCAAACAAGTAGGGGAATTGACATTCTTAATTTGGTATCTTCATTGTCAAACTAGTTAATTAAAATTTATTTTTCATTTTTTAAAACACTGCATGGATATGGTATTCTTAAAATTGCACAAATTTGAGTAAAAATGTTTTTCTGCTTCAAAAACTAATTTTTGGGTGTGGAAACTAAAACAAAAATAATAGACCATTTAAAACATTAGCATTCAAATTAAAATATTAATTACATAGAATTAATCTATTTTAGAATTTCTGTTCAAAAAATAGAATTAGTTTCATGTTTTATAAACTATTAATGTTAGAAGCAGACATTTATTAAGATATTATGAATTACAATTAGTACTAATAGCTTAGCTAACTAATAAACTAATAAAAAATGAATCTTTAATTCCTTTCTTAATCTGTTGAATAGCACTGTAACTTCTCCTTCCTAGTAATTGAATTGCTTTTCTTGTCTTTATCATTCAGCTCTGAAGTACATAAACCATAGTACAGCCACCTGAAAACTAGATAAACAAAACTTTTTTTTCAATACAAAGTGTTGATTACATGTAAAGAAAATCCAGTTTATTTGCTGTTTCAAAGCTTATTTTTTAGAGTTGAAAATCAGTAGGCCAAAATGATGAGTCATTTGGAAGATTAATAGTTTTTAATTTCTTGATTAATTGGAATACTTTTTTCATTAGAAATGCTTCAAATATTTATCAAGTGGATCATATCTATCCAAGTGCTTCTCAATCAGTTGATGTTATTCTTTATGGTGAAATTGGCACATCAGCTTTCCATGGATTATACAAAGTATTACATGAAAAGGCTGATAAAAATGAAGTAACTTATGCTGTAAGGCATTATGTTTATGTAAGTTTATTTATAGATCATATTTTCTTGTTTATTCTCTTTCCCTTCTTATTGTTTTGATTATGTTTAAATGTTTTCTTTCTTCCTCTTCATTTGGAAAGTGCAATTATATTAATGAATACTTTTGTATACCTTAATGTATCACTTATCTAAATATTAGTCAATTATACAATAATATCATTGATATCATGTAATTTAATTTTTCATATTATTTTAGTATTTTCATTTTTATATGCTTTTGAAAAGTGTAAAATAATGTATTTGAATAAACTAGAATATGTGCTGAAATATAAATTAAAAATTAAAATTTTATTTTATTTTATATTTTTATACTTGCAATACATTAGAAGAATGCAGCTTTTAAGGTTACAACAGAACTGAAATAACAGTTCTGTTGCTTATTGATATCTATCAATCAAGAAGCACATGTATTTAGAAAGTTAAATTTAACAATTAAAAAAAAGTTAAAATCTACAATCATTCCAAATGGTTAGAAATGCATTTACTTCTTATAAACAATTCTTTTGAATTAAAATAATAGATTTATTGTAAAGTTGGTTTTTTAGATATATTTCGTCATTAATATATTTTATTTGATTGGTGATTTTTTTTTTTTTTTTGATAGAAAAGACGAAAACAGAAAGTTCGGCTTTCTGGCTATGGTGTGGAATTAGCTGTTAAAAGCACTGAATATAAAGCTCAAGATGATACAAAAGTTGTTGGTAATTTCTTTTGAATACTTTTACTAATTTTATTATTTTCTTTCTTGTGGTAGTTTCATAAATACCATTATCAATCAATTACCACAATCAATCAATTTTTGAAATCTTGTCAAACTTTGAAAAGTTATACTTAACAATTTTTGCTTTCCAGGAAGTACAATTATTCAAGGTGATTGAAAAAATATATTATCCACATTAAAATTCATTTATTAGAAAAAATATTAATCGATTAGCCAACTACAAGCAATCAAATTATGAACTAGTATATTATTTAGTGTAAACTATAGTAATTAAATTAATAAGCCTAAATTATAGTAATTAATTAAACTATAAATATAAATAGGGTTTATTGTGTGAAGAAGGGGAAAAAGTACTCTGAACTTTCTCTCAACGTTTTTAAAATGCAAGTCTCTTCTTCAAATATGTGCATGAATGTTTTCTTGATTTGATTGCTTTTCCAACTTTCTTTCTCTCTTAATTTTTGACTGTAACATTTTATTCCTAATAATTTTTCCCATTTTTTAAAACTAGATTGCCAGATGATTTCATTAAATTTCAGAGCATTTGTAAAGCAATCAACTTTTATGTAAATAGGTATTGTGAAGCAAAAATATAAATTCAGACAGTTAAAAAAAAAAAAAAAAAAAAGCTCAATTTGCTTCTAACAAATGTTAAAGCTTTAAACAGAAACTATTACTGAAATTCTGAATAATATACTACTTCTAATAAATATTGATGCTCAGTTGTGTTTTTATGATAAATGGCACCTTGAGAATAGTATGATTATTTTGCTTTTTTTCTGATTAGTAATTTAAAAATATTAAATGGCATTCATAAGGTATTATTCTTTTTATTTCCTCATCATATTTGATTTTAAAAAGAGGTAATTGCACTAATGTTTTTACATGCAGACAACTATAACAAGTATGCCTTTTTGCTCCCCAGTTCCTACATCATTTTTGTACAGTCTATGAAAATAAAATGCAATATTTATTTTAATGCTTTCATAATTTTTGAAAATTTCGGTTACATGATTTTTCAATTACCTTGTATTATCTGGTTACTTGAAGTAATTTTCTTATGTATGTTTTTTTGAAGGAGTTTTTATTACTTGCTGAAAAATATATTTTGATAATATTGTGAAAATAAATTTTGTATTGTAAATCCAGAAACTGAATAAATTGTCTGTTTGTTTTTTAAAACTTCAAGGTTATTTTTTGCATAATTATTTATAAACTATGTTTCAGTTAATATGGAATTGTTTTCTATAAAATTATTATCATTTCTTTACTTTAAATCAGCCTCATATAATGATATAACTCTTATTAAAACATCTCAAATAGAATATTTGCATTAAAGATATTTATAGATGTAAATTTCACTTATTATTGCAATCTTGTATTGCAATTTATCTTTAAACAGATATGCAACTTTTTAAAGTTGTTTCTATTTTTTTCATTAATGTAATTAATTAGTAAAATTTATTAATTTAAGGATATGTGATATTTAAGGATAGTGATCTAATATTTTGTCCATTTATATTTCCAATCTAATAAATATGCTTGCGTCTTATTTCATTTTTTAGATGACACAAGTAAGTTCTTTTGTCTATATATGTTATTTTTTTTAAATAGATACTGTAATAGATTAAGAAAGGTTTTAAATGGTTTTATACTTATTTTTATTTTTACAGAGGAAAAAGGACCTGAGCATGAAGAAATGGATAAACATGAGGAACTTGAAGGTTTTATCTTTAGTAAGTTAATGTGAGTATTAAAAATACTGTTAGAATATTATTTTATATTCTAACAATAGTAGAATATTTTATAGCATTTTTTAAAGATAATAATTAGCTAACTATATTATTTACTGAAGGACTACAGTTATCTTAGCATCTGTCAAGTACCAGACTGATAGAATTCTGGTTTTCATTTTTTAATGAAGTCATCAGATTTTTTTTAAAAACTTGTCAAAGTTGCTATTAAAGACAATTTTCATGATGCAAAAGATTTAAAAATCCATGCTGACCTAGCTAACCAGCATGAGTATAAACTTGCAAAATATCATTATAAGGAATTCTTTAATAACATAAGTTAATTAAAAAACAAAACCAATTAATAATGTATATTTACATATTACATGGTTGTTGTCTTAATCACTTCAATAATAATATGAGCAGCATATACTAATCTTTTTTATGGAAAAAATAAAATCCCATTATTAAATATATTGGAAAAATATATTATTGGCCAAGGAAAATTTTCTTTTGAAATCATTTTAAATAATCATAGAGAAAATACAAATGAAATGGTGAAAACAATTATATGTTCTATTTTCAAAACTGATTTATGTTTTTTAAAAGTGCATGTACAAGGCTTAATAAAGTGTTATTGTAAGATATAGTAGAGATGTGAAAAATTTTGATAATTTCAAGTTTTGTACCTTCTGAAAAAAAAAAAAAAGTTCATAAAATAGTCTATTGATTAAAACTTCTGATTTTCAATGACGATTATGATCTCAATTAACTCAGATAAGTAAGGTTCTATTATATGATTTTTTTTCTCTATCAGAATTAAATATATATATATATTTCTTTCTTCATTAATTAATATTATTTTGGGAAGTTTACTAAAACATTTTATTTCAAGTTATTCATTCTGAAGTTTTGTGGACCTCAACATTCCAGTTTTGCACCTTAAACATGTTTTTAAAATTTAAGTTAACAAATTAGCTATCTTATTTACATACTTTCTCCAGTATTATTTTCTATACACTTGATATCTAAAATGGTTTCTTGAATTTTACTCTTTTAAACATTGTTTAGCATTTAAATGAGGATATTGAAACATACATATTCTTTTGAAGAAACGAATGATTTTTCTTAAAAATTGAATTTTAAGAACATTTTTAAAAAACACGTTTATACATGAGGTTTTTTTTTTTTTTTAAATTTGCTCTTATTTTAACTATCAGAAAAGTAAATCAGATATCATAGTTCTTAAATATTAGATCTATTATTTAATATTATTGATATTAAATCTAATTTTTAAATTCTGATGATAATTAATTCTGTTAATTCTCTTTCATCTTGAAAAAGATCATAAATAAATTGAAAATAAAATGGTTATTCCTGTTTTCTTACTAATATCATTTTCTTTCTTTTTTTAACTGTTAGTTTAGTTGATATAAATTTCTATATGAAGGAGAAAATAAAAATGAATGTAAAAGCTGCAGCCATTATATATCAGTTATGAGCTGTTATTATAACACATCACAACATAGAAACCATAGTTTATTTGCAAATTTGAAAATAATTATAATTTTTATTTGAAAAAAAATTGATTAAAACTTTTGGTTTGAAATTTTGTTTTTACAATTTTTTAAATTCCTTTCATAGTTCTTCAAATTCAGTATTTAATTCTTATTGTAACAATAAATTTTTAAAAAAATGTATGAAGCATGTATAAAAAGCTTTGCAAGGTTCTAAAGAAAAATTTACTTCAATATCTGATATTGAAATTATAATTCCTGAGATAAATAACATTTTCTTATTCCATTAATTAAAATAAATACATAAATAATGTAAAAATTAATTGTAACTAAATAGATTTAAAATTTTATGTGTTATTTTATTATGTCTACGTTATGATGTAATCAGTTGCTTTGATTACGTAATATATTTTATATTCTCCCTTGTATTTTGCTATTTATATTTATTATTGCATATTAGGGAATTGCATCCTTCAAAAAAAGAGCAACTTGAACAGTTCAAAAAGCACCTAATAGATAGTTCAAAAGAAATCCCAAATTTGAAAGTGTGGGAATTGCAAGGTAATTTATGAACATTTATTTTTTGTTGATATTTTGCATGGAAGATCTCAGTCTGAGTTATTTTACTTCTGATATGTGTCTGATATTTTTAAAGACTTCTTTAATTAGCAATTGTATAATTAATTATAGTGATTTATTTCAAAGAAATCGATACTAAAAATTGAATTTGTAACATTCATATCACTTTCCTACCTTTTTTATTTGTTGCAATTGCTAGTTCTGTTACATTACTTTTGCTTGGTTATTTAATCCATTAAATTTACATTTATTTTTGTATTTCTATTGTGTGGAGTCAGAAAATTAAATGAAAATGTATTTTTAGACATATATCTCAAACAAAAGTCTTTGTTTTAACATTTTGTTTTAAGGTTTTTGATATATGTGGAATAATATTTTTAACATCTAAATGATAACTTTTGTTATTAAAAATTTATATCACAAATATACATTTTTGTAATTCATTATATTTTGTTTAAATATAATTAAATTACTTCCTTTAAAAATAAAATTGAAACCATTTTTAATATATGTTCTGTTATTCATTATTCGGTGAACATATGGTGCCATTAATGTCAAATTAGCACAATTGAATTTCCTTCTTTGTTTTGAGATTAGAGATATGCATATATATCTTATAAATTTCATAAAAGAAAGCAAATAATGAGGCAATAGTTCTGCCTAGATGTTAATGATGAAATTTGTAATAATATTACATGAAAAATTCCTTTTATTTGTTGTCATGATTAAATTTCAAGATGACTATTAGATATTAGTAATTCTTAGAGCACCTTCTCTTTTTTTAGAAAATTAGCATATATTTGTATCAAACTTGAATGCTAAGGATGTATAAAGGCGTATCTTTCTGAGTTTTTTCATATAAATTTTTGCTAAGTTTTATATGATTGTAATTTATAAAAATTTGACTATTTTCTAGAAAAGTTTATAATCTGAGTTTTTCTATTTTCTAGAACTAAGTTTACAAGCAGCACAAAAGATTTTAAGTTCTCCTGTAGAAGAAGCATTACGTGTTATGAAAGAAATTGCTCAAAACTTTCCTACTCAGGCTCGGTCTTTGGTACATGTTTCTGTCTCCAGTGATTTTAAGAAAGAAATGGAAAGAAACCAACATGTAAGATATTGATATTATTTTAGTTTTACCTGATAATTTTTCTTTTTTTGATTAAGGGAATTTATTTGTTTAGAGTTGCTTTTTTTTTCATTTGTATTTGCATTAGTTTCTAATTTCTTTGTAATATTATTGTATCAATTAACATAAATTGACAAAACAGAGTATTTTCATCTCAGCTTTATTTATACCGATAGAATCTGGTGTAGTACATTGAAAAAAAAAACTTACTGTGGTTTTGAATGTTTGCCTTTCCATAATTGGACTCAACAGTTGTCACAACAACATAAAGATCTATAGTATTACTGTCAAAACCACATACAAAATTTCAGTTGATTGAGTCATTGCATTTTTGTATTATCGCATTCAGATACTCACAAATATACACTCTGATAGACCATCAATCCTTTAGCTGATTGGGTCTAAAATTTGTTATAGATTAATGATTCTAATGAAAAATTACTTATTTAATTTTATCTAACCAGCAGCATATTACTGTGTTCACATGGACATGGATGGATGAAGTATCTAGTAATTTGGTGCAAAGGCTCTAGATCCCAAATCACATGCATATAATTTATTTAATTTTTAATATCTTCTTCACAGACAGTCATAATTGAAAAATTGTTTTTTTCCTTGTTATGAATGTAGAGATAGTATCGTTATTTTCACAAAAATTCAAATTAGAGATTTTGATGAATCTCCATCTTTCAAACATCCCTGGGGCATATATCTGCTTGTCTGTTAACACAATAACTCAAAAACGTTTTGAGATAGATGAATGAAATTTGGTATATGGACTTGTGATCAAATTTGTGGATTTTTTCAAATTTTGAGCAAAATCCATCAACAGGAAATTTGACTGTTCAATTACTAGTGAACTTAATAATTTTAAAATGCAAACAGCTTGACAGATGAAATTTGTTATACAGGTTTAACATCTAAAATATAGATTCTTATCAAATTTTGAAACAAATCTGTTGAATGGTTGTTGGTCTGTATTTTCACATGCATGTAAATGCAATTGCTCATAACAAAATAAAAAAAGAAATGAAATGTGGCATGTTATTCTGTGACTACAATTATAGTCTGCATCAAATTCTGGCTTGATTTGGTCATCCGAAAGGTATTTAAAGTATATGTACAATAAATTCAGTAAAAAAAAAATCTACATTTCATAACTGTTTTTTGAATAATGTCTTGCAAGGCATTTATAGGCATACTGAACATACATCTTTTATACAGAGGAGAGGGGAGTTTAAAGCTTAAGTAAAATATATATGAAAAAGCTTCAGGGAGGTCACTCCAGGTAGTTTGAGTTGTAATAAAAATTGAAATTTTCAAAATTCATCCAAATTTTTTTGTGTTTGCATTATTTTTCCTTATAAGTAAGAATGTACTCTTATAAAAAGTACAAATTATTATATCAATTTAGATATGTGGTGAACATGCTTATACATTTATATTTCATGTATGAAAATCTGTGATTATTTTATTCAAAATTTCTGTTATTTTTCTTTTTATAGATGTTTATGCATCATCATAATTTAGGTCCTTCTGATGTTGCAATGTTTGTAAATGGCATGTATTTTGATATGGAATCTACAGACATCTTTTCACTTCTTCAAACACTTAAACAAGAAACTAGAGTCCTGGAAGCTTTGTATAAAATTAAAATACCTGTAAGTTAAATGATAATTTTCTTTGAGATTTGATTTTTTACAAGCTATGCTGTTAATAGTTATCGTCACTGTATTGGTTGTATTTATTGTGAAATACATCAACAGCTGATTGATTTCCATTTACAGAAGTGATATGTTCCATTTTTAAAAAATTCCTTTTCATAAAAGTTTTTTTTAAACATGAACATTTTGTAATTCAAACTTTGTTATTGAATTTTATCATTGTTAAATTATATATGACTGATTTTTCAATATTACATCTTTGAGCTATATATTATCTTTTAAAGGTGGGATTTAGGCATGCTGAATTTTAGAAGAATAAATAAATACTATCATATATTTGAAAAAATATTTCATATATATATATATATATATATATATACTGGATTTTATATGGGATTTTATGATATGAACTTGTGCTGATATTTTTTCTTTAGGAGGCACTTCTCACAAAACTCCTGAAAATAGATTTTGCTCATGATAAAGAGGAATATGCTGTTGATATAAGAGATTCTTCCATTCAAGTAAGTCGAATATTTTTGTTATTATTGTTTTACCATGAGGAAATTAAAGGTTGTATTTTTTATTTTGCTCAAATTTATTCTTGCTGCAGATATTATAAAAAAAAATCATTGATTTCAATTTTATTTTTCTATTTGCTATTCTAAGGGAGAGAAAATCCCTAATTTGTTTGTTGATTTTATTCTGTCTCTTTGAAGAACTGTCATAAAAAAAAATCATGTATATGTAAAGATTGTATTGAAATTTTTGATTATTAACAGAGTTCAATTTACATAAAAATATTGATTAAGTTTCAGAAATTATTTTGTTTCTGCAAATATATCTTTTTAAAAAAATTAAGCAAAAATATTATTTGATTTCTAAAGTTTCTTACTAATTTTTCTAAGAATAATTTGTACCAACATCATACTATAAATGGAATCTGTGATTTATAGTCATACCTTATGCATGAAGGAAAGAAGTTATTTAGTTATGTCATTAAAAAGTTATTTTTAAAAGTGGAGAGAATTAGTAAATAAAGATTAATATCTTCTAGTGTAAGAAAAATCGACTACATTCTTTTACAATTATCATTATATTAGTTTTCAGCTGATGGAATTAAGTTTTTTTTATATTTTATGTGTAAATATTATTAAAGTAGTTTAATATTTAGATGATATCCTTACATGATTAGTGAAATTAATATTGCTTTTATTTTGAAAAGGCTATGAAATAATTAATATAATTTAAAACAGCATGTTTGCTTCAACATTTTTCTTTTAAGTAATAAAACTTTCATGAAAAATAGTTTTATAAATCTGTTTGAATTCCTTTTTTAAAGTTTACGTAATCAAACATTTATTATTTGAAGGCTAGTGTCACTAGGTGCTATATTTATTTTTAAACCTTCAAATTTTATAGGTATATTTTGTAATAAATAATTCTTTTTTATTTATTAAAAACCATAAGTATTAAAAACTATTAAGTATTAAAAACCATTAAGTATTCTTTTACTAAACAGCATTTTTATAATTTATTATATTTGGTAATGTAATGCGAAATATAATGAAATATTATAATAAATGGTATGCTTCAAATTCCAATATTTATTATTAAAATGTGCATTTTTTTTTTTTACTCGAAAACATATTTTAATACATTTTAGTTTCTTATGTTGATAAAAATTTATCTATATTTACTGTTTGAATTATTCCTGATCTTACTTCTCTTTAATCTTTAAACTTTATTTATTTAATGTTCATATTTAAAAAAATACTGGAATAAACAAAATTTCCATTTCTTATTTTCTTTTTTAGTATATTAATAACATTGAAACTGATCGTCCATATCGAAGCTGGCCTTCAAGTGTTCAAGATCTATTAAGACCAACATATCCTGGAATGCTTCGTAGCATAAAGAAAAATATTTATCATTTGGTATTAATTTTTACTCTTTTATTCTTTATATTGTAAATTATATTGAAAACATGTTTTCTAATGATATTTTAGTTGAATTTTGATATATATTTCACTTATAAGCTGTTTGATTATATTTATTTCAAATTTTGAAACATTATATAATTTTGATTTGTATTTAAATTTTAATATATAAACAAGGCAAATAATTTTAAAATAAACAAATTATATCTTCCTGTTTAATTTTTTAATTCTGTTTTGTATAAAATTGGAAGAAATTAAACTTTTTGATAAAAAATATTCTAACCTTTTTAATATTTGTTTTATTTAATAGGTTATGATGGTTAATTTAATCTTTAATAAATGTTAGGAAAGAGTATGATTTTTTTAAAGATTATAAAATGATATTTGTGTGTATTATTTAAAATAATCATATTTTCTTATTTACTTGAATTATGAAATGCGTATAAACTTAATAATTTTGCTAGGAACTTAATTTAACATGAACAGATACTACCTCTTAAAGCACAATTTTTATTTTGTATTGTAATGTTAATTTGCAGTTATCTCTTTTCTTTTTTGATTTTCCCAGTTCAGTTTTTGTTGTTGAAAGTGTTGAAAATTTTTATTATTTAATTTTTTTTAGGTCCTCATTGCTGATCCTTCAAAAGAAAGCTCAAGAGATCTTTTTAAACTTGCAGAATCTTTTTATGTTCATAAAGCTCCAGTTAGGTAAATATAATTTTTATTTAAAATTTTCTTTATTTGGTATTTTGAAGCTTCATTAAAAAATAATTACATTTCCTAATATTTAAAAGATTCTATTTTATTATTTTGATTAATTAAGCTTATTTCTTTGATTTCACTCCATTATTCAGAAAATCATCATTTTTTTTTTGTAATATAGATTGGAATAATTTTTATTTTATTTTATTTATTTGAAATGTTGTTTTTCTATTCTGCTAATCATCCTCTTGATTAATTATTGCATGAAAAATTTATATATGTGTTGATTTTGTATTATTAATGGAATCATTTGGTATGTTTTAACAAAGCACCAGATTCTAAATTTTAACCATTTTTTTTATCATATGGATCCTCACTTAACATTATTGATTAATAAGCTGAGTATATGATACTATTTTGCTTTCATTATAATGAATTTTCTAACTCATATATATATATATATATATATATTAAAAAATCAATTTTATCATCTTTTTTCTGTAATTCTGTTTCTTTTATATCACATATATTGTAAATATGGTTTTCATTATTGTTGTTTTCTTCTTGAATAGAATAGTTGAATTTAACTAGGATTATTTCATGAATCTTAGTCTTAAAAAAATAATGTTGGTATTTTTTTCAACTAAGTATTTAATACATGTTATTATTTTATTGAACTGTATGTGTATATATATATATATATATATATATATATATATATATATTCATGTTTATACATGGATTAAATATATTGTTCGA
The DNA here is from genome assembly GCA_026543865.1 of Argiope aurantia. Taxonomy (NCBI): domain Eukaryota; kingdom Metazoa; phylum Arthropoda; class Arachnida; order Araneae; family Araneidae; genus Argiope; species Argiope aurantia. Next base: position 595,440 of record JAPMOR010039821.1, read on the forward strand.
TATGTTAAGATTTAAAAAAAACAATGAATAGTTCTTAAAACTTATGTTGTCTTGTGAGCAAATTTAATTTTTAAGTTATTATTATTATTAAGGCATCACTGGTTTTATATAATAAACAGATTATTATGTATTTATTAAATTGTATAATATTTGTTAAAAAATAGCATTAAATCTATTAATAACTTATGTTAAGCAAATTATATGATCTTTTATAGACGATTTTTATTTTGACTGTATTTTCTTTTTATAGGATAGGATTATTATTTGCTGTGAATCCAGATACATCTTTTGATGGTTTTCACGATGCTGGAGTAGCATTCCTGAATGCTTTCAATTTCATCAGCCAAGATAAATCTCCTTATGATGGACTCTCATTTATTACTGATGTAATTTTTTTTATTTTTATTTCTGTGTATTTAAGAGATGTTATAAAGTTCTAATGTTATAAAGCTCTAAGAAATGCTATGTAAGGGAGATGGAACTAATTAAATAGTATGCAAATCTGATGGTAAATACTTTCTGGGAGGATCTGTATTCAATTGGTGGATATTTTACATTTGAAACATTTGAAAAAGCTATGCTGTGTGTTAGATTGAAAGATTTGCATTTTTTTTATTATTTGCTATAGAGAGGTGGGAGAAAAAAGAAAGAAACAAAAACTCAGGAGTTGTAAAAAGTTGTAGTGAACTCACCAGATGGTTGAATTAAAACAGATATAGAAATAAGGAAACTTAGTGTGTACTTTTATATGTTGTTCAATTGCTTACATAGCTGGATTTTGTTATTTGCATGCATAACTTTTCTGTCCACTGTATAGTTGATTTTTGTGGTTAAAATATTTTGTGCATGATTAGTTATTATTAAGAAAAATTTGTAAAATTTAAAAGAAATAGTGTTTAGATCAACAAACAAGGGAAAAAAACTGTTATATAGTGGATGCCTGTTAATATGATTGTAATCAATGTTATAATTTGCTTTACATTATGAAATGTCTCTGATTCCAAAACAAAGTATTCTAATGTACAAAAAAAAATGATTTAGTGTGATCATTCTTGGTTTAATTTTATTAGTTTTGAAGTGATGCATGTAATTGAATCACTAAAGCAAAATGGATTTTGAAGAAACTTATTTGTTAAAGATAAATCTTGGCATTATATCCAAAATGAGTTAACACAATACTATGGAGCAATTGAAAATTTCGCACCTCTTCTATGTAAATTTTGAAAAATCATGAGCTTTTTATGATCAAGACCAAGAACTAAAAATGGAGGATTCCAATGGGATAGAAGATGTTTTTAAAAAAATTCTCCAATGGAGTTTATAATAAAGCAAACATTTGATATTTTGAAATAGATATTCGTCATCATTCAACAAATTTTAAAAAACGTGTATTAACAGTATAGAAGTAAGATGTTAAGAAATAATTGTTGGTAGACAACAATTAATGAATTTTTTATTTGAAATAAACTATGGAGATGAGTTTTTTTTTTTTTTTTTTTCTTTCCTTGGATATGATAAAAATATATTTCAGTTTACTCAATTCGGTTATTACTGTCAGTCAGCTAATGTCATTTAAATTTGTAAGACTGAAGTGATTACATAAAATAACAGCTACTATATATAAATAATTGAATAAATATACAATTTATTTTTTTGCATGTTCAAAATCAAATTATCTTGAAAATATATGATAAATTGATATTCAGCTAATGAATAATTTGATGACTAGTTTTATCTTTAAATTAATTATTTTTTGTTAACTTATCCCTCACTTTGGTACTAAATAAATCTTTATTTTGAATAAAATCTGTTTAATTATTTTAACATTTTATGGGAAGATATTTGGATTTTAGGAGTATAGATTATATATTTTTATATTTATTTCACATGCATGTTTATGTAAATATATTTCCTGGTTTTATTAAAAATATTTTATTTAGTGCAATATAAAATATATGTATTGCTTAGACATTCTGCATTTTAATTTCTAAAATTATTTTATAGGTATATGCAAATACAGAAGAAAGAGATGTATCTCCTGAGAGTGTTGTTGCTCACTTCAAATCTATGTACACATCTGAAGATTTAGAATTAGTGTTTGGGCCAGAATCTGATTATGATACAGGAAGAAAGGTGATTTTTTAATTTTGATGTAATATTATAAAAGAATTATACACATTGTCTCATTCCTTTTGTTTTATCAATTTTTTTTAAATTGTAGAATGTTAGATAGTTTGGACAGTATTTGGAATTAAAATGATATGCTAAAATTAAGTTTATTGTACGAAAACATTTATATTGTTTTGTATTAATGTTCCTTTTGAGATCTTAATATATTTTATCATGTGTTTAATGTTTATCTTTTGTTTCCTTTTGCTTGAAGACAGCATGGGAATTTATTAATAAAACTGGACTTGGTAAGCCTCCACAAGTTTTGCTCAATGGTGTCATGCTGAAACAGAAACAGGTGAGTGAGTGATGTTGTAAAGGAATCATAAATAATTATTTTTTAATATATAATAAATTTTTGTATTGTACCTGCATAGATGATTGAACTAAAATGCTAATATCACTAAAATTACTATTTGAAACATTGCTATAAATTATTTAATAAAATTTTCTATTTGATAAGCCAAATGATAATCAAATCTACTACTTTCAATTTTATTTTTTATTTATGTGGAAAATATCAGTTTACTTATATAATATCCTACAAATTGATTGCTATTTAATTTTTAGATCTTATTATGTAGAAGTGGGTAACATTTTTATGATTTTGTCAATATATAATAATTTTCCATTTACAAAATTCTTAATGTAGTAATGTTTATGAAAGATATTTTTTGTTAATGCTTAATTTGATATAAAATTAAATTTCATAGAGCCAAATATAGGAAAGTATAATAATGTTCTTTCAGTTTATTTAAAATGACAGACTATAATAAATCAGAACAATGCCTTTTTATTACATATTTTTAATTAATTATATAGTATGCTGGGCTGTTGTTTCTTTACTGTGAGATTCCCTTATGTTAATGAAAAATTTCTGAATTATTATTATTATTATTTAAATAACATCTTGCATGCTATTTTCAAGGTTTTTATTGTTACTTTCAGATATATTTATTTAATGTAACTGAATGCCAATCTGGCACTTACTATTACCTTAAAATTGTAATATATATATATATATATATATATATATATAATATGCAGTATACATCAAATTAATAATATTGATGTATTAATATTATAGCAAGCTGAAAATTTATTGAGTTTGATCATTTTAATTTAACCCATTTTCTCATTGAAAACTATACGATTAAAATGTAGATAGATAATAAAGCAGTGATATGATTAAAAAAATGAATATAATAAAAAGAAAATACTTGTATTTAGTAAAGACAATATATTGAATATTAGTTGGTTACTAAATGCAGGAAAAAAAAGATTTGATTAGAATACCTTCATAGTTTATAATTTTGCTGATTTGAGAATCTGAATTGAAAAAATATCTTGCTAAATTAATTTTTTAATTATTCTGTTTTGTTTTAATATCTGTCTTATCTTTCATTTTCTTTAATTTGGATAATTATCATTGATTATTTAATTTTTCTGAATTTCAACATTATTATTATTATGCAATTTACAAAATATAATAAATGTAGCAAATCTTTCAATTCTCAAATCTTGATATGAATGTGTAATCCATATTTACTAAATCTGCTTATTTCGAATATTGTCTGCATATGTCATAAATCTATTTTTTTTTAAATTTTTTATCAACAGTTGACTGCAGATATGTTTGAAGAAGCCATACTGACTGAAATAATGAGACAAACACCATTTTTACAGAAAAGTGTCTATAAAGTATGTACATATGATTTTGCTTTAAATTTGTCTGTATATCTTAATTTTACTCAAAGTATTTATTGAAGTTTATAAATATATCTGTAAAATTTAACAGTTAAATTTAGAGATCATTCTTTGGTTTGCATAAAATTAATTTTTAATATCTTAGAATCAGTTTTTTATCTTAAATTGAATTAAATATAATTGCCAACGATTGAAAAAATGCCCTATTAAATTTGCTGTTAATTTTTTTTATTTGACTTTATTACATCTTATATACTAAGGAAGCTCTGATTTTGATTTAGTTGTTTTTGGTTTATATTTATAATATATTCCATAGGGAGAACTTACCGATTCCCACAATGTATTGGATTTCATAATGGATCAGAAAAATGTTATGCCTCGTCTTAATCAAAGAGTCCTAAGTTCTGATTCTTCTTATTTGGATTTTCTATCAGATAATGGTGATTTAAAAATATTTTATTTTAAACTTGCATTTATTGAATTATTGCATGTTTATTGTTTTATATTTTGATGTGACTTATCAGATAATTATTAATTAATTATAAAATTTATAAATTAAGAAAAAATTACGGATTTTTGAATTAGTTTTCTCTTTTAGTTGTAGGTTGCTATAACTGAATTTTGTTTATTGTATTTCTTTCAGCTGAAATGAAATCCATTGTGACAAATTTGAAGTATTTTGCTAAACGAGGTAAGACAAACTTAATTTTAACTTTTAATTATTTAAAATTATATTTACATGTAATTAATTACTTTGTAGTTAGAAATGTGAATTGTTTGCTATAATTTTTCAAAATGTTTTTAATTTATTCATATCATAGATGATGAAGAATTCCGTAGCTTGACTATTTGGGTTGCTACAGATGTTGAAACTTATGAGGGTCGAGCTTTATTAACCTCTGCATTTGCTCATCTAGTAAGTTTTATATTAATCTCGGAACTTGTTTAAAATATGGCAGGCAGACTTTTTTCATGTTTAAATATCTTTACATCATAAAGATATAATAACTTATTCTTACTCCATTAATTTAATGATAATGGAATAATGTCCATTGCACTTATTAAAATTTAATGTTTTTAACAATAAAAATCAGATTTTTGTTACAAGAAATACTAAAAAAAATTATAAATAATGAATCAATATATATTGAAGACATCAAATATTTTAAATTTTGATTTCAAGGAATATAAAATATTTTCCTTGGTCATTAATAAATTGCTATATTCTTGCTTTGAAATGAATTTAAAATTGTAAACTATATCTATAAATGAATTAAGGATTGTTGTATAGGAAATTATTTAATGTAAAATTATGGAATTTTAACATTTTCTCTAGTAGTAAGCATTAATCAAATCCATTTTATATTTTTAATGGAAGTAATAAATGAAATTTTGCTTCAATAATAATAATTTTCATTTTTCTAAACGAAAAAATAAATCTTTTTTCTATAGAAATCAAGCGCTCATTCTCGCCTAGGAATAATCCATAACCCAATTTCTAATAAAGGAACAGGCATTTTCCGAAAAGCTATTCAAGTTGCCTTAGATACTTTGGATCGACATACTTCTAAATTATTTATAACAAAAATATTGAAGCCAGCCAACGCTAAACAGATAATCAACAATGAAAAATCGCTTGTAGATTTTGCAGTATCAGTAAGTGATATTCCCTTTTTTTGCAACATTTTTATTTATTATTTTTGTTCGATTTATTTATTATTTTTGTTGGAATTTTTTGTTAAGAAACAGACAAATAAATAATTAAAATTTTAGCTTTCTGTTATATTTTTGAGGTTGGAAAGAAAAAATCAAGATAGAGAAACTTTTAGGATATTCAGTTTTAATACTTTTATTGTTTAAACTTTTCTTACAATTAATATGAATAAAATTATTATTGTTTTTTTTAAATGAAAATATTTTGTCTTTTTGTCCTCTATTCCTTGATTTTCTTTTTTATCTAATTATTGTTTTCTTACTTAACTCATTTTCTCACCAGAACACTGTATGAAGTTCTCCTTTCACTTCATAAGCTTATAACTGTTTTCTTATTCACTATGTGTTCCTGCTGACTGAAATTTTATATATATAATTATATCATATCATATTGTAAAAGCAGATAAAGAAAAATAGTTTAACTACTGGGGAACTTTAAGTTAAAAATAAAGAGATTGTTATCATCATCACAAACAAATGAATAAAACAGTTGTAAAGTTGGAAAATTAGAAATTTATAAAAATTGAGATAGATGGTGTTTTGAAAATAAATTATTTCAAATAAACATAATTATTTAAAAAAAAATTGTTTTTGGCATTCTATTCTTTATGTTCATGAATATTTCATTTAAATTCTCTTAGTATTTCCATTTTATTTTATTTTCTGTTTCTCATAAGAATGGAAACTTAATTATATCTTTCATAGAATATGGACACTGATGTATTTATGAAAAAGTTGAATGATTTTGATGATAAATCTCTGAAACATCATAAAGTTTTCAGCAAAAAGATTCTTAAGATTTCTCCTGGCCAAAGAGCTGTTGTCATTAATGGTAGGGTAAGTATCTTGATTCATTTACTGTCTTTAAACTGTAATTGGGGGGGGGGGGCTTTAATGAATATATTCTGTTTTTTTTAATGTTAAACTGATTATTCTATTGATATTTCTAATATTAAATTGATTATTAATTATCTTATCAGTATACATTTTTATAAACTGTCTAATTACTTCATTTTATTGTGTATATAAATGTAAGTGATATCTATATTTGCTCTCAAATTACATATTTCCTTAGTTTCAACAATTTTCTCTCTAATTGAAGAACTGCACAAGTAATTAAGATTGAGTATTATAGCTTATAAATGCATTTTTATGTGTGTTGAAGTGGAAAACAAGATTGCTAATTAAAAAATGAATGGTTAGAAAGGTTTGTTAAAAAAATAGAGATAGATAATCTTTTCAATCTTTCAAAGAAATTATTTTATTTACTTTGATGTTTTTTAGGTTGTAGGACCTTTTGATGAAAATGAAGAATTCACTCAAGAAGACTTTCATCTTTTAGAAGTGTATTCTAAAAGTTTGTATGCAGATAAATTAGTTTCTGAATTAAAAAGTGGCCTTGAACCATCAGAGATGGATAGGTAGGGCTTAGTATTTTTCATTTGTATTTTAAAGATTTGTACTTTCTTTTTTTCTAAAATCTGTTCTCAAAATAAGCTTTGGTGTGTGCATATATATAACTAGATTATATACTCAGAAATGCTTGAGTTTTAGTTAAATAATTCAAGCCAAACAGCTGTGCATAAATTTTTAAAAACATAAATTAGTTTGGTCCTTTTTAGTGTAGCCCTAACTTAGTAATGTCCTTTTCAGAATAAACAAAGAATTTATAAAATTAGAAAGTAATAAATGCAAGAAAAACCGAGTAATATTTATAATCAGAAAATCATATAGCAAAAGGCTGTATATTAAAAAAAAAGATGAAAATAAAGCAGCATATTAAAAAATATGCATCTCCAGACTGAAAGTAAAAGGCAAGTTCCTTGTTGGAAACAGTTAAACTAATTCAAAGTATGTCTTGACAAATTTAATGCTTTGAAAATTAATTAAAAAAACTTATTTAATTAATCATCAAGAAACTGATCACAAGACTTCCTTATGATTCATCACATTTCTGCTTAAAATATGCAGAAAAATCTACTAAATAGTATGGATTTAAATGTATTTGCTATTTAAAATGTTGAAGCTTCTTTTCAAAAATAAAATATCCTTCTGAGGATGAAACTTCAGATCTATATATTCAGCTCTGGTTGTTTTACCAACTGAGACAGAAGGCCTTGTCTGTCATAAGCATTTGTGTTTGTTTTTTTTTTCGTTCAATATCATCATACAAATCCACCATCTGATTACAAACTATTATCTGCTTTTTTTTGTATGATTGTTTAATCTTACTAGCTAATTTTCAGAAGTTCTTAAATTCTACTCACAAAATGGAAAAATAATTTTTAATTAATAAGAAGTTAAATATTTAATTCATTATTTCAAAATCTTTATTAAAACTTTTTTTTTTTTGAAAAACTTGTAAGCAAAATTTAAAGAAATTTTTTTTAGTAGTTAGTAGTGATTTTTATAGCATCATAGCATTAAAAAAATGATTTTTCAGCTTTATTTATGTAGATGATATATATATTATAGTTACAGATTAGTTGTGAATAAATACTTTTAGCAATTTACTAATAACTATTTTAAATACAATCCTATAAAACTGGAAGATTTAAAATTAATTATTTAGGTTGGAAATATATATGGCATATTATGAAAAGCTTTTAACAAATGTTTCATTTTTTTTTCAAAGGAAAAAGATTTGCTTGTACTGTAGATTTCTATATTTCTTTCGATATTTCTGTAAATCTCTGTAATTATATGTGGTTTTAATCCTATTCTTGTTTTGCAGTGAAAAGGTGATGAAAGTGGCATCAGTTTTATTGTCACAACCTCAATTAAAAGTCAGACATGAAATAAAATCTTACAGTGACAAACACAGGTACTTACTTTTTATGTTCATAATTGATACACTCATTTTTCAATATTTTTGTAGCACTATCAACATATATATCTTGATTTATGATGAATAAGCTAAAAGAAATGTAGTGATTTCATTATAAAGAGTTTTGCACAAACAAAAATAATTAATACTTTTCATGTCTATTTTCATTTATAATTTTCTTGTATGATAATTGAAAAATATTATGTATCAATACATTTTTTCTGAATTTAAATTAATATTCATATATCAACATAAAGATACCACATGTTCTACATTATTGAATATATGAAAAAAATTAATAAACAGATCACTGTTAATAATAAGATGAGTGCTGATTATAACATAATAAAATAGATTATGTTACTTACATCTCGTGGTTGAAAATCTCCCCCAAAAGTTTTATAAAGCTGTTATCTAGCCTGTTATATCAACTATTAGATTGTTAACCAACCACAATAATATTATTATGCTACCAGAGAGAGCTGAGAGCCTCTTACTTATTATATGGCAGATCCCCAATCTTTATATTTGCTTTTCTTCAACTCCCATACCAATGTAACATTTAATAATCATCATGAATTTAAAACTTGAATTTTATTTTATTAACAAAACAATTAAATTTCTAACAATTAATTTCATTAAATTTGTAACAATTAATACTTCATTTAAAAGTTTTACATTTCTTGTTGAAAAAAAAAAGAAAGAAAGAAAAAAGCATAGAAATATAATACTATTTTCATGAATGAATATTTTCTATTAATATTTATTTTAAAATGTCTAATGAAAATATAATTCAATTCTACAATAAGCAATTTCTTATCACAAAATTTTTTAATTCTTATCCTGTCCTTAAAATAAATGAATAAATAAATAAAAATCACGGCCAATATTTTTTACTTCTTCTAGTATTGCAACATTTATATTTAATCTTTGATTTTCTAACAGATTTTCCTGAAATAAAATAAATACAATATAGCTTCATAAAAATTTTATTAATTTAAAATCTTTTCATTTGATGAAATTTTGATTTATTTTTCTTTTGAGTTAAAGTAACTTAATTTGAATCCTGAAAAAACGAGTTCGAATTTACGATTGTAAAAGATGGGATCAATTTCTGGAATAATACATGTCATTATCATTCATTCATTGAAGCTTTTAACTAAGTAATATATTGTCAAAGGCTTATAGTCTCAAATAAAAGATGGGAAGGTGAAAAGACTTTACAATGTAATCATGCAGCACTTATCATTTGTCTCTACTAATAATAAGGATGAACGTGTGTCGGTGCTCTGTAGGCCAGATTGTTTGTTCTACTGCTATCAAAACCGGAAATGTATGTCTTGGAGAATGAGAATATGTACCTTAAAGCAATTTTTTTTGAAATTTCATTTGGAATTTTAATTAATTAAAAATTAAGCTGAATTTTTGGCTTTTTCTGTGATAACATCTGAAAATATTACTACACAAAAATGAATTTTGCTTCATTTTAAAACATAACAATTTGTCTTTCTAATGATATCAATTCAATAAATATAAAAAGTTTTGCTGAATTGTGGCAAAATTGCCCTGAATTCAAACCATTTATTTTACTTAATCATAAAAAAATTAATTGTATGATTTTCTGCTACTTTAAAAGCTAAAGAAGGATTGTTTAAGGTCCGTGTATCTTACAAGACAAATAAAAAAGTGAAATCATAATATAGTGATATTTAGATAGTGAAATTTGGAAAATAAATGAACTGCTATTAACATTTTTAATAGTGCTCTGATACCTTAGGATTGGTATTCTGTAGAAAACTTCATTTACACAATAACAGAACCGAAGACAATTAAAATAGCACAATTTGACAGAATCATAGACATGAAGTTACATTAAATTGATTTATATTGAAAACAAACATTCATTATTGGTTATTTTCAAACATCTGAAAACAACCAATATTCCTGATGTATTAGCTGGTTATCTGGAGCGACTAGTTTAAAATAAAAGTAAAGCATCAATTTAATTGCATATAAATGTTTGTGATTGACGGAAATATAACATGCAGGTACACTTTTAATATTTGAAAAATTTTACGATAGGACTGATTCTTTATAAAAGTAGCAAATGGCTGAGCTTTTTGAAGTGATTAAATGTATTTTTCTTTCTTTTTCTTCTATAGATATAATGCATGTATTTACTTTTCTTTTTAGTGCTATTAAAATTCCAGCTGCTGATATAGAGGAACCTGCTCATGAAATAGTTGCCATTCTTGACCCTGTGTCTAAAGGTGCTGGAAAATTAGCTTCTATACTTGGGGTGTTACAACGAGTTATAAATGCTCATTTTACTATATTTTTCAGTTGTGTAGATAAGCATTCAGCAATGCCACTGAAAAGGTAAGCACTATGATTTCTTATGCTGTATGAATGACGTGTAAATTATAACTTTTTGCTTAGAATTTTGTCATATCCCTAATGTTTTTTTAGTATTTAAGATCTTTGTTTTGTTTTAGTAAAATTTGTAAATAGATTTTTTTTTTCAGTTTCATTTACTAAAATATAGGCAAGCCTCTGAACTTGGCAAATCTATTTTTTTAAATCTAATCTTACTAAATCTATTTTGACAAATCTATTTTTTTTTATCCTACTAAATTTCTGTATGAAATTATTAAAATAATGAATAAAAAATATGCAAGAGGAAGAAGTTATTAATAATATAATTAAAGTATAAAATTTACTGTAATCTTTCTAATAATTTTTTAGAAAACTATAAATTTTTAAATAGCATGAATTTTTTTCTCATAAATATTGCCATATTTAAAAATAATTTAAAAAATGTTTTCAATGGTTGTTTCCTTTCCTTGCTTTGAAATTGATTTATTTCATTAATTAATGGTTTTGTCCAATTAAATAGTCAAGGCTATTTACTTAATCAGCTTGATTAAATCCTAATTGAAAATAATCAGTATTTAACTATGATCAACAGGTGTTGCAGTCTGTTAAAAATTTCCTAAAAGGCTAATAAAAGTTTAGAAGCTGGCTAAACAGAAATCATTTGCTTAGTAAGGTGATGTTTTGTAGAGCAATAATGAATTCAAATGGAAATGAAATCCAATGAGCTTTGAAACTCTTGTTTATGGAGAAAGCACATTTGCAGAAGGGCATGAAAGAAAGAATCAATATACTAGGCTCTTATTGATTTGATATTCTGAATGTTGATATTGATACTCTGCAGAAGGAATTCTTATTTCACAAATCTAACTTAGAATATTTAAATTTTAATGAATGAATGAAGAAAAGTGCCAGCTCGGGTATCATCCTTGTCATCTGACCATTGTTCAAAATTACAATGTCGTCCCAAAATAGCCCTAGTGTTGCTTTAAAACGGGACTTTAATGTAACTAAACTGCCATTCTTGATTCTCTCTATATTTCTTCTCCCCCCCCCCCCATTTGCTTTAAAAAACTTATTCTGCATTTTCAAATTAACTCAAAAAAGAAATTGAAAATATGAACTCAATCTTTTTCTTTCTGTTACAGTTTCTCCCGATTTGTGCTTAGTGAAGAGCCAATATTTGGATCTAATGGAAACTTTGGAATTGCTCCATTTGCAAAGTTTTCCAGTTTACCTACTTCACCACTGTTTACTCTAGGTATGGTTACACCAGAAAATTGGCTTGTGGAAGTTGTAAAATCGCCATATGATTTAGATAACATTCATTTAGAACAGGTAAGTACTATAGATTTAGAAAATTACCATGATTAAAAAAAATTTTCATTGCTTGCTTAGAAATTTTGTCCATAAGAATAATTACTTAAAGTGAAAGGTTGTCGATTGAAGAAGCTGTCAGTAATTTATTATTATGAAAATAAAAATTTAAATGATATTCAAATTTCTAAACCAGAATATCAAAATATGATAATGTTTTAGTTGATTCATATCATTGAATTACTTTTAAAAATTAATTTTTAATAAGGGCATTACACCTCCTGCTAGCCTTTTCTGGGATCACTACATGATTTCCAGCTCATCCTACTCACTCCTCATATAGTTATGCATTACTGCTATTAATAAATTATAAATACATTCATTACTAAAAGTAAATTCTTTCAAATTGCATGCACTACTAGCATTAATTTTTCATCAATTGCTAAAAATTAAATCGTAACCAATTTTAACCAATTTTAATTTCATGTTACCTTGATTTAAAAAGAAAAGTTGTTTGGTTCTGAATGTTTATTTTATGTTGAAGAATATTCCACTTTTATATTTGTATCATTGTTTTATTTCATATTAATTTTTATTTGCACAAAATTTAGTTTTTGTTTAAATAAAAATGAGCCAGTATGTAAACCAGACTTTATGTTACTTAGGTGGAAAGCAATGTCCATGCTGATTTTGAGCTGGAACATTTGCTTATTGAAGGTAATTTCTTTCTTTCTTTTGATATAAAAATTTGAATTGTGATAAGTATAAGGATCCATTAGAGCTTGTTTATCATTTAAAGTTATTGATATGTATGCCTTTATTTGAACAATTATGTAACTTACTTTCGAAAAAAAAAAAAAAAGAGCTGGTTCTGATTTTATTTTTTAGTTTTCAGTGCTAAGCTAATGTTTAGTAATACTAGCATATTATGTTACCCTTGCATGCATTTTTTAGATATTCTCAAAATAGCAAGTTTTAGTTCAGCCAACCAAAGAATACAATTTAATACTCTTCTCATAACATCAAGGTTAATTTGTTGTTTTAAAGAATAAAAATCTTTAACTTATATTTCTGAAATAAGGCTTCATAAAAGCCAATTAATGAAATTTGAAATGAAAAATAATTTAAATATTCTTACTTTCTTGTATTCTAATGTATTCTTTATAATGCATGCACTTCTACAAAAATAGCTATTTTTAAACACGCTGGCATTTTTAGAAAATGTGTAGTTTGAAAATAGTTATTGTATCACAAGCTCACTCATTTAACTTTATACACTTTTTCACATAGTGTTCTATTAAAATGCTTTTCTTCAGTAATAAAATCTAGCTATGTTAAAATTATCAAAAAAAAATGAATAAATAAACTTTATATTCAATTACTTTGCAGGCCATTGTTATGAACAATCATCAGGAAACCCTCCTAGAGGTTTACAGTTCATTCTTGGAACAAATAAAAAGCCAGATCTCGTTGATACTATTGTTATGGCTAATCTGGTTGGTTTTTAATTTTATTATCTGTCCGTTGTCTTTTGTCATCTCATTATATATGAAACCCAGTTATTTTAAATGTTTTATATCTTATATCTTTATATATAAATGGTGAGTGGAAAATTCCAGGATATAGAGAAAAGTATTATCTTTATTTACAATTTGTTTTCTTAATAATTTTGAATCCCTCCTTTTGTTTTAAATTTATATAGCTATTTATGCTGTTGCAAAAAGTTCTTTGATTATTTGCATTTAATGTTAAAGTATTCTTTAATTTGTTAATTGACTGGTATATATAAAAATATGGGAAAATATAGTTTTAAATGTGTGTTATGTTTAAGATAAAAAACACTATTGGTAGCTATTACATTTTTTTTTGTTTAAAATATATTTTAATGTAATGTAATGCAGAAATGTAATTTTTTTTTTAACTGAGTAATATGTTTTTTATAAATTGAATCAACATGTTGTGAATGTGTATAATTTTATATTTGTATAACAATATTCAGTGTAATCCAACAGGGTTATTTCCAATTAAAAGCAAATCCTGGAGCTTGGCATTTGAATTTGAGAGAAGGCAGATCATCTGAAATTTATGAAATTACAGGGTTTGATATATTTTATTATTTGTTCTAATTGCTAAGAAATCTTATTATTTCGGTCATTAATTTTTCATTGAGTTCAAGATAGCACTGCAAATTAAAATAATTTGATTGTTTTGAAGATTTCAACTTTAAAGTATTCTAAAGATTTACATTTATATTTTGCCACTTTTTTTTATAAATATTGCCATTTTTTTACAATTTAATTCATTAATTCTTAATGTTATTTCGATTTTCTAAATGCTTCGTTTAAAATATAGATTTTTCTTGTATTTCCATTTCTTGTATAATATATATTATACTTAAAATGCAATCAATGAGATTCAAGGTCATCGAATGAATGCAAATAAAGCCTTTTACGGATTAAAATGATTTTTTTAAATTCTCACTGCTATCAAGAAATACAAAATTTTTACTATATAAATCCTTAATTAGATCAATACTTACCTATGGCTCAGAGACCTGGACCTGACCAAAGCTAAAGAAAGTAAAATTCTGTGAACCATTCTTGGTGAGATAGAAATCAACAATGTTGGGGAAGAAGATATAACTTTGAGTTATATAAAATTTATAGAGAGCCAGATATTAAAATGTTCATAAAAATAAATCGGATGAACTGGCTGGCTCGTATATTTAGAATGGATGATGATTCCATATTAAAAAAAATTCTTTTACATAAACTTCTAACAATTAGGAAAAGGGGTACACCCAAAATGAGACAAATGGAATCAATGGAGACAGACTTCCTGGCTATCCAGGAAAGAAACTGTCGCACAGCACAAGTGTCAAAAGTAGAATGCGGTGGAACAGAATTCAGAGGAAGGCACTGGTCCACCCCAGGATTTGTAAGCCAAATATGATGAAGATACTTAAAATGCTGTCTACTGAATAATTGACTCTTTGCTAACAATCCATTTGGAATTTAATTAACTTATCTAACATTGTAATCTCAGGACTTATATACTTTCATATGTCATCCAGCATGTACTGTGACATTATATCCTTTTCTTACATTTTACAAAATGAAGGACTTCATAAAATTTATGCTATGCATTAGATAACTTAAATCAAGTTAACATTGACTTTGCTTTCTGTTTCATAACAATCAAGGCTTCAAATTCATTTCTCAAAAGCCTTGCAACAAATTCTTTATAAGTTCTTCATTTGCTTAGGTTTTTTGGTTATTATTAAATGAAGTGTATGAAAAAAAAGTGCAGTGAACTATGTAAAGTAAGTTTATAATAGATGTCAAAAAACATAGATTCTCAAAAATAAATTATACAATATTACTGAGATGAATGGCTCACTTCTACATTATGATGGCTCACTTCTACATGACTGGCTACTCCACGCACGACTCGAAGCTGCTTCCACAATAAACACCATGACTTGGCACACAGCTCAATTCAGCAATTGCTTGAGCTCTACTTCACACTTGCACTTTGCTAGACTGATCCAAATATTCCAATTGTGTTTCGCTATCCCCTTGACGAGTCTATGCTCAACTGATTTCGGCTTGAGGCTACTGGTCTTTTATAGGCGGCAGAGAACCTTCTTTGCCGGCCCCGGAGGTGGGTAGAGAGGGTTATGAAACAATCAGGCATATCTCAGTTCCTATTGGCTCAATCGCTAAAATTTTGTAAGTTTCCAGTATTATCTATTTTATTACCAAATTCGCCGCCAAGTTTGTCGCCAAGCTCGGGGATCACTAATCCGGCATCCAACAGAGCTGACTATAAAACGGTCTTCCCAGTGATTGAACTAACCGTGCTGGGTAGCAACATTACAGATTAGTAACAATATGCTGATCCATAATACAGATACTTCCTATGAAATGCTAGTCTCTAAATTTCTTATGAAACATTAACTTGTAGAGTTATTTAGAAATTTCTTAAGAAAGATGCAACAAAAGTGGCTTATTAAAATATTAAGATTATATATTTTTTCATTTATTGCTGAATATATTTTAACCTTGTTCATAGTTCTACAAGCGTTTTAGTAAACTTGTGCAGAGTTTTAATATTTATGAGGCAGATAATAAAATAAAGGGAACAATGTATTCATTAAGCAGATTATTAGTTTTACTAGTATTTTTCTTAAAATTCAAAATGTAGTATTATTGTGCTTTTATGCTCTTGTCTTCTATCTATCGTTTCTATTTTCGTTCTATCGTTTCGTTTCTATCGTTCTTCTATTTTCTATCGTTTACATTTTTTTTTTTTTTGCTTGCCCTTTTTTTTTTGTCATTAATGTAATAAAATCCTTAAATTTACATTTATAAAATATCCTACTTTTTGCTATTTACATTTTGCTTGGCAATCTAAGCAGAAAAGAATCAAATTATAATGTTGTTATAATCAATTAAAAATGCTTTGAGTAATCCCTGAATTATTTATGGAGAGGTTGAAAGTAATTTTAATTATTATTATGAATTTGAAAGATGAAGATATCAGCAATAGAATGCAAATATAAATTTTGGACTATATACCTTGGTATATAGTCCAAGTGTTTAATTTATTTCCCACCTGGAATAAATCTTTGTTAATATTCTAAATATAATATTAGTTATTTAAATGTTCCAAGCAGAGAAAGAACAAATTTTCCAAGCGGAATATTTGTTGCATCTTAGGTAGTTCCAAATCTGTATTGTGAAAGATAACAAAATTAAAAGAATATATTGTGCAATATTATAGAATAATATTAGCTATTAATTTTATTAATAATTTATTTGAAGTAATTACTACAAATAAAGTAATCAATAATAATAATTATAATAATGTGTATTTCTGAAATGTTTTTTCTTTAACTTGAATATTTTTATCTATGTAAATGCTTTCTCCCCATTTATACCATTATTTTTTGGTCCTTTAAGAATTAAAAAAAAAAAAAAAAAAAGGATAATACTGCATATATTTTTTTCCTACACAATAGATTTAAAATTGTATATATATTTTTATAACTGTATCCTTAGCTCTTTTTAAGAATGGTAGATGATTGATTGATTTGTCTTATAGAATTATTCTTATATGTGTTATGTTGAAAAATTATTTAAAAAAAAAAAGTGGAAACGAAGTTTAACTCAGAAGGCCCCCTTTAAAAAATAAACATGAGAATGTAGTATGCCATTTTTATTTATTGCTTTTTTTTAGGAGTGAGAATACTGATACTCCACCAGGATCCCCAGATGTGGTTGTTCTGATTAGCAATTTTAGGAGTCAAATTATTAAAGTAAAAGTATGTAATCAAGTCAATTAAGAAAACCTGTTTAACTGTAATCAATATACTGACTTAACTGTAATAAGTATACTGATTATTTATTAATTTTTGCTATATGTTTTAAAACAAAAACATAAGTTTATTGTTAAAATCACGAATTTTGAGTGATGTATACATACGTCCACATTATATAATCAGAAAATTAGTTAGTGTATATGTTTCACTAAATCATTGTTTGTATTTTGTTATTTGTAGGGAAAAAAATTGATTCAATATTCATTGAGGATTTATACAGAGTATCCGCTCTAATCATGATATAATAGATAATTTGTGAATAATTTTCTATTATTAGATCTTTTTCTTTTTTATATCCAACTGGGAATGCACTTTTCTTTAAATTCTTTTTAATATACTAACAATAATTTCTTTATTATTGTTATTTTTTTATTTTTAATACAATCAGCATAGTATTTCTTTCTTGCAATAAATGCAAAAATTTCTTTGTTTCTGCATTACATGAAGGCTATGACTATATCATTAATATGTTGTGCTATTGAAGAAAGTACACCTGGTTGATTGAGAAATATTTTAATCAACAGATGAAAAATGTTTTTGAATTAAGAAATTCCCAATTTTTTCCTGACATTTCATGTACATAAATAGATTAACTATGCATGTTCACTTATTTGTTGGTAATTATATCAAACATACAATTATGGTATATACTTCTTTATTTTATAACCTTATTAACTGATGTCCATTTCTATTTTATTTATTTATTCATCTCATGAAAATAAATGTTTATTCTTTTTTTAATCTTGCATTGAATGATTGGTTATTAATTGTATGTAGATGAAATTCAATCATATATGTTTTCCAGGTTGTTTGTTTCATCTTGCTCCATCTTCTAATTAAATTGGATTTCTCTTTTATGTGCTTAATTACATTTGTTTCAAATTTTTCAGGTATCTAAAAAACTTGGAAAACAATTCGAAGAACTTCTTTATGATGAGAATGATTCAAATGGTGGAATTTGGAATAGTATTACCAGGTAGGTAATTCTAAACTAATATTCTTTTACAAGTTTATTTGATATATTTACATTGATCCATTTGTATTCCTCTTTATAATTCTTTTATAGCAAAAGGTAAAAAAATGATTAAAAAAGAGATATTAAGAATGCTGGAGTATTTTTGGCAGAAAATTAATTTTGTAATTTAAATTATTTGAAGACTTATGAAAATAATTGTTTAAAATTATTAATTTGCCATTCCATCTATTGTTCTATAATTTATCAAAATTTATTCTATAATTTATTTAAAAAATTAGTTTATAATTTATTAAAAAATTTTGATATGTTACTATAAATATTTTTACCAGAAACTTGAATTCCAAATGCTAATATTGTATTGTAAGAAATAAAAAGAGAAATCCTGCTATATTTAAAATAAATTTAATGCAGTGTTGCTCGGTAATGGCTTAATCTATAATTTTTATTACTGACTTCAGCTAAATTTGGCATTAAATTAATCCTTAAAGTGCACTTAATAAAACTTCATAATAATTCATAATAATAATCATAAAACTTCATAATAATAATTAAAACTTCATAATTATTGGGATTCTATCGACTAAATTTTATTAACTCATCAATGAGGATTCATGTGTCATGTGTCATATTCATGTGTCAAGGAAGTTATAGTTCAGGAATTCTATAACTTCCTTGCTTGATTATGATCAATTGAAAAGTTGTGAATTCTATTTTCAGTCTATGTTCTTAACCAACATTATTAAAAAGTTAGTTGACTTATGTGTGCCTTTGCTTATGTGTGCTGTGGCTGGTGGATGTTTTTCTTTATGTGAAACATATGTGGACTTGTTGCACCTGAAAATCTTTTAGCAAAGCAACCTAAACCACATACTAGAACTGAATTCCAGTGGTACTTAAGACCTGCAAACCTGCTTTGATCTGCAAAGGCTCTGCCTTTTGTCCATTATCATCATTCCTAGATTCATATATTTACAGTAACTGCAATGATTTTGCTTACTGTTGGCTTCTGAATATTTTCCTTTATTTGAAACATGTGAGTGAGGTGTCTTTGAAAGTCTTCCAGCAAAGCAATCTATAACCATATACAAGAGCTGAAATCGGACTTCTACTTCAAGTGATACTTGTGACTTTCAGGATTGTTTTGATCTGCAAAAGTTCTTCCATTTTCCTATTGTCATCATTCTTAGATACATATATTTAGGCATTACAGTACAGTCATTTTGCAGTAGATCAAACAGGAAGAATTACAATACATTTCTCTTTTTATACTTCTGGATTACTGACGTTAGGGCATATCTTTGCCCCCCCCCCCAATTTTAAAGGTCAACATATCCTGTTTCAAATCTTCTAAAACTCTTTTAGTTTTGATTGACTGCTTTGATTTTACACATGACAGATTTGCTATTGTCCAGTAATTTGGATTTATAAATATGATCTTTAGTGAAATGGAACTATCAAATATACTGTTGGTTAGTAGATGTCTCTTATGATTTTAAATATATTTTAATGGAAAATATAAAATATAAAAAATATATATAAATATAAATATATATAAAATATAAAAGTTCACAGAAATTTAAGGATTTTATTTTTTAAATAAATAATTGGACTGTGGTGGCCTACTGGTAAGGTCTTGATCTCAGGTATGAAATCCTTCAGGTTTGAAACCTGATTCTATTAAAGATCTGTCATGTGTGTACATACCATTTTGGACTCAAAGAGTCAGACTTCCCCCCTTTGATGTGGCATGGAAGTTTGGAAAGATGAATGTCAGCTGAGGTATCATCCTGGTCCCATTAAAGTTATGCACTTTAGTGCACTCTTATGCTTACTGAATTATGATTGATAATTTAGCCTTTTTTTTATTGACACTTTAAGTCTTTGTGATATAATTTGTTTTTCAAATTAATTTTTTGTTTCCATAATTTTCATACCATGTTGAATTAATTATACAATTAAAAAACTATTAAGATTTTGTATATTTAACAGTTCTAGATATGTACTCTTATTAAAAATAATAAATAAACAAAAAACTGAAGTTGATGCTGATTTGAAAATAGTTGGTAATTAATTTATACTTGCTTCAAAATCACTTTTCTTTACTGTTGATTGCTACTTTGTATCTTAAGAAGTTTATGTGTATCTTTATAAAAATAAAATTAAATCTTTTATATGTAATAATATATCCTGATTAGTCTATTATATTGTATGAAGCATTGGACTTAAGTTTAATGCTTTATATTGTTTTGTATGGAGCTGCTTGCAAATTTATTTTATTTTATTTATTTTTTATTTATTATTAATATTTCAGAATGTTTACTATAATAGACATTTAAAATTAAACTTCTAAGTGTAAGCAAATTTGTAATTTTATTTAATATGATTATTTAAGAATTTATATAGATACTGAAATTTAAATATATTGATGTATGTCTGACAAAATAAAACATCATATTAAATAAAAGCAAACTGAGAATAATAATTCCCTTCCCTTTTAGTATTTTGCATTTTCATCCCAATTGTTTGGAATATTAATTTTTTTTTTCAAATTTCTGTTTGCTGCCCTTTATTTAATTTTCATTCTTTTTTTTTTATACTCTAGAAATATGTTCAATATAAGGTATTTTATTTTCTATTCATTCTGCTTATAGCAAAGTATAAAGTAATGTTATGGTATTTATGTTTATGTTATTACTATATTTTAGGTTTATTATTTTCAAATGAAATAAATTTTAAAGTATTGCATATTTAAAGTGTGTTTTCATTATTACATATGGTGTCTTTAGTGTAAAAAAAATTAAATAATTATTGAAAAAAGATGTATGATTGAAAATAATGTACATATTTGCAAAATTGTCTATTTATTCATAATGTATGTATGGTTGTTTTGTTATGAAAGACAAAGATAATTTTTAAAACTTGAAAAATAGTATACTTGCATAATTTTGTTTATTACAATATATTATTAAACACATAATAACTTAACAGAGCTATGGAGTTATATCTTCGAATTAGAAGAAAAGATTTTATTTTTAAATATTTGTATTCATGCTTATGTTGCTGAAGGCCATGAAACTCTTTATTTAATGTACAAATATATTATTTATAATTTTTTCCCATTGATAAAAAAATTGCTGAAATATCAAGATATTGATTTTTATTTTTAATGCTTAACATTTAGCTATGTTTAATATGCAATTTTCATGGCAACTTAAGATTCAAGGATTTAATATCTTAGGCTTCCATTTGAAGGAAAGATTCTGATAACATTTCCATTTGATACAAGAACTTTATTGTCAATAAACTTATATATTTTATTGTCCTTCATGCTGTTTTTTAAATTAGACTAACAGTAAAAATAAAAACCATACATATGTTATGAATCTCTAGAATTTAATTCAGCCTGTGGGCATTCAATTAACAATAGTTATTAATGTTTTGAGCATGAGAACTAACATTTCCCTCCTTGTAAACGAATATACAATATATCTTGTACATACAATATAACTTGTATTTTTATAAAGTGAAGTCAGGCTTTTATGAAGAAAGCTAGTTGTGGAAATAATATCAATTTTTATAGAAAAGAAAGTCATGCCCTATTATCTGAGATTGTCAATAAGGAATTGTGCAATTAATCTTTAAAATTAGAGAATTTATCAGAAAATTGTGTTAGATAGCAAAAAATGTTAGTTGCAAAATTGTGAAGGAACTCTGATTTAATATACATATAATACCTTGTGTAGTCCAATAACTTAATTAAAAACCTTGAAATTACTTTAGATACTGGCTTGAAACAACCAACGAACATTTTTTTCATTACATGCAATTGAACATATTTTGTGTTAAAATGCTTGTTTTATTTACTGAAATTCTCTCTTAACACTGATTTTTTTTTTTTTGCTTACTTGTGACATAGCTATATGAGTGAACAAAAAAGCTATAATATGTATACATTATTACCTTTTTTTTTCATATCTTAAATTGCTTTTAAAATAAAATACCTTCTTTTCAAGAACTACTACTAGGATCACAGTGATCTATTTGAGGTGACAGTTAGTAGCCACATTAATATAGATAATCATAATTTTGCAACTCTAGATTTCTCAGTTCAGGTACAGTTTAGCTTTATAAAGGTATAAGTACATAGCTTGCAATTAAAATTTATTGAAAACACTGTCTGTAGGATTAACCACCTATTGTACGTTATGAATAATAATAAAAGACAGACACCCACTTAACAAATAAAATAATAAAAGACAGACTTGTATCACCCACTTAAATTGAACCCCCATTTTTTGTTGCATTGCATGATGTAGAGTTAGGTATTATGCATGTCTGTTTTGGTGACACAATTGTGTTTTCCTTTTTTCCTTTTCTGTTTTTGCAAGCAGCATGCCTATCATTGGTGGAATAGTCGAGGAATGGAGAGCTATATGGCGAGAATTAAAAAGGTATCACTAATGCTTTGCTTTGTAACCATGCTGAATTAACACACTCCCTGTATAATATCATATGAAGATAATGAAAAATTATTTATAAATGTGCTTTTTCTTTTTAGTACTTTTTCTGGCAACAAAAATGAAAAAGAAGGAAGTGATGACAAAATAAATATATTTTCTCTTGCATCTGGCCATCTATATGAAAGGCTTCTTAGGTAAGGTTCGTTGTTACTCACTATATGAATTCTGTTGTTAATATTTCCGTTTATGAATTATATATGCAGGTTTTTGTGGCTATTTTTAATTTCTTTTATTTTCCATAAAATGATAGTTTTTATTTCGTATTATAAGGTACTATTAGAAAAAGAAATTAAAGTTACTTGTATGCAAAATATCTTGGAATATATGCATTCTGAGTAACTATCATACAAATTTACATTATTATAAAAATGATATGTAATATACAATTATATAAAATATTTTGTTTTCATTTTATAAATGAAAATGTATTAATTTTAATTAATTAATGTATTTATTATCATCAGAATTAATGTATTCAATCATTTTTTTTTAATTAATTGGAGAACTTCTTGATGGAATTTTTTGTTCATACAGAGATAAAATAAGCATTATTATTATTATTATTTCTTCTCAATGAATTTGGAAAAAACAGTTAGATTTTTACTATAAATTTTTTAATATGGTTACAATTATTAAGGAATATTTTATTATTTTAAATTATAACACATTTTTTCCTTCATAATTAGTATAGAAGTTAAAGAATTTTATCTGGGTCTCCTTTTCCATAATAAACAGCTTATCTAAAACTAGAAAAATTTTATATAAATTAATTTGAGAATTTTCTTAAGTAGACAGTAAATTTTGTAAAAAGTTGTTGTATTAACTTAGCTTTTTAAACTTAGATAAATTTATTGAAAATATTTAGATTTGAAATATTTTTTTGGGGGGAGGGGGAGGACAAATAATTCATTCAGTCTTTTAAATATCTTTCATTCTTAAATATGTGTTTCATTTTTCTTATTAATATGTATTTATTTTCATAAATAATTAATAATCATGTATGCCTTAAATCTAATATAAAATTCATGAAAAGCCAAGATTTCAGATTATTAAAAAACAAAACAAAAGAAACATACATTGCAAGTATTTTTGTATTTGGGCATCCCGCATAGAATTTTTTTTTTATTGTGGACAAACCATATTGATTATAATTGGATTTGTTCAATACAATGCAAATATTTATAAAACTTTTTTTGGTCATAAATTTTGATTTATTTTTAAGGTATGGTCTTCATGTGTTTTGTCATTTTGGTCTAAATATTTGCTGAATTATTTTGAAAACTAATATTTCTTTAATTATTTGTTAATTAGGCATGAAATTAAAAACTATATTTTCCACCTCTAAATCTATTTTAATATGTTTTTTTTAATGTTTTTCCCATAAATGCTTTTGAATTAAATTATTTTGATAAATATTTTATTTTTCAGGATAATGATGTTAAGTGTTTTAAAAAATACAAAAACTTCAGTGAAATTTTGGTTTCTCAAAAATTTCCTTTCTCCAACATTTAAAGTGAGTATTATATCGTGCAAAGGAGTTAGTTTTTAGTACAAAAATATTAAATGGAATTTTTTTTTATTAGAAATTATGTTATTGAATATTTGTAATTAATAATATGAATAATTACTAAATTTATTGATATATTTTATTATGGGAAAAAAATTTATCTGTCATTAATATGGTTCTGCTATGTGTTCTTGAAACTAATTTTTCCCGTAGCATTTCCAAAATAAAAAAGTTTGTTTTTCTTAAAGAAATTTAATGATTATTAATTATTTATTAATATTAAAATCAGTTACAAATTTAGAATTAACTACATTTATAAAATTTAGCTTTTTAGTATTGTAAATTTATTGATAAGTATTCATGATAAGATTTTGATCATATAAATTTTGAAGATACAAAAAATTATTCAAAATTTTAAAGATATCTTTTTTTAAAGCAAAAGTTAAAAAAAGAAGAAGAAGAAAATTAATTTATGTAACTAT
Organism: Argiope aurantia; assembly: GCA_026543865.1. NCBI lineage: Eukaryota > Metazoa > Arthropoda > Arachnida > Araneae > Araneidae > Argiope > Argiope aurantia. The sequence goes on from JAPMOR010039821.1 coordinate 620,414, forward strand.
TTTAAGTAATTAAGTTAACAAGTAACTTTATTCTTTTATTAACAGTTATTTCTATCATTTCTGGTGAGGCATTTAAAAATTCAGTTGCTGATTTTGTTTTTGTTTTGTTTTGTTTATGCCATTTCTTCCATTTTAAAGGATTTTCTTCCATATATGGCTCAAAAGTATGGCTTTGAATATGAATTAGTACAATATAAATGGCCCAGATGGTTAAACCAACAAAGTGAAAAACAAAGAATCATTTGGGGGTAAGTTATTTGCTTGTGTTACTTTTAAATTCCCTTTTTTAAGAATTTTATTATTTCAACTAAATATTATATTTGGTTAGATTTTCTTTTTAAAATTCATCCTATTCATTTCCGTTACAAACTCTTCATTAAAAATTTAATATTTAAAAAGAATTTTTCTTCCTTGCAATATTAATTTACATGTTCCTATTATTATTCCCTTTTTTTTTTTTTTTTTTTTTTTTGCTTCACTAATGTATTTTTAAATTTTTTCCCACACTTAGGTACAAAATTTTGTTCCTTGACGTGCTGTTCCCTCTTGATGTTAAAAAAATTATATTTGTTGATGCAGATCAGGTTTGTATTATTGTTGTTATAAATTATATAAGTAAAATATTTCTGAATTTTAATTTTACAATTCAGCTAAAAATGCTAATAATTTGCTCTATTTTTTTTTTCAATTTATAGTCTTTTCATGAATTTAAATCTTATATATTATGTCACAGATTATAAAAATATTTATTTTCAAAAATGTGTATTGATATTAATTTGCTTATAAATTATTCTCATTCATTCTGAATGTAGGTTGTTAGAACAGACATGAAAGAATTAGTTGATCTTGATTTGATGGGTGCTCCTTATGGGTACACACCCTTCTGTGATAGTCGCAAGGATATGGATGGCTACAGGTACTCAATTTGCTATTTAAAAGTACTAAAACAGAATTGTTTGAAAGAAGTTATGTTTGTTTTAGAAATTTTTTGTTGCATTTGCATAACATTAATGGATAAATAAGATTGAGCTAATTTGGCACATTGTTATTATGCCGAAGTTAATCGTAAAGGAATTTATCTTTTCATTTTTTAATTGTCTTTAAAAATTAGTTGTAATTATTTAAAAAATACAGTGCATTTTTGCTGATAAAGTTATAACATAGGATATTTATTCAATGAACACTTTTGGCATATTTTATGTTAGTTAATGAGTTGAATGTTTGGAAGATTAATGTTAAAAGAAATTTCATACATTTTTATATAAATAGCATTCTTTAAAATCAGAAAGTTTATCACAAAAATAATAGCTGAGAAGAAGTAACATAAAAAGAATGGTTTCATAGGATAAAATAATGCTATCAAAGAAATAAGAAACATATTAAATGTTTTTTATTAATTGACAGAAATCAAATATCTGACCTGATCAAGACTATATATTTCTAATTTGATTAATTGACCATTACAATTTCCTATTAAATAAAATTATAACAAAGATATTTTCTGGGTCTCTTTCTTTTTTCTTATTCTTTTTTATTTATTAAACTCTACTGAGTTAGAATTTTTTTTTCTTTTCTTGTTGATAAATTGGCTACTAAGATTTAATTCCTTTGTTTTATTATTGAAAAGATATATTTTGTTTGATTTTATTTGATATATCAAATTTGAATGAGCATCTGCTTTAAATATGAGATTAGTATTTAGATATATTTGACCTTATTGTAATGGATAATTTTAAACTTTTTTAGATGGTGCTTTTGATAACTCATAGTATACTAAGTAAAATTTAGAAATATACCTAAGAATATGCATTATAAATATTTATTAAGTGTATATATACGCATAATAAATATACAGAAAATATATTTTGCTGATTATTTTTATTATTTCAATTATTATTATTATTATTTTCCTTTTAGGTTTTGGAGATCAGGTTATTGGGCCTCTCATTTAGGATCAAGAAAATATCATATTAGGTTTGTTCATTTAAACATTAAAAGATCAAATTATGATCATTGTACCTCCTTTGTAAAATTATATATTAAATTGTATTGAAGAGTACTGCTATGTCTTTTTCTTAGAAAATCATTTTTTATACATTTCAAATTTTAAATAATTTTGTATTTCACCCCATTGAAAATATTTTTTTCAATTTCTTCTCATTTATATTTTTTAAAGTATTTTAGGATATACCATAACAGTAATTTTTGAAATGATTTTTTTAGTGCACTCTATGTTGTTGATTTGAAAAAGTTTAGAAGAATAGCTGCTGGTGATCGTCTTCGAGGACAGTATCAAGGATTGAGTCAAGATCCAAACAGTCTTTCCAATTTAGATCAGGTACTTTAAATATGTTGAATTTTTACTGACATTTAACACTTATAATATATCTTCTGTGTATTATTATTATTATTATTATTGCTATAATTATTCCTGTTTATTGCCATTTTTCTTGTAGAGATTACGTTTGTAAATTCATATATTATAATGAAAAAATGTCTCTTAATTTAATAAATGAATTGTTCTCTATTTTAAAGATATTTTTCCAAATGTCAGAATTCATTAATGAATTACAAAAACTGATTATTGTTGATACTCCTAAATATTAAGATCTGAACTAAGTGTGCTTGTGATAAATTACTTTTCAGCTGGTTGAATCCTTATATCTGATTGTTCTATTATGTATATTAAGGATAAATTCATTTAATATTCTAAATTGGATTATAAATCAAAAAATCCATTTTTATTTTGAAATTCATGAATTTGACTTAGTTAAAAAGAAAGTTAACTGTGTGACTATTTTGTTTTGATCTTATCTGCATGGAAGGCGGTATATTTAATCGTACTTCAGTGATGCATTGTAAAATATTTTTTTTGAAAATATCAGTGCAAAGTTTTCTTTACTTTTGCATTTATATATTTTTTACTTTTAGACTTTATAAATTTTTATTTGGTTCTTTTTTAATGTAAAAGTTTCAATTATTAATTTGGCCCAATTTATTATTTATGTTCTCTACTACCATGCAAATCAAAAACATTTATTATAATATTGAGTTTACAATCAACTTTAAACTGCATCTCAATTTGGTATGTTCTACATAGTAAGGCTATCCTTTTTATTTTCTGATATATATAGTGTGGAGAAAGTATGGTAATTATCAAAGAATTCGAATTCAGGATTTTGAGGAATCTTAACCTTTTGAGACCTTCTTGGGTTTCATTCTTTCTGAGTTACATTTTTGAAGAATGTCCGGTTGTTTCTGACAAAGATAGCTGTAAAACGCTCTAAGGTAGAAGGATGATATTTGATATATGTTCATTATATCAGATTTGTAGATTTTTGTTGAATTTTGAGCAAATTCTGTCCAGTGGAGGTTTGTCGACCCGGCTCTGCGACTTACCTTAAAACGATAGCTACAAAATGAAGAGATGTAGATACAAAAAAAATTTGTTGCATGGAATTAACATCTATAATCTACACGTTTAACAAGAGGTTGATTATCTGTTAGTCTGTGCTTTCAGAAACATGATAATTAAAAAATAAAGAGATCTGGTAGATAAAATGCAGTACATAGAATTAAGATTTATAGTCTTATTGACCTTTGAGCCAAATCCAACAAGTGGTTTGACTGCCTGCAGATCTGTACTTTTAGAAATATATAAACATGATAACTCAAAAAAGGAATTGTTTAAATTATCAAATTTGGTTTTGGATTTTATAACTACAACTCTAGTTTTGCTTCAAATTTTTGCTTCAGTTGGGTGGTAGAAAAGCATGTAAAGCAGTAATTTGATTTTCGGATATTATTAACCACATTCCAGAAATTAATAGCCAAATAAATCACTAAAAAAGACAGGGTAGATTGAATGAAAGTAATAAATTCATGCCAGAAGTTGTATTTTGTAACTATTGTAAGCCAGTGCCATGCAGGGTGTTCTCTGGCATGATAAATTTATTAGGCAGTATGCTAGAAAGTTTTTTGGGAACACCACTCCTGCTGGTTTAAGAATTATGATGCATAATTCAGATTTGTATTTAAACTAGCTCTTCCTGCTGTGTTTTAAGATTATCAGGAATTTTTAGCATTGAATATCCTGACTTTTCATTTACATGTTTACTATGATTGCTTATTGAGTTTTGTGCAAGTTGTCAAAAAAAAAAAATCAATCTCAATTCATATCTTAATCTATATTATTTTATATTTATAGTTTTTCTAAGCATTTAATATTTTTATTCTATTTTTCAAAGTAACATTATAAATCAAAATTATATATTTTTCCCCAAAATAAAACAATGATTTTTTTTAAATATTTGTATTTTATATCCAAAATCATCTTCTATGTATTTTAATTATGTAAAATGATTTCAGGATTTACCAAATAATATGATTCATCAAGTAAGCATTTTCTCCCTGCCGCAAGAGTGGCTGTGGTGTGAAACATGGTGTTCTGATGATTCAAAAAAATATGCAAAAACAATCGATTTAGTAAGTTTATAAATGCTTTATTGATTTTTTTATTTTGAAACTTTTGATTGTAGAACATTTGTTTTTAATGTATAGTAGGTGTTGTTAAACTTCATTTAGGGAGAAGTTCATACATTTAAATGAAATAATTATAAGATGTATCATCTTTCCTTCTGGTAATTTAATATATTCTATCCCTCTTATCAAAATCCTGTGTCATTATTTAATTAATTATAATTTATTTTAAATAATTTGGTTGGTACTACTGAATATTTACATTCTAGCCCTCTTGCCAAATTCCCGTACCATCATTTAATTAATTATAATTCATTTTAAGTAGTTTGGTTGGTACTACTGAATTTTTATCCATCTTTCTATTTATTATTTGATAAGAATGAATTGCAAAAGGAATTCTGTAACTGTAGTATATTTGTATTTATATACATTTTGTTTATCTATGCCTTTCAAAATATGATTATTTTCACTTTTGAAACTTGAATATTTGCCCGTATCAGCTGTGTTGCCTTTTAAAAATATTGAGTCACCAATTCCTAATCTTAATATAAATATTACCCATTTTGAAATTTACAAAATCTGGCCAACAATTTGACATTCAGTTTCTATAATTTGATGTTTTTTTAGGTCTGTGCATCATTCTAATTATGTTCATAAACTTGAACCTTCCTAAATTATCAAAAAATATTGATCTAATCATTGATCTCTTCATCAATTAAAAAAGAAATATTTTTAAACTACAATAAAAAGTGTATTGATGTTTCTAGAACAATTGCAATCTTCAAAGATATTTTCACTTATTTATATTAATTGCATGTTTATTCTTTTTTACTATAGTTTACTGAAAGAAAGAAAGAATCCCTCATTAGCTCTATATACTTATATATTGATTTAATTGTAAAATATCTCTATTTAGTTGTAGTGTTAAATTTTTGTAAACTTTTGTTAATTTTTGTTTTATGACTGAAAATTCTGAGAAATGTGTTACAAGTTTTTAATAATGTTTATATTTTTTAAGATAATTTTTGTTCCAGATAATTTGAAGTTAACTAACCTGTTTTTTAAAAAAAGTTTTAATTTTATTCCTTCTATAGAAACTAATTTTAGCTGATTAATTGTTTCAGTTATTATTATTATTTTACCTTTTTTTTCTCTTAAATTAATTTTATAATTTTAATTTCAGCAGGCAATAGCAACAGTAAAATCTCATAAGTGTTTGTGACTTGCAATTGTTTATTTATTTGTATATATATATTCTGTAAATCAATATTACTGTTCCTTTTTGTAAATCAATATTATTGTACTTACTATAGTTAATCAGTATTATTTATTTTAAATATTTGAATCTGATTTTGTTATAAAACTTAAAGATTTACTTGAATATAATTTTTATCATAGCATCAAAAAATGTTCAGTTTTTTATCTTTAACCTTTTTTGGCAATAATTTAAAAAAATATATTAACCAACTTTTGTCTTGTTTCTGATAGTGTAACAATCCTAAAACAAAAGAATCGAAATTAGCAAGTGCCATGAGAATTATTCCTGAATGGAAAGATTACGATGCTGAGATTAAACAATTGTTTAAGGAATATGAAAACAATAAAACGATAGAACAAGCAGAAAAACAGAACAAAGATACAGGTATGGATTTTATATCTTTATATAAATATGCATTTTTTTAATCTTTATATAATGTAACTTTCATTACCTCATTATTTTCTCTTTTATAAATGCATTGTGTTTTAAAATAGGAAGTTATTTCAAAAAATAAACTTTGTTTAAAAATCATTTGAATAATAATAATGAGTTGCTAAAAATATATGATAATGTAACTGAATAATATTTCTGTAATATATATGTTCTTCAATTTTTAAACAGTTCTAAAAATTTAGAGTGGCGCTAGTTTTATGTTTGAAATTTGCAAAATATACTGCATTAAAGTGAAACAAAATTTTACATTTAAAGCAAAGACAACTTATAGAAATATAGCAAATTATGAAGAAAGATTTTAAGATTAGAATATTTGATTCTATATTTTATTTTTGGCCTGTTCTAATATAAAACAAAATATGAACCATTTTTAATCTGTAAATTTGATTACTGAAGCATTCCTTTGTAAACTTAGTTTACAAAGGAATCGGTTTCTTTTATTTATTTATTTATTTTTTAGAAATATATATATATAGGATTCTTATTTTTGTAAGTCTGTATAGTAATGGCAACTATATTTTTATTATTCTAAATGGATTTTTTTTTCTGCATTTTTTAAAAAAATTATTTAAATGCAAGTTGAATTGTGATTTAATTTTTGCATATGAAATTATAGTTTTAAGCTAATTTTTTTTTCATTTCTTTTTCAGATGCACATGATGAGTTATGATAAAAGAGTTGATAAGACATTTTGTACTTCAGTGATATTAGGAATAAATTTTTTAATTAAACCTGAATTTGTGCATTTATTTTTTTCTGTTTTATATATGATTACAGATCAAGATTATTCTTCAGTTGGACATATTTATTTCCTTAAATATAATCATGTTAGTCTTTTAAAATTTCTTTAAGGCTATAAATGGTTATCTATTTGAAAATATATGAATTTTTTTTTCTATAATCTAATACATTGAATGCAAAAGTCATATCTTGTTTGTTTGGAATATAAAAAAATTTTCTTACTGAGTATATTATGCCATATTATTGCTAACCCTTATTCATTTTCATCTGCTATATTGAATTCTCTTGCTTTTCATGGATCACTTTTTTTTCCCCCTTGTCCAAATTCTAACCATTAACTGATTTTTTTAAAAAAGAACTTGCTTTGAACGATTCAGTATAAATAAGGCTAAGTACATTATGATTTATAAACAGTTCTATGAAAAAAAATTTATATCATAACTATGTATTTTCATGTCTGCTCTCATAAATTGACCACTTCATGAACTACACAATATGAAAATTTAATCAAAAGTCATGTTTAGATTGTATTTTTTCTTAATTGAAGAATGTGACAAGTTATATTCTCTTTATGTTTTTCCAAATATTCTTTAACTTGTTATTCTCAAGTATGGGTCATATTAGTTTTTTAGAATATTTGTTGTTTTTGCACATTTCAGAATTTTTTCTTTCACAGTATTGAATAGAAATCTTTCTTTTTTAACTCACCCATTGATGTATTGCTTTGTTTTGTTTATTTTTACATTTTGATCATTTAATAAATTTATAATTACAAAACTTAGGCCCAGGAATCAGATCTAGATATATCAAATTATTAACAGATGATGTGAAGTAAGCCAAGGCTTCATTCATTCATTCATCCAATAACAGATGGAAGGCAATTCTAGTTATAACATAAATTGATATCTTTTTATGAGCTAAGTGATATGAATCAGACTTACTCCACTGTGTTTGTAATTACTTTTAGAATGCCTACTGATTCTGAACTATTTCATAGGATTTCTATTTAAAAATTAAATTATGTAGAAAGTATTCAATATCGAGGAAAATATCTTGAAAAACTGATGAATGGAAGCCTGAATCATAAGAGTTCCTCAAAATAAATTTCATCAATATCAATGTTTCATCACTAAAACACATTACCTCTGCCTCTTGCAATAATGTATGTATATACAAGTCAAATTTGTAACCTGAAGTTGCCATTGTACTTGGTATTATGCAGTGCATAAATGACTATGCAGAAATCATTCATCATGAATTTGTATTAAACTATTCATCCATTCCAAATGACATACAATTTATATTTTTTGTATTATAATCAAAGAAGTGATACTCTTGTTGCTTGGTATAGTATTATGAAATGCAAAAAGGGGAAAAATCATATTGACGGAGACTTCATATATCTGTTGATAATTTGGAACTCAACATCATTCATAGAAAATAAAACAAGAATAATAATTACATTAACTGGTTAAAGGTTCAGTAGATTAGAATTTTATAACATCATATTTATACTCTTTTGTATAAGGAAACTTTGAGGAAAGATATGCATTTTTTTTTTCTTCTTAATCTATGATCAGTAATGGCTGGAAAGCCATGTTTTCCATTGAATGATCAATATATACTGTACGAAGGTGAAAGAGTGATTAAAAAAATGAAGGAGCAAGACATGATAAACCTACTGGAAAACATTCCATTGGTGAAAATATGTTTTTCTTTTTCTCTCTTTCTCTTCTAATGGCTCTTAAAATTGGAGTTCTGCTATTTGATGACTATGGTTATTGAAAATTGTGAATTCAGAAATGCTATAAAATATTAAGTGGAGAGCTGTTAGCGGTGTAGTGAAGTTACATAATACTCAGAGCAATTTGTTTTTTCCTGCCGATTACTATAATTGAGATAGCAAGATTAAATGTCATATAGGGTTATTACTTTCCCATCTCTTCTTTATATTTGAATTTAAAATATACCACAAGTAGACTAACATTGTCTCTGCAGTAAACCTCAAAACTGACACCTGTGGCATCTCCCCCCCCCCATTCCCCTCAGTCAATAAATCTCTGCTATGTATTTTTTTTCCATTTATATTAATGATTATTTTTAATAAGCATTAATATTTTTTCAAAATTTACTTCCATTTTATTGACAATTGCACTTTTATAAGTCATTGGCTTTATCAATACACAATAATGTAGATCACTTTAAGTAGAAGTAAAATTTTAATCATTGCACAAATTCAGTTTAGTTTGTAATATGTTAAGCTCTATTCAAGTTGCAGCCAAAAACTGATAACATTACAAGATTTTTTGTTTTTGGATTTATTGCAATATCTTTTGCATTATAATAATTTCTAGAAAACAAAGGAAATGTAAACTTATACTTTTGGGATTTTAACCCTTTCAATTGCATTAATTTAAAGATAATGATCTTAATAAGGAAAGGCATGTTTCATTAAACTTTATGTAACTTTACCTGCAGATTTTGTGAAATATTTTTTAAACAGAGGCTCAAATCCTCATGAGCTATGAAAATGTTTAAATTATTTTTGAAATTCAATTTTGGAATTTTATATTTTATTAAATAAAATGAAAACTTTTTCTACCAACCTTCATTTTATGATGTATTTGCTGTAATATCGATTTTGAGAAATTATTTTTATTGCTTTGAAAAATTAATGAGTATTTAATTGAATACTTATTTCAACACTGCATGCTCCACTCAAATGTTTATTAGTAACTATAAATCAATTGCATTGCAAAGCACTACAAGGATAAATATTTTGTCACAACTGGTATGTGATTGTGTATAAAAATAGGTAATTTGATTGGTGCAAAATAAATCTGCGTTAAAAAATTACCATACACAATTCAACATTATGTGCAATTTGTTTTCAGCCTGCAGATTTTATTTAGTGATCAACATTATATTTATCTTTACTTTAGCTTCATTTATAATTATCTACCACTTTTGATATTGTTATAGACTTTCCCATGCTTATCTATTTGGATAGAAAAATCGGTACAAAATGAAATTTCAGTGCAACCAGACATTCATATGTAATTGGAAAAAAGTAATAGCTTGCCTGCTATCTTGAAAATTGCTTTCATGGTAAATAAAAAAATGTTTCAATTTATTTAGAAATAATTAATACTGCATTTGGTTTAATGTTTTTTTTATTCTATCTCACATCTACACAAGTAAATCCACCACTCAGAGTACTTAATTACAATTATGATACAAAATTGTACAAATTATACAAACCAATCAAAACAAAACCCAATTGCTAGTGGGATGTTTTTCTCAAGAGAAAAAAATTTAAACAAAATTACTGTAATTAAACTGAAATTTTTAACAGAACTTTGAGATATGTAATCAAATAATGTATTATAAATGCCATTTTTTACTAAAAATCTCATAACTTAATAAATGGAATGTGTTTATGTTCTAGAATACAAAACCTTCACACATTGGTTCTTCTGTTGACATGAACAAATACACAACACCATCACCTTTAGCACATTAAATAACAACACAAATATTTTACAAAATGAATTTTAGATAGAAACTAGATGACATTTACAATGACTGTGCTGTATGAGATACAGAAACATGCTTGAAAAAAAATTAATTTCAATGCATGTTAAAATTTACTACATTAGATGAAAAGACACAGGATTGAGACTAGATGATCTTCAGTCATATAATTTCTGTCATAATAATGGAAACTTTCAGATTTTCATGTGCTATTTCAATACTTTTCCTTTAGCTGATTTGCAGCTAAAACTATACACAAGATCCATTAAATACTATACTACTAATTGAAATATATGGTTGTCTCCCGTCTTTATGAACTAAAACAAATAAGTGCACACTATGGTGACTCCTGCACTAATAGAAAAGCAACATTTTGAACTAACATTTTTGCTTCATGACAATGGCTAACGATCTAAGGAAAAAGTAGCAGTATTCCTCCTTCCCTTCAATAACATAGCTTCACTATAAAAAGTATTTATACGATGTCCTGGTATTCGTTTAATTCTGATATTTAGCACTCAGCAATATCGGTGTTTATCATTTCTGAATAACAACAGCATTGAATTTCACAATCTGTGAAGTTATATTTATAACTTGGGGCAATAAGTATAAGTACACAGATTATTAAGATATATATATAAAAAAGCAGTGAGATTTTTTTCTGTATTTTAGAAGCATATTGACAGCTCACTAAACCATAAATTTAATAAAATGGCCATTTTTAGATTTACAAGTACAATTAACAATTACAAGATTAACAAGGCACATATTTTAATTAAATTTCTATATGTTAACTCAATGTTGATGAAATTTTAATCTAATTTTGTATAACATCAGTTTATTAATTATATTTTTAATACTGAATGTTAAAAAAAAATTGAAAAAATAAAAAAGATTTTTTAACACAAATTTTAGAAATATATCAGCACGATTTATAAGGTTTTTTTAAAAATGTATACATATATATTAGTTTTTTATGAAAATTCCTCTTTGTAATGGAAAAATCATTTTGGAATATTAAAAAAAAAATCTTTTGATGAGCAAAAAAATTAACATTTATGTTTGTCTAGTTATTATTTTAAATTAGGAGTCTATTTAAATATGTAATATTAGTTAAATGTATTTAGCTAATATTATAAATGATATTTATTATATAGTTTATTAGTGAACTATATTTATTAGTTAATTATAACTAACTATATTTAACTAATATTATATTTTAAATTGGAAGTTATTTAAACATATAATAGTTATTATTTTTGAAATAACTTTAGAAAGGGTAAATTTGGTTTTAAATTGGTAAACTTTTAATAAAATTTACATATTTTAGCAAAATATTTATATATGTTTTTTTATTAAATTTAACTCATTAAACAAAATTCAAAAATTTATTGCGTTATTTGATTTGTAGAAGATCCTTCATTCAAAAGCGGAAAAATTAATATATGTAGAAAATATGTGAAATCTTAAAAATTTAATTAAGTGAATGATTTAGAATTTTGTATTAAATTTTTATTCCCTTTTGTTTAGAATATTTCTTTCATTTGATTACCTACACTATATGTTTTAAAAATTATTAACTGGCATTTTTACAATTGAGAACTCATATATACTACATGAGAGAAATAATTTTTAAAAATGAAATTATTAATAATTTTCATATATTTTGTAAGGCAAAATATACTAAATGCAATGCAAAGCTTCGGTTTTAATTCGCGTTTACAATGAGAATCACTGAATAGAGCTCAAAGATCATATAATTTCATCAAAATCATATGATAATAATAATTCTTTGATGATTTGCAAAAGTAATTCTTTGATGAGATTATTCTGAATACGATTATGTGGTTTTTCAACAGTTTTTATACATATCCCAAATCAGACGCAGATAGTATAAAATTTTTTGAAACTTGTCTTTTACTTAAGTATATGGAATAGTTTTTATATGAAATTACTTTTCTATATTCTTATTTTGCTAAATACGTTACTAACAAGAACAATTTTATATTATGAATAATTTCAATATTAAAGAATTAGCCTAGAGTTTTGGAAATCTTATTTTTCAAACAATTGGTTTGGTAAAATTTTATATTAAAAAAATTACTAAACATTTTCTTCCGTTCTTCGTTAATTATTCTACGATACTTTCGGAAGCTTCATTCAATTTTTTTTCTATCAAATCAAAATATGGCACATTATAAAATGTTTTACATGTAAAATTGAAACGAATAATTATAGTTCCTATGTTTTCGTCACACCTATCGGATGTAGTACATATCTCAAATAGGCTTGACTATCTACTTCATTGTTTTTAATGTCTTATTTCCATGCTTAATTGCATTCGTAAGCATTTACCCAAGTCCTGCAAACTTGACATTTGACATAACAGCACCAATAATATTTGCATTGACATCTGTTAAACTTTTCCATTGTGAAAGTCCTGTAACCTCGACCGCAACACATGGAATCACAACCATCTGTTCCTTGGGATGTGTTGTTGCAAAGCCTATTAGAAATATAAAACAAATTTAACAACCAGATGTATTATAATAATATATATATATATATATATATATATATATATATATATATACAGTGGCTCCCACAAGTGTTCGTACACTAAAGAAATTTGCAGAAATTGTGTTCTATACTTTTTACTAAAGCATTTTATTAGTTGGGTTTTTTTTAATTAGCATCTTTAAATAGTTCTTAATAAAACTGAACAAATATTTTTATAAAAAATCAAGTAGTATTGTTCTAAAAAATAAATAAATAAAAAATGTCACAAAATTAGAACACAAAAGTCTTCGTACATCCAAACATTATTTATGTAAATTCATCATAAAAATATCTTTTGCGGCTTATTTTTCTTCTAATTGAAAAATACACTAAAATCGTTTGATTTCAGTATTTAATATCACAATTATTTATTCTATTTACCTTATTCTTAGATATGACGCGCATTCGTAAAGAAGCGAGTTTAGACGTACGAAAATTAATTATATTTCATTTTAAAGCTGGAAAATCAATTAGAGGCATTGCAACTATAACTAATCTACCTCATTCAACGGTACAAAGCATAATAAAACGTTACAGAGAGGGAAAAAGGATTGCAAACAAGCCTCGTAATGGTCGCCCTCAAATTCTGTCATCTAAAAGTCAAAGAAATATTGTGAATAAATTTCTAAAAAATCCACGTCTGAGTGCAATAAAGTTTACTTCACAATATAATGAATCAAATGGAACTTCTATTTCCTGTGAAACTATTCGTAGAATTCTTCGGAATGCTGGTATACATGGCCGCTCTGCAGGAAGAAAATTCTTTGTAAGTCAGAAGAACAGAATTGCTAGGCTTAAATTTGCCACATCTATGATAAACCAGCCAGAGAGCTATTGGAATTGTGTCTTACTTGCTGATGAAAGTATGTTTAACATCTTTGGGTCGGATGGGAGAATCATTGTATGGAGGGGGAAAAAAAAGCGAATAACTTAATCCCAAGAATTTAGTTGGAACAGTAAAACATGGCGGTGGAGGTGTCATGGTTTGGGGGTGTATGTCAGCGGCTGGAGTTGGCAATTTAGTATTCATTGATGGTATAATGGATCATAGAGTTTATATAAATATTCTCAATAATAATTTAAAAGTGTCAGCACAAAAATTGGGCATTTTAAACAACTTTGTGTATTACCAAGACAACGATCCTAAGCACAGGGCCATGAATGTTCGTCTTTTTTGCCTCTATCATTGCCCTGAAACCCTTAAAACACCAGCTCAATCATCGGATTTAAACCCTATAGAACATATTTGGAAAGAATTAGAGGTGCGAATAAGAAATCACGACATTAAATCGAAAATTCAACTGAAAGCAGTAATGATCGAAGAATGGAACAAGATCGGTGCAGAAGTAACCGACAGTTTAGTTAAATCTATGCCCAAACGTTTAAAAGCTGTTATAAAGAATAAAAGATATCCTACTAAATACTAAACATTTAGAAAATTTCATATTTAGTGATGTTTTTTTAAAGTGTATGATCACTTTTGTGTCCTATTTTTGTGCAATTTTATTTATTGTCATTTAAAAAAAAATAATTTGCATCGTAATTAAAATTTATTCTTCACTGCTTTATTAAGAACTGTAAAAATATTCTATGAAAAAATTTTCATGTAAAAATAAGAATATATAATGGTAAACAATGAGGTTTTTAATTGATTCTTGTTGGTGTACGAACACTTTTGGGAGCCACTGTAGCTCATATTATTATAGAAGCCTTACGCCGTTCTGTTAATTACACTATGTATATCTCTAATTTTCTGTCAGGTACCGAAAAATAATTTGAATTTCAGATTAAGGTGGAAGTCATTAAATTTTAATTAACACTTTTTTTTTTTTTTTTTTTTTTTTGCTGAAACCAAGCATGTTTTTCGAAAAATATGTGTACAGAGTATAGAAACGTTCGGCATTGAAGCCTTATAATTTTCGTAATTTATTTATTCAATATTTCAAAGTATGATTCAATTAAAAAATGCTCTGATTCATCAGTTTTGCTTTCAATATGATTTATATGGCGTAAATAATGTTTTATTTTGTTTCGGTCAATAAATATACTTCAAAAAAGTCTAAAATTTATACAATCCTTTGGTTTTAAGAAATCATATTCTATGAAATATTCTTGGCATTTTAGCTTTTAAATAATAACAATAATAACATTTCTATCTTCTACGATCAAATCTAACCGAATTATGAAATTTTGAAAATTACTATTTCAGAACAATCAACATTTTCATAATTTTATACCAATCTACCTAAGGAAAATTCCGAGCGCTGATTGGGAATATTCTTTAAGATGGTCGGTCGATGGAGTGGTCTAAAATCGCGCATTTTTATAAGATCGTAATATTCAAATGTTCAGAACTTTTGCCAGTTTTAGTAGTAATAAAGTAAACCATTCTCTTTATTTAAAATTATTCTTTGGTGACTGGCTAGTTTACAGGAAATATTAGTTATAGTTAATTTTTTTAATCGTGTAGATATAACTTCATATCCATGATTCTGCCAAATTATCAGTTTTCAAAGCCGTGTTATTTTTATTGTCTCTTACATGCGCTTTGCTTTTATTGTGTACATGAGATATGCTAATAAAAATCAGACCCATGACCTCATAGCGCTATTTAAAATTTAAGTATCCAATTCATCTAACGTCTAAAGTTTGGGATCTTGTAATTTCATTTTTAATACTACTCGTAAATTACACAGACATTAAAAAAAACAACTTGTTTTTTAGCTTTCACCAATTAAAAGAAATCACTCGATCAGATAGTTTATGAAACCATGAAAACGGTTTGAATTTCAGTATATAATGTAATCTGTTGTGGGAATTTAGGCAAAAGAAAATCAATAAAAATTCCCACGATTATTACATTTGTATCATTAAAAAGACAATTTATTTATATTTTAAAACAGTGCAAAATTCATTTTTCTGCAGTAATATTTTTGGAAGTTATCGCAGAAAAAGGCTCAAAAATTCAAGTTAATTTTAAATGAACTAAAATTTAAAAAAATCTCTCTGCTGTGCATATTCCCGACCTCTGTGTGCAAATTTAATAATTGTATTTACAGCTACCAAATTCGTACCTCTTTACCAAAGGTCTGGCCTGAAGAGCGCCAATACACGCACACACGTACAGTCATCTTTGTTATTAGTACAGATATACATGATCATTTTGTTACACTCTTAACTAGAGTAAAATAGTCAAATATTTTCTACAAAAATTATTAACATTTAAAGTTAGAAAATTTTTAATAATTAATATTTAAACTTATAAAAAAATTCTTCATCGTATGAGGGAAATTAATTTTAAAAATTTGTATCGATCTCTTAACAATTTCGGTTTTTATATCCTACATAGGATTACAATTCGATTTAAATCGATAATCGAATTAATATTATTAATTAATTAAATCACACTTCGATTTAATCCAAATATTTTATGATATCTTTTGCAGAAGATTATAATATCTATAATATTGGGAGTAATGTGTGCAATAAGAAACCTAAGAATTAAAAAAAATCAATTATTTTGCAAACAATATTTTTAATCCTCCTAATATTATCCTTTAAACTGAGGTCAAATTTATTTTTTCTGTTTTCGAAATTTTATATTTGTTTTTCTGGCATCCCTTTATCTTCTCAATGATTGTACTTAGGATACATCGAATATTATCGATATTAAAACGGTCGCTATCCTAAGGACACATATTAAAGATATGAAATTTTTTTGAAAGAGTATCAGATAGTAAGTTTATTATAAAACTTTTTGAGATTAAAAATACAGATATTATAAAAATGATCTTTGTCTGCAATATGCAAAGGATTCATTAAGGAAAAATGTTAAAATTTTTAGTAATTATAATCTCATTAAAGTTTTAAAACATTTTTTAATAAATTACTTCTAATTTAGAAATAATTACTTTTAGTGCGTAATTACCTCTTACTACCTAAGAAGTAATTACACACTAAATTTGATTGCTCTGCTTTCAGCGATCTGTCCTGGAGATGGTTTCGTATGCTTTTAGGCATGCATGACACAATCTATGGATTGTATGCAAGTCTATAAACATTATTGTGTTAAAATTTTGAACACTGAAAATTAAAAATGTATTTATCAATAAAATGTAAGCGACACAATTCACTATCATTCCTGAACCAATTTCATGACGTTGTAAGATTTGAAGTAATTAATGTGATTGGTCTTAAGTTTTGTTATATAGTCTTTTAAAATTCATTAATTTTGAATGTTAGCTGTTCACTCAACATATCACTTTAGTGCGTAATAGACAGTTATCTAAACCTAAAAAATTATAAACTTTCTAGGAAATATCCTTTTAACTAGGTTAACTGATTACTTTAAGTTATTTTAGAATGATCATTTAGACTAACAGTTGAACACTATATATGTTTATCCGACTGCACATTTAAAGACATAAAATTTCAAATGTATACATTTTTATAATCGAAATTATAAATTATAAATTGAATTAAAACAAG
>JAPMOR010039821.1:642925-694516 GCA_026543865.1 Argiope aurantia
GATTTTTTAAATTTTTTTATTTAATTTTCAAAAATAGCATTGTTGCCGTGATATTCAAATCGTTTTCATTGCTTCATGAAACATTTAAACACTTGATTTTTATGTGTTGTTAAAACTAAAGAAGAAAGATCCTATTTAAATCTTCGTAGTTTACATGAGAAATAAAAAGGTGAAGCACAATACCGCAAAGTTTAGAAGATAGTTGAATCGCCTATTTACGTTTTTATTAATGCTATGATATTATAAAAGACCAGTTATGAATTATAAAAAGACCAGTTCTTTTATATTATTTTATTTATTTACTTATTTTTGCAGATAACTGACTGATTGACATATCAATAGCCCTGAGAAACTTTGAATTAAAGTATTTATATTATGTTAAGATGTTTAATTTTTAAATTTAAATTTTAAATGTTTAAAAAAAAGGCGAGTTATTGAAACCTATTTTCTTGAAATTAATTCGCGTTTAAATGCTTTGCTATTTCTATTTGTTGTGGTATTTGTTGCTTGTATAAAATGCTAATATCGAATTTAAATAAAAATTAATGAAAAAGTAATTGGTTCTGAAAGTTAACGAAAGGGCTTCCGACACTGGGATTTCCCTACAAGACTTAATTCGACTGAATTAAGTCTTGAAATGCAAGCTAAAAAGAATTTATACAGATTATTTTAAAAAGAAAAGTATTTCGAATGCTTTTTAGCAATATAAAATACGATTTAAAAAGTTTAATTACAATTTTAGAGTTATTAACTCTTTGATGACTATTCAAACGGTTTTGGTTATTCAGATAATAGCAATTCACCTGCAAAGCAATCTTTCTTTGCTAAAGGGTTAAAACTGAGCAACTCACCTTCCATGAGTACCAAGTGATCCTACTCTGTCATCTCTGAGGCAATAATCAGGAGACTTGGCTACAAATATCAAATCATTTTTTTGATACATAGAGAGTTTTCCATTCACAGGCATTAGTTTGTATTTAGATCCGATCTGACGTTGCTTTACTTCAGTTGCTATATAATACTTCCTTTTTAATCTATCGCTGATATCTGATAGTCTTGGCAATGCTTTCCAGCACGTTTTGATGTTACAAGATCCGGAGACTCCATGACATTTGCAGTCTGTTTGTAGACTACTGCGAACTGCCTGAAAAGAGATTTGTATGTATATTAGACATTTCAGAATAATCTAAATAAAATTGCTAAATCTCTTAACGGGCTACAAGACCTTTAATAGCTAAAATAAATATCAAAAGTTGGTTAATTGTGACTCTTCTAAAGTAAGGAAAAAAATTTAACTTGGTAAACTTTTTTGCCACAATTTTGTAACGAATTTAACCTTATAATTATAATTTTTTAAGTCAGCGAAATAATTTTCATTAATTAAAATATTTACGCAAAAACTGCTCCGTATAAATTGTCAAAGACAGAATTTGCTTGCGCTTCAAGTTTTTCAGAAAATAAGCAAATTTTACTAACAAACGTTACACCAATTTGCTCTTAAAAAACATAACGTGATAATCATGCAAAGTGATAAATATTTTAATAGATTTACTATAGTTATTTGACTTTTTATTTTGTTAAAACACGACAATGCTTTTGAAAAAGCATTTTTAGCATATTAGCAAGAACTGAAAAAAAGTGTACATAATAATGCTTTGATTTTGCATAATTTTCTTTATTATGTGTGCATAAGCATACCTGGACAATTTCATATTGATACTATGAATCCCTTTTATTAAATTCTGCGTGAAAGCTCTGAAAATATAGTATTAAAAATGTTTTTAAATTAAAAAAAACTTTATTAAACTTCTCTATTTTAAAATACCACTGACCTTCATGTTTCTGAGTGAAAAGTCAATAGTGAACTTCATGTTTTTCGCTATATCTTTTAAGCTAATTAACGTACATGCATGTGCAATATCATAAAATATTCAGAAAGGCTGTCAAATGAAATCATAATTTTTAAAGGAAATTAAAGGTTTAAAGATCTTATAGGCTCTTAAATTAATCATAGTTAATCATAGTTTTAAATATGGAATTTCTTATTGAAGCAAATGCATTACAAAAGAAATATTTATAAGAAGTTTATAGAAGGGGAAAATATAAAATTAGACATACTCGATGATACGTTCTATTACAAAGATGAAACTAGACTCTTATGCCATTTTCCATTTTTATTATCTGTCTAATTATATACTTCTCAAACCTTTATGAATTCTAAATTCAACAATAATTAAATAGATAATTTTTCAAATAAATTTGAAATTAATGATTTAATAGAATCCTGTGGATATTGGCTTAAATTCAAAAATCTCATTTACAAAATAATAATAAAAAATATTAAACTGATTTTCAAAAGATTATAAGTTTGTGAATTTTTAAATTTTTTTAATGAACAAGTGCTGAATGCATAATAGTTTGAAAATTAGATTGTTATGCTGTCTCATTATATTTTACAGTTCAAAAGTCTTTTGAGAGTGGGGATGATTCACAGGTATTGGATTATCATTTGTGTTTTTATCTCATATTTTTTTTGGTGATTTAAAAATCAATTTGTTTCGTATAAATTTATTTGTTATAAAGTAATTGTAGTTTAGATTCCTGAGGTATAGTGTAATATAGTCACTACATTTTCAAAAACATATCAAAATTTGAATTTTGGCCAAATTTATACATAATATAGCGATTATGTTTCATTTAAATTTGGAACTTATTACCATTTTACACTAGAAATAAGAAAGCTAAGTTACAGCCCTGAGTTCAGACTACGTGCAATTAAATGTTGGATGATGCGGACAGTTGAGTTTTTTTTATACGACTCTGCTTATCGTTATGGGCTTAATGCCCTAATGAAGTTTCTATGCGTAAAACAAGTGTAAGCGTACTAGACATAAATGTCTATCACAATTTGATGTTTAAAAATAATTTGTTGTCAGGACAATATAAGGTTATGCATAGGCGATGTAATTGAAATTAAACCTAATCAATACTCCTGACCAATCAGGTATTGGCCAAAGACGACTAGTTTTTATTAAAAGCGTCCAAACCTGGATTTCTGAAAACCACTCAGATTATTAGAACGATGCTAAAATACTACTATTCTTCTTTCAAATTTCAGTGTCAGTTTAGTATTTGAAAACTTTGTTTTTCTTTCATTTAATGCTAAAAGTTTTATTTATTCATTTATTTTGGCTTCACATGTCCTAGATACACATGTAATAATATTGGTCAATTAAGAAAAAATGCTTTTCTAAGTACATTTAAATCAGTAAAACAGTATTATCGACAAATAGTGCTGATTTAATGTTAAATCTTTTAGACAAAAAAAAAAAGAAGAAAAATAAAAGGGAAGAGGTTTAATGTCCTGGTTACACGTGAGCTGCCTCCTCCAAAAAAGAGAAACTGAAACTATGATTTATCTTATTTTAATGAATTCTGAATCGTCTGCGACTTAAAAACTCATTTAAGTAAAGATATGTTATTATTTACATATTTCAATTCGGAGATTGGCATTTATTTTCAAATTTTCTTGAATGGCATTTTTTACGAATTAATACATATATTAAACAATGAACTT
This sequence comes from Argiope aurantia, assembly GCA_026543865.1. Lineage (NCBI taxonomy): Eukaryota > Metazoa > Arthropoda > Arachnida > Araneae > Araneidae > Argiope > Argiope aurantia. Next base: position 646,503 of record JAPMOR010039821.1, read on the forward strand.
TCATGTGTTTTAAAAAAAGCGTTAGTCTCTTTCTATATGCGCAAGATCTGTTTAGGATGCATTCTTCTCTTATTCAAAATGGAAAGTATTTAACATTAAAAATCAGACAAAGAAAAAGCAATATATTTTCCTAGACAAATATAAAAAAATATAGTAATAATAAAATAATAATAATCACGTTTTATAGTCTTTTTGTTCCATTATAAAGCCACTGCCATCGCAAATAAAGAAATATTCCTTCAAACTATTAAACAAAAAAAAGGGCTTGCTCATTTCCTTGAGATTACATTCACAAGAACAACCCTATACAGGGCTAATTGAAAACTTAAACAAAAATCGAAAATCCACGCCTCACTAGCCTAAGGGAGGATTGGGTTTGATTGAAAGACGCAACAAGAAAGGGACAGCAAAAAATTAGCGCGCGTCTCAATCCGCGACAAAAACTTCACTCTTTTCTCGAACGCGGTGGGGGTCTGCTCCTTTTTTTCCCGCGAACCGTCCTCTGTAATTTCTTCCCGCACAACACTCGAACACGTGTGGTCCAAAGGGTCAACTTCATTAGAGCATTGGGGCCCTTGGTCTATAATTAGTGAAACTCAATAATTTAATCTGCCCGGTTTCCCGCCGCGGGCTGATTTATGTGCATTTGCCTCCCTGGGTGGCAATGGCACGTGAGAGAAAACTCTGGTGGGCCGACGAGATCTCTTCCCCTCCCTCTCACACCTTCCGTGCTAGAGGGTTGCTGCTCGATTTCCAGGTAATGTTCTATCAACCTGGCGCAATTGCATGTTGTCTTCTTTACCGCAAGAACGTTTGAGAAAAATGCGTCCCTAAACGTCGGAATCGATTCTTGTTCTGTTGAGGCAGACGATAAAAATATCAATTTGTTGTTTTGTCTTCGTTCGAGGTTACAAAATAGATTTTTTTCCCAATAACCCCCTTCCCCTTGCGCTTTTTTTTAAACCTGTGATTTGGATTGAAATGGGAGATGTTTATGAAAGATTTTATTTATCGAATTTTATATTGAAGAGTTTTGTGATATAAAATTAGTATTCATTTTAAATTCATAAGCATTTCAAAGAAATTTATTTATTATTTGCTAATATCGCATCCTGTTTTTGTTTTTCTGTTTCCTTTGTGCAGATCTTTGAGTTGATTTTATTTCGTCCCTTGTCTAGCAGAATTTCCGGAATTACTTAATTTAGAAGGGAGTAGACTATTAAGTGAAAAATTTTAAACCACCAAGAAAAAATATTTTTTACCCTCAGCGAAGATTTAAATTTATATAGTATTTGACAAATAAAAAAGAATTTTTATTTTTTATACCGCTTGAGGTTCGAATAATTCCAAAAAGCTAATTCTTCTAAGAAAATAGCCTCTTAAATATAAATTTTTATAAATTAAAATTGATTTCATAACTGTCACAAATTACCGAATATGTCATTTTTAATTTTGGCTATTATTTAAAGGCAGGTTATATTCATAAAAAGCAAAATGGCAATGTATCTCGTGATATTTTGAATGGGGAAATGTCTGTGCTTTGACTCTTATTATATTATACTCTTAGTTATATTGCCATGTACTTTTTCCTAAAAGGGCAATTTCTTTTATAAATGAATTTTTAACTGTTGAAATCCTGTAGATATTTTAAAATTCAAATACTAAGTAGCATGTATTAAAAACCCCCTTCATGTTATACTTTCAAAATATTATTTCCTTCCTATAAAAGAGAGATAGAGAAAAGAATAATGCCACATTCTTTCTAAAATAAAATGAATTCATCGTTTGGATTAGTCTAATCCAAAATTCTACCGAATTGAAGACATTTCTTAATTCAAAAAAATATCATCCCATAAGAGTATAAAGGTGCAAATGTTAACATTGCCATGTATGTAATAAATTAAATTAAATATGTTTCATACTTAAATTAGTTTTTTCAAAAAAAGAAAAATTACTTAAATAAGATTGAAAGTAAAACTTTGGGAAATTCATAAAAGAATTTCTGTGTTTACAAAATTTAATGATGCTAAAAATGTAAAAAGCTTGCTAAAAATGTAAAAAGAAAAGTCATTGGTGTAAAAAACATCAATTATCCATTAATACAAATATATTGAAATTCTAAATAATCTGGAATTTTGAAAAATAAAAGTCCGATAATAATCAAACAAACTGATTTCTGTTTTAAAAAGCCCCATTTTTAATTATAATTAAAAAAATATATGAATTAAATGCATTTTACTCGAAACAGATGAAAAAAATAAACACAATGTAGTAAAAATATAAATATGTAATTTTTTTTTTCCTTCAAAAGCATTTCCTGTAATTTTTCCTTAGTAATGAAAAAAAAAAAAGAAATTATTATGAGAAAGTTATGATAAATAATAATTCTCTACCAGTTGAAAATGATTAGATTTTCAGTAAAAATTACTTTCTTCGTTGAATTAATTTTTAACAAAATTAAGACTGATGTCAGAACAATTTTGATTTACAAACTATAAATCGGAAACAGCTTAAAAAAGGAAGATATGTGAAATCTCTTTTGAGTAAACACTGTTAATTGATTAAACATTCGGTTTACATTACATTAAAAAATGTTTAATCCAATGTCTTTAAATACATCCTATTCTCTATCTGAGCTTAATATTTATTCTATATAAATAAAGCTGAAAATTCAATCTTTTTATTTCCTGTAGAAATATAAATTCTTCCTATAAAATGCAGACATTCCTCAAATTTTTCTTACAAATAATGAGAAGCGAAATTAGGTGACAATTAATAAAATAATTAATTTTTTAAATTACAAACTTTATTTCCTTTGAGGATTTGTAATATTAAACCCCCAAAAATATACCTTTCAAAATTTGTTTTATAAAGGAATTTAAAATAGACAAATAAAGGAAAGAGAGTTATTTTAATAAGATTTTTTTTTACCTTTTTAGCATTTTAATATTTTTTATTTCAGTTATTTTAAAATTTTTGTTACTTAAAAATTTATTTGAAATTTTGTATTTATTTTAATGATCGATGGAGATTGAAATTCTCATTTGAAAATTGTTACTTTCATATTATATGTTGTAAACGCATGCTTAAATGCTACTCAAAATGCTGGATTGTGATATATTTTTTGAAAATTATAAATAACGCATAGACATAAGAAAAATATTTCTAAGGTACTTTAAATAATGTTAAGAACAATCTGCATTCCCCCCCCCCCCCTCAGAAACTAAAATATTGTAAAAAAACTGTTTCATTTTAATTGAAACTAAAGTTTCAAACGATATTAAATTATGGCTCTTTTAAGTGCTAATATTAAATATATATTTTTCTTTTTTGCAGAAGACTGTCATTTTATGTTGTTGGTTCAATATAAAGAAACAATAATTTTGATCTATACTTATAAATAAAGCTCAATGTGTGTGTGTTTGTGCGCTTTACAGGCCAGGTCATTTGACCTACAGATACCAAATTTGGTACATGTATACCTTAGAGGTCGGGAGTGTGCACCTGGGGTCCCTTTTTTAAATTTTTAATTAGAATTTTAATTATCAATTAAAAAATAACTTTCCCGCCAAAAAAATCTCATTTTCCCCACCGCCAAATGAGTAAAGCTTCAGTTTTTTTTTTTTTTTTTTCCCCTCCAACAGTAATGCGGCTGGGGTTAACATTTTTCGGCCGATTATTTCAAACGATTCTGTTTATTTTCTTAATGTTTTATGCATTTAAAATTAAACATTGCTAATTAATCGATCTTTCAGATTCATTCTGAAGCACTTTTGAATTAAAAAAACAGAATAAAGGAAATTAAATTGTCTAATCCGCATAGCGTTACCCCAACTGACGTAGAAAAATTCACGTATTTGCGTTACCGTAACTGGCGTTGAAAATTCACGCATGCGCATTGTGTTCTGATTGTTGACAATATTATCAACGGATGATTCTTGATTTAAATTATTTTTAGGTTAGTTGCATGCTTTTGTAATTAAATTGTATTTATGTTAGATATTTTTTGTATATGCTTATAGTTTTAAGTACATCGTTTTTTAAGTAGTTTTTTTAAACCTGTTTTCGACCGATTATTTTAAACGATTCGTCTTATTTTCTTAGTGTTTGATGCCTTTAAAATTAAACATTGTTAATGAATCGATCTGTTCATGGTGAATCTGAGAAAATTTTTTGAGAAATTCTTGAGATATTACATAAATTAAGAAAGATATTCTTTAATGCCCATAAAGTTTAAACGCTCAGTGACTCTGTTATCAGTAATCATATTATAAAAAATGCTTTGTTTCAGTAAAAAATATTATTATATTAATTACAGATTAATTCTTTCCATTTTAATTTAAAGCATAAATTCTACGGCAGTTAACAGAAAATTAGAGAGATACATATTACGTTATGACTGAAGGCTTTTATAATATTATGAGTGAATTATATGACTATCAAAATTTGAAGTTTCAAAATATTTTGATGAAGAATCTATTAAAGAAGGAATTGCGTAAAATATTTAATTATTAAAATTTAAACGAACGTTAAGATTGGCGAACCAGCTGGTCGCCAAAGGTGGTTAGTTATAAATAAATATTAAAAGAAAATATTGTAATTATCAAAAAACTAATAACTCGATACTTTGATGAATCTGACATTTCAGGCTTCCCAAAATCTGTAAAAAACATTTTCGAAATTATATTTGTTTGTCTATCATTTCATTTGCCTATCTATCTTTCTACGAACACGAACACAACAACTTAAAAAAGTTTTGAGCTAGATAAACGAAATTTGGTATAAATACTTTGAGGATTTCTTCCAAATTTTGATCAAAATTATTCAGAGGAAATATGTCCGTTTGGCTGTACGGGTATAAGTAAACACAATAACAAGAAAGATTGAAGAACTAGATGGAAAAAAAAAATTGGTCACAAGTTAAGCATTTAAAATGTAGATTCAGTCAAATTTGGAATCACACTCGCCAAATGATCGATCGTATGTTTGGTCTATATTTGTACATGCAAGTAAGCGCGATAATTCAAAATCATAACAACTTAGATAAATGAAATTTGATTCACACTTTTAGCACCTAAAATGTAGATTCTTATCAAATTTTGAACTAAATCTGTTTAAGCGTTGATCGTCTATCGGTCGGTATTTTCGTATGCATGAAAAAGCAATAACTTACATAAATAAAATTTGTTGTGTGATCTTATTACTGCAATTGTAATTATATGTCAAATTTTCATTTTCGTCGGTCAGATAAAAGGCATCCAAAATACAAATTTGAATTTCTGACACTGATATTAAATATATGCCAGAGATTAATCGCCAGAAATCATGTGACAGATACAATAATTTATGCCAAAGATCAATATTTGATAACTATTGTTCGCCAATGTCTTCTAAGACATTTGCGGTCATACCCAAGGTCCGTAATTTAATGCTGTTGGCGGGGCAAGGGTGCGGCAGAGAGTATTTGAGAAGACCACTCACGCTGGTTTTCAAAGTAATGCGAAAGAAATAATATATTCAGTTGTATCAGACTAAATAAAAATACTGCAGTATTCCAGAATCAATTATCGATGATTACAAAATAAAATGCCATGATTTTTCTCAGAGAATTATTTACAATTGCTATTTTCAATAATGAATTCGAAATTCATTAAATAATAATTGATTTCTGATTTAATAACGAAATAAATTAATCACATTTTTTAAAAAAAATTGTTAGACATGTTTAAAAGTTTAAAGAATGCGAAGTGAAAAATATAGAATCTTTCAAAAGAAAGGGAAAATACTGATTGCGAAAATTTGTTCCTAAATGACGTTTTTAATTATATTTAAATGCACTGTCTGTACAAAAATTTGATTATGCAAATACTTCATCTCAGCAATACTCAAGTAGATTGTGTTAAACTAAAACATACTTATCAAAACTTTGTATGCTCACTCCGAATAATGCTTAAATATCAGGAATAAGTAATTAAAAAAAACCGAAGCATGATATTTGTTGACATGATGATGATAACCTTTATTTTGAGAAGAAAGCAGAGCAAATGAAAGGAAAGGTTTGTGGAACAATTTAGTGATTGAATTATACACACCGCTGTTTATATATTTTTATGGAAGGGAAAGAGGAAAAAAAAAATATTTGGTGCAATAATGTTTATCAGCAATAGCAAAGGAATACAATATTTAATTTTTCTGCGACATAACGATATATTTTATAACATATAAACGGTATAATTTTTAAGTGTTTATATCTTTTATTTTATACTAAATAATCGCGTTAAACATGAATCATGGAACAATTTCTTTTAATAAAATGGAAGGTTATTAGGAACTATAAAAGTTTCTTTAAAAAGACAAAAAGAAGTATGTAAAAAGTCATTAAGAGTCGTGATATTAAATCTATCGCAAAAAGAAAATAGGAAGATCAATTCTGCAAGTTTATAAAATCAACTTAATTCTACTAATAAAAGTTAATTTGATTCTTAATGAACAAAAAGGACTTTTTTGCTAATTCTTTTAGAAATTTTTTTAAGAATTGATTTGTATTTTATATTTCCCATTTAATTAATATTTTATCTGAAATTCTTAAAAGTTAAATAATTAATGATAAAGCAAATTAAATTTTATTTCAGCATTTCTTTTCTCAATAAAAGAAAGGAATTTTTTAAAAACAAATTGCTTTTGGTATTAGATTATTATTGCATATGAATATTGTTTATTTTGGAAGTAAGAAAAGCAATTATATTTACAGATTTCTTTTAATTTTAACATTTGACTTGCATTTTCTTATTCAAAACTATTCCATTTCTTTGCATTTGGCAAATAATATCCTCTTACTTAAAGTAAATCATGTAAATCTTTGATGCTCAAATGTTTAAAATTTTATGAAAATATGTAACCACATCTACATTAGTTTAAATGTCACATTCTGATACATCAAAAGCATTGAAAAAATTTATTTGAAATTTCAAATTAATTCAAATTATTTATTAAAATTTCAAATAATTTCAAATAATTTTTGAATTTTACTTTTTAAATGACTAAAATTAGCGTATAATTCCTAAACATTTTGAGTTATATCGTGAAAACCATAATTTTTTCAAGGCTTTTCAACTAAAGTTATATAATATCAATATTTTTTCTTATACGGTATTTGGAAAATTGATAATTTTAATTCAACTATTTTTAGATTAGAAGATTTTCAGACATTAAGGAAATTTCTAAAGATCTAAATACTGAAGAATCACTTATCTGTTGAATGGAAACAAAAGAATTAAAAATATTAAATAAAATATCGTTTTAAGTTTTGGAAAATAGCAGTCCGCCTTTATTTAATTTGGATTCAAGAATCTTCCTAATATTCGAAAATCCAAAAAAAATAATTAAAAGTACTCTCATGTTTGAGCTGTATAGTTTAATCTTGATTCAAATCTGTTTAGTTTAATCTTGATTCATTCTGATTCAAAACAGAATGGGAGGGCTTTAGACAGATAGATTTCGTAAATTTGAACAATGATCAATCAGCAAGGACAACTTATCTGCCGGGACCCACTTTTCAAATTTCTGCATTACATCAGCAAAAAGAGATTTGACCTTTTTATGTGAGACTTAACGTGCATTTAATACTATATACAAAATCCTTTTTTCATGAAATGATAATAAAATTGAGACTTTACCACAAGGTCATGGTGGCCTCTGTTTTTTAGCAAAGCATAATTGGAAAGAAATTGACTTTTTTTACTTAATCAGAATAAAGAATTCTGACAATTATGGCAGAGGCAAATTTACAAAACTTTATTTCAATATTCGAGAACTGCAGAATATTAAAATACTGCGAAACTGGACTTAAATATAATAAATTAGATCTAAAACAGTCATTTTCTAATTAAATAAAGATTAATTTCGGGTGAAAAATCATTCCATCTTTAATACAAAAAAAAAATTTAAAAAAAATAAACACTAATCAAGAAGTAATTACTCAATTCATTATTTTATATCAATGTACTGAAATTTTTTGAAGTTATATTGACATCTGACCACATAAAATATTTTTCAAATTTAAAGAGGAATATATTTTTCTATCTAAAAGGAAAAGCCTTATTATGATAATAGAAAATCCACGAATCTCTATGAGTTCATTTCCAAAAACTCAAAATTTAGTACACACACGACTTAACTGTGACGACTTAACTTAAAATAAACACAGAGAAAAATATCTTTATTTATTATATTAGCATAAATGCTGATGATAGAAATGATATTTTCACAACTTCAGAATTTATATATGAAACTTACGCTCCTAGCCTATATTTTATAAACACTGGCATGAAGTATTACGTATTTATTTTAATGGGAATTCTTTTTTTCTAGCATTTGCTTCAAAAATAAAAATGACATTTGAAACAACGGCTATTCTATGCAATGTTTATTCTTTTGCATTTAAACTGAAATGTAGTACACCAAAGACTGAAAGGTACAATTACTTAAATAATTGCTATTATCCTGTTTATGTTTGGTTTGGTTTAGATATACATATTTTGCAATACTGACGAAATATTTAATGGATAAATTAATTGAAATACTTATGTGTAGAGCTAAATAATAGAAGTGTTATTGCATTGCAAATGAAATCAAGTTTAGCATATGTGAACTTGCCGTAAGTTTTAATAATATCTTTCTTACATTATGCTTCATAATTTTTTTCCATGTTCAGGTTTCTTTAATTACAGAAGAAGGAAATTGAAAGTATTTTGTAAAGGAGAATATTTGTGCAATTCCTTCTTATTTTTAAAAACAAAACAAAAACGCATGCTTTAAGACTGTAATTAGTGTTGTAGCTTTCAAAGAAAATATCGGAATAGCAATTCAATAAAAGGTATCATAATTCGATAAGAAATCAATGTCAAAACATGGAATGTTTTTTTTCTCAACATAGCAGAATAATTATAGATTTTAGAATTTATTAAAATCATTATAAAAAGCGTTATCAATTTTACAAAAGGCCAATTTTATTATTCATAAATTCTTTACCGTACGGCGATAATAACCAAAAGGTACCAAAAAATCATTTTTCATTGAAAAACATGTTTGTAAAACTAATTCATTACACATAATTAAAAAGGATTGAAATTACGCTGGTCTTAGTCAATGCGATTTTTCTTTAAAAAAATTAATAAAATTTTTTGTTTACATGTTTTTGGCAGAGTAAAAATTCTTGATATTTCAACCGTGTCATTAAGGCGGTAACATTAGATGGTCTGAAATGGGGAAATATTAGAAAATTATCCTATCGGTGGCTTTTTTAATCATTTGGTTCTTAAAAAAATAAATTTAAAGTTAACAATATGAAGTTTGGTAATTTTCTGTATTAACAAATCTTTTTGAAAAAAATAGCATTTTCTCTGAGAATTTGGCCTGTTAATTGAACTCTTTTTAAATATGTATGCAAATTTCATTAAAATGAATCGATATAATTTTATTTAAAAGTAAATATTATCTTAATATACTAGTAAATATTATTCCTATTTAGACGAATTTTAAAGGTCGGTTAGGTGCACATGCAAATGGATAAGCCACATATGAGCTTACACCTGAGCTTTGAAGTGGGTTCTAGTGCTTCTTAAAATTGGGACTAGTCGAATTCTCACAAATAATTCCCATTTCAAAAGTTTTTTTTTAAAGGATAAGACATTTTAATTTCGCGAGACATTCAATAATATTATTCTTAAACATTAGAGGAACGAAGAACTGAGATACTGAGGCTTTTTTTCATTGTATCTGTAAAATTTACTAAAGTCATGGCAAAATGTTCATATTTTCAAATTCTTATTTTGATGGAACAATTTGCTTCAAGAAAATTCAGTACTTTATTGATATTTTATTTTAAAACTTGATGCATGGACAATCAATAAATTACTCACTTATTTTAAATTCAGAAAAAGTTAATAAATGGTATTTATATACTGAAATTTAAAGAATCATCGTTAATGATTCCAGATAAAATATTCTATAAAGCAAAAAGTCCTAAAAAATTCCTCTCACAATCTGGAAGACAAAGGTAGATTCTTTATAATCTTAGTTAATATTTTCAAATTTCTTTCAATCCTTAAGCAAAAAAGAAATCAAATATAGCATATTGAAGCGACCATAGATAATCACTTTATTGATATCTCGTTATTCAGCATTTATTGCAAAATAAACATTTAACGTGATCTGCATTGCATATTTAAATAAATAAATAATTATAGTGAAATCCATTCAAAAGAATTAAATCACGCGCAGTTTCTGGAATTTTCTAAAGTTTACCATTTTTATATAATGCTGCCAATAAACATTTCTACGCCTCTATTTTTATTTTATTAATTTTTTCAAGATATATAAACTTAAGCCCACGTGCATTTAAACAATATACATAAAACAAGAAAGGATAGTAAATATAGATTTGTTGAAATATTTATTTAAATGTAGCAATACAAGTCATGTTATAAATAAAGTATTGGAAATCATTTTTCAGCTCCAACTTCTAAGCAATTGCAATTATTGAAAAACTTTTAATAAAAGAATTATTTGTTTTAATAAAACACTAATTTGGCTAATTTGATTTTTTTAAATCTTCTATAGTAAAAAAGTCATAGGGAAATAAAAAATTTCCACCACCTTTCAGCTAGATACTCCATCAACAAACTCGTTCAAGACTTTTATTCTCTTTACAGCATATCCCAAAGTTATTAAAACCCAATCAAATTATTCTGTTTTTCTCTTTGACAATATAATTTTGACCAGAAGGTGATTTGGGGTTTGGGAATCACGATCGATGAAGATTTGCAGAAATTTTCTCAAAGGCGTGTCATGAACCCCATTGCAATAGGTAGTCTTTCTACAAGAAATCGCCTTAAATTTGTTCAATAAATAATTTTAAAAATGATCTATTCTAAACAATATTTCATATCTATTATTGCATTCTAGAAATGATTATTGAAATTGCCTTTGTTTGTTTTTAACAAAACACATATTTATTTTTTAAAAATGCGAGCAGGTTTTGTACACTGTAATCAATTTTAAAAATTTGCATTCTGATTAAAAAGCAGTAGCTCATTCACTTTTTGATTGAACCATCATAAAATTTATCTCACAGGATATAAATTTTATGCCTATTATTTTGAAGGTGTAAGAGAAGTTAACAATTTCAACTATCAATCCTTCGAAGCAAATACTTTTTGACAGACTTGAACCATTATTTGTAGACAAAAATTTTTAATTTATTCTTTAGGCTCTATTCATTTACGAAATTTCAACAATAGGCATTTCTTAGTGTTCAGAAATCATAATCACATCTATCTTCTACAGTGTTCGGCACAGCATTTCACCCAAACAACCTCTAGTGATTGGTCAGTTACAGCTCCACTAGCTAGCTAGGCGAAAAGCCGCAGAAGGGCGATAAACGACAGTTCCTGGCGCTTCTCTACAGGCGGAAATCTCTTGATTTAAGCCAATGGGTCTGCTCAGGTGGGTCGGTAAGGTTATTATTACTATAATTCTTTCTTAGACTAATGTAAAGCCGCCCCTAATAGTCACTTTGAGAGATCTCTTCATTTCCGAGCCCCAAATGACGTTTTTCATTATTGTTACTTTTTTCTTTTTCTTTCTTATTTTTTTTTCTTCCAGAAACTCCAGTTTTTCTCTATCACACGAACTCAAACAGGTTTGCTGCCGAAAAGGTATTTCGAATTTTATCGTTCCAAGTACACCATACATCATTTCCTTTGAAAGAAAAGAAGAGCGGATTTTCTTCTTTTATTTTCTTTAATTCAAATAATAGACTCTAATAAATAGCTTTTAAATGAATGAACAAAGAAGTACTTATTACATCGGTGGGACGGCAAGCCTTACGGTTGTGGTGGCGGCGGAGAAATAATTGGGAAAAATTTTTTCCCAGCACAAAGTGTCACTATGTAAAAATAAAACAAATATAAAGCAAACCTACTTTTTTTGCGTGGGTATTCAAGAAATTTACTTTGTTAGTTGTTTAATCGTGGTTTCAATTAACTCGGTGCGGTGTTGAAATTGAGCTTGCTTGTCGTTCCTTGACTGTTAGGGATGAGACGAGTTTTTTCGTTAATGTTTCCATTGTTATGGCTTGCCTTTAAGTTTAAACTGGATTTGATTCTTTGATAGAACAGTGTAAATCTTCCAGAATCACAATCTTAGAGAGGTGCTCATATCCACCTTGGAAAGTAGAAATGTGCACCTCGCTAAGATTTTTTTTTGAAATTTTAAATGGAATTTTACTTAATTAAAAATTAAGTAAAATTGGTGTTTTTTCGCGGTAACTTTCGAAAATATTTTCAAAATTTAAAAAAGTATCTATTAGATGACATCAATTTAATAATAATAGAATTTTTTTTTTGCCTAATTTCTAACAACATATTACAGTGTAGCCCTGGAATTCAAAATAGTTTCATCATTACATCTAATAATTAATCGCCTGGTTTTCTTCCATTGTTGAAAATTTAAGAAGAAGAAATATGTTTACAATCTGCGTAGCTTAGAAGACAAATAGAAAGGTAACATTACAATAATTAATAAAATTACAATAATGTAATTTTGTTAAGAGAATAACTACGTTTTTAATAGCTCTATGATGTCACTGGATTGGTATGCTTTAAAAAACGTTCATGTACACAATAAACAGGAAATAAATAAGACAATTAAAATAAGATGATTTATTTGTCTAACAATCTTTGGGAATCATTGACAGAAATATTATTTAAATGCTTTATCTGAAATCAGTATTATAGCAAATATTTCTGGCGCATCCACTGGTAAATGATAGAAAAAAATTCGTCCTTCTCTGTGGATTTTGTGTAATATAATACTTTATATAAAATGCGCCTTTGTACTAAAAATGAGTTATATAGAAAGCTTTTGTTTAAAGCCTCTCTCTCTCTCTCTCTCTCTCTTTTGCATAACGCATGATTAAATATATGCAATGCATAATTAAAATGTTGCTCATAAATGCTATAGTAGAAGCATTTTAACAAGGTTTTTGCGGCTATTAATTCAAACGTAATTTTTTCATTGATATAAAACATGAAATTTTTAACAAAAGTAGATACGGGTATTTCAGCTTGTAGATTATAAATGAGTATACTGTATTAATTATTAATACATCAACTTACTCGTCTCCCTGCTTGATTGTTATGTCTGTTGACTGCTGCTTCTACATTTTTGCGAACAGATTTCTGTCGCCATGGGGCATCTGCAAAATTCCTTGCAAATTTCAGACCGTGTTTTACATTGTGAGCGCACCCGCCCCACTTGAAGTCTCCGTGGGGCGGTTCATGGGGAATAGCACCACATGTGCAAGTAGACAGTGAACCGTCACTGCATACCCTTGCTATCCGTTGAGCCACAGCAGCGGAAGCTAGAGCATACACATAAGCTTGCTCTCGAGTTCCTGAAAAATAAAACATCAAAAATAAGCTAACTGATATACTAAATTTTAAAGTGCAATGAAATATCACTCAGGATAAATTGCTAGCTTAACTTTCATTTCATTTGATGAATTAGAAATTTCTTAAAATGATGATTAAAAGAAACAAAGGGATATTTAAATGAAATATATTTTGTTCTTTGTTTCATTTCACACTTCCTCGCAAATTTTATATTCTATATAACATAACCATATGTATTTTAGATTTATTTTTATCCCTGCTTAAATAATGCAACATTAACATTGAATGCATAAACATCTAATTTTTAACACTTAAAAGATATAAAAAATTTTAAAATGCATATCCTAAATATGAAATAGAAATATCAATCTAAGATATCAAAATTTTTTTTGAAAATATTCACAATACTTTTTGGTAAATGGAAACAAAAATATTCTTTTAGGAGGGAAAAACATGATATGCATTTCCAAGTTCTATTTTTGTTGTTATTATTGAATTTGTTTCATTAGAAAAGAAAAAAAAATGTAAAAGCACTTATCAGTTAGTAAGTACCAGTATGGAAAACATTTATGTTCACGACAGTAAAGGCCTTGGTGACATATAAAATCATGACCTATATGACTTACTTTAAAATTACTGTGGAAAGGAATAGGCTCGGACAGTGACCATTGCAGCCGTGGTGAGACTGGTACAGCACTTCATTGTGCTACGGAACTTATCCCTCAGTCTCATAATAAATGGAAACACTAGACCACGATCAAGATTACCTCAAAAGAATCGTAACCAACTTTCGTTCCAGGCAAAATAAATAAATAATTGAACAAATTTATCAAGGAAAATAGGGATTTTTTCCTGCCTTCCTAGCCTCAAACATCAAGTGTCACACATTCAATAATTAAGGGGAAAAAACAGATTTCCTACTTTCATTTGCATTTATAATTATCTTTTTACTCTCTCGCAAGCGAAATATAGAGAGAGCGAGATTTTAACGATCTCCATATTTCAGACTTCTCCGAGTTTAAAAAAGTTTTTTTTTATTATTAAGATTTAGCTGTCCTTCTGCCTATCTGCCTGTCTGTCTGTGACAACAATAACTAAAAAAATTGACCTAGTTTTATGAAATTTGATATACATACTTGAACCCAAATATAATTTCAATCAGATTTTGAATGAAATCTGCTCAGAGGAAGTCTGGTTGTCCGAATATAAGTGAGCACGATAACCACAATACGAAGAGAGCCAGATGGATAAAATTTGATACACAAATTGGAAATATGGATCAAACTTGAAACCAAATCCACCAAGGGATAGACAGACTGTCGGCCTATACTTTTAGAGCATGTAAGGACAATAACTCAAAAATGCAATGACTTAAATATATCAAATCTGGTATGTGATTTTGTGCTTACAATTGTATTATTGGTCAACTTTTAGTTTCAATCAGATTTTTACTTGGAAACAAAACTTCTGAAACAAATTAGATTTCCGGGTACTTATCATTAAATGTTAGGATCTAATTGTTGAAAAAATAACCCAGGAACAAGGGATAGATTCAATAAAAGTGTTAAATTCATCCCAAAGATCAATTTATTGTAACTAACCAATGCCATGCATGATCTTAGCAGCCTTACGGTGGTCTACAATATTATATGAAGGATGGGGATGATTCCTTTTTTTGGAATATGCAAGAAAGTTTAGAGCGCTTCCGATGGTTAAAGGAGATTTTTTTTTTGATCATTTTATTGACAAAATTATTTTATATTAGGGGTTTTTAACTGTCTCTTTATATATACCATATTATGATGACAATTGCGAGGAACTCATAGAAAAACTCATAGAAAATTGTATTTATTTTGATAGGCAGCATATAGGCAGCGCATGCGCAGAAAGAGACTTATTTATGTTTGGCACAATTTTATAAGATAGATTCAGGCATTCCATGATTGGCTAAAAATTGCTGTTTTTGCACCCTGAATCTTCATTCACTGTGCATCGTATTAAAATGATGGGTATATACACAAAGAAACATGATAAAATAAAAGATCAACATACCTAAAACTATTGGAAAACTATAGGAAAAAAAATGGCAAATTATATGAAACACACACACACATACACACACAATCTCGAATTAGAAAGAATAAAGAGCAAAAAATGTCGAAATTAATCTATGATAAGTCTATCACACCAAAAAAACCCGCCAAATTCTACCTACGCATGCGCAGTAAAAAAAAAAAAAAAAATGCAATACAGCGGCTCGTTGTTTTTCCGTTGGGACAATTACTTGCCATCAACGGAACAGCTTTTTTTTAGCCTTTCTACCCATGTGCTGCCTTCTGGTCGTCTTATAACTGGCCGAGTGTAAACCTTGTAAGGTTTGTAATAAGACAGATCTTTCTTTTCTGTCCTATTAAAAAGTAGAAAACTACAGAAACAGCTAAATTTTATTATCACATTTCTTGTTTTTAGATGGTTGTTATTTCTGTAAATAACTATTTTTGCTATATTATTTGTAAATATCATGGTTTCAGTTAAATTCTCCTATTGCATCTATCAAATCGTTCATTAACCGGAATGGTTATGGATACGAAGATAATAAGAGACGTTCTGTTGTATTGAAAAGAAGAAGGGAAAAAAAATGTTATTTTACCTTTAACAAGATCTGGTGTAAGGTATGGTGCATTTGTAATACTGGAGCAATTCCACCTCATATCACTGAAGGCTGCCATACATACATTCTTTGCTTCTTTCGCTGCAGACACGAGATGAGTCATCACTTCCAAATGCTTCTGGCAAAGTGAAACCTGCCGTCCTTTCAGAAGATAATGTTTCTTGGCATATAGGCATTGCGATGATTTGTTCCAGCCATGTCTCCATTTCGACAAAGCTCTGAAAGGGCAAAGATGAAATCAAAAATTCAATGGAGTATATTTAATCATTTATAGATATGAAAATGCAGACAAAAAATAGCTGAATTGGTACAAACTAATAGCGGCTAATGAAAGTGTTCGGGGAAGTAAATAGATTTTGATCATATTGAGCTCATTATTAAGATATTAAACAACATTCATTTAGTTACTTTGATGATCCGGGTCTTATATGATTCATCAGCCAACACTGATTACGAATATAATGATTGAAGTTGAATAATGAAAACCCTAATTTAAAATGCATTTCTTTCGGAAATCTTAGGTAATAATAAGTAAGTAGTGGATATTTCGGGGTTTTAAAAGAATGAAAGCGAATAGTTCGTTGAAAATGAAGAAGAAAACCATTCTAAATAAAGAGATGAATGTAGTGATCGAAATGTGCAAAAAATTCAATTAATTCAATTGAACCGTTCCTTGAACATATTTAACATCTATATAATTATTAAAGTATGGATGATAATATCCACGAAAATCTAAAATTGCGTTTTCATACGAAACTGAAAGAAGAAATTTAATATGTTTTTTAGCAGATAAAAAAACACAACAACATAGCATTAAATTTTTTCTTTGTGACAAACTTTTATTTCTATTTGTTATACTTTCTTTTCTCATTACTATTTCGGTTCAAAATTAAAATGGAGTATTTTATAAATCATGCATATCAAAGAATTTTGCTTGAATTTTAAAAGAATGTATTAGGGAAATATATAAAACACTGTTGACATTACTAGATTGAACCGATGCTCACTATAAAACAAAAGAATTTTGATAAAGAAATTGTAAATATTTAAAGTTTAAGCAATAGTATTCAGTCTTTAAGAAAACACCAAAACAATAAATTCAAACAGCATATTACCGCCATGAAGAATACTACGCCTTCACTGATTGCATAGAGAAGTGATTTTGAAAAACCGAAAGTTGTGCCATATTATTCCAATAAATAAATCTATGTCACTGTGTGTCATCCTTTTTTTTTCTCTCATGGATGTCATAAAGAGTTTAAATGACTTAATTAATGGTTCACAAAATGAATTGTTTATATATAAATGTGCTAATTTTCCAGTTTGAAACAGTATGCAATTTTGTAATCATCTCGTTCTATAGCTGACACAAAAGAGCCTGCCACTTAAACCTTTCGTTTTCTATCAAAAATCTCAAATATAAATTAATCTCAGGTTAAGTTTATCCCCATCTCGCTCAGCACTGAAAAGTGGTGACAAATTTAATTCGATTTATTAATTGACTGAGCGCAGTCCAGTATAATTTCTTTATTTTATTGCAAGATGTCTTCTGGCATTTTTCATCTGATACCTTGATTCGATTGCATTTTGAAAGTCCAAAACCCAAATATGAGCAAAATAGTGTTCCTCACAAAGATTTAAATGAAGTGATTCTTGATAACTTTTGACTGAACTGAACAATAAAATATTTTAGACCTGACCCGAAATAGCAATGATGAACTGTAAATGAGGCGAAACTATACGACAGTTTATTTGATGGACATTTTTTTCAAAACTGGGTGTTTGATTTTAGTTACAACTACAGAGGAATTGTAAATGTTTCAAATATAGACTTTCCATTCCGATAACATTACCTTTAGTAGTCACGACTCCATTCAGCCTAAAAACGCTAAATTAAATGAAAGATTTTTCAATACTGGTAAATTCTGCCTTTAGATACCAAGGTATGAACTGTAGTAGGATCTGATGATGACCACCTAGAAGTAAGTGTTCTTCAGCGATTGTCAGGTCTGCTTTGTCAAGTCGTGAAATCGGTATAAACTTCTACATTTTGAAATGTAACTATGTCATTTTAAAGAGCATTTTTAATCCGAAAAATAATCTTCGATTTATTTATATTAATATGAAATTTATTTATATTAATAGCTCTTAACAAAGCTTGATATTTTTGAGCTGCAATTTTAATTTGATATGAACTTCACTTCTAAAAACTTTCCATCGTAAGCGTGTTGCACAAAGAAAAGGCCCTAGTATATAGGTATAACATAGAAATTTTGGCCTAGTTTTCCTTCAATATATAAAAGTATTGTTTTTATAACAAAGCTGGTAAAGGCCTAAACATTTTAATGATATCAAAGCCAGGGGCCTAAAGTTTCACAAAAGAAAAAAAGAATGGAACATGTAAAATACTATATGTTCTTTTATTTAAGATTTTTTAGTTTTTTCGGTTTTTCTCAAAATTGCAGAAAAATAGGTTTTCCTCTTTCAATAAATAGGAAACAAATTCTTTAATTGAAATAAGTTAAATAAAAATGCATACTCTTTAAAATTAATATATATTAAATTTTTAAAATACCAACTGGATTTTTTAAATATGTATTCATTAAAAAATAGTAATTAATAAAAAGTAATTAATAAAAAATAGTAATTATTATTTTATTTGAATTTTAAAGAATCATTACAAAATCTCTCTAATCATTTTCCAAATAATTCCATGACTATAATTATAACAACATCAATATTTCTCTCAATCATCAAGATCGGAAAAACATCAAAATTTCTCTTAATTTTTAATCAATTAAAATTATAATTAAATGTTTGAAGAAAATCGCTCAGACCTGCACATTCTCACCCTTCAAAATATATCTGTGACAAATTTGATAGCTGTTGGCCAAATGGGCTGGCCTGTACAACCTCAATATACACGCGCACACGCACAACATACATTTTCCTTTATTAGTAGTAGAGACTTACAAATACCAACTCTAAACATCGACATGATAAAAATAAATTACGGTTATCTGTAAATATGAGAGCAAAGCAATCCTCATTTTTTTTCCAATAGAAATTCTCTTCAAAGAATGAGAGAAGTTAGACGACTTAATTTTAAATAATAAATTGCTCATAGGAAGAAAATAGCTACCATAGCAATTTCGACAGATTTCTTATGAATTTAAATAGAGTTGTGCTCATTTGCAATTCAAATTAAAATCAAATGTAACAACCATTAATTTATGAAGAATTTTCTGAAGTATCATTGAAGAAGAATCTCTGATTAACATTCGATGGAAAAAAGAAAAAGAAAAGAAAAGAAACATGTCTCAGAGAAGCTAGACAAGTTACTGTGTTTCCTTTCACGCAGAATCGTCCTTTTAATCTCAAATTATTATCTCCATTTACTGTTATCTCAAATAAAGCTTCATGTTGGCCTATATAATTATAGGCAATTAAACTATAAAATTATGGATGTGTTTCAATTTCAACAGTGAATCAAATCTATTACACTAATAGAACCCATTTCAATATATACCTTTCTGTAAGGTAGCATATTATCTATTAGTCGTCTTTAGCAATCAGCTAGTTCTCCAAAAAAATTAGTTATATTTAATTTCAATTAAGTCGCTTGGGTATAACTTCATTTCTATGATTTCCCCAAATTCATAGACATTAAAACTTTGTTTTTTCAAAGGTCTTACATATGTTCTGTTTATTGAGTGAATCAATAAAAGTATATTATTTATATCTTTCTAATGGAGAATAGTCATGTGACAACATAGTGCTATTAAAAAGGCAAATATCCGAGTCATGTAAATTGAAGCTTTACTTTTTTATTCGCCTTGTAAACTACATAGGTATTAAAAAGAATCCTTATTTTTTTTTTAGCTGTAAACCATAGTAGAAACTCATGCTTCTGAATATTTAATGAAATAAAGAAAATGATGGGAATTTCAGGGCAATAATGTAGTCTATTACGCATTTTTTTTAAACTACCACAATTCAGGAAAAATTTGCGCAACTATTAAATTGGTATTATTAATAACTGATTTTTAAATTTTAAAATGGCATAATGTTTATTAATAACTGATTTTAAAATTTTAAAATGGCATAATGTTTATTTTTATGCGGGATATTTTTTTGGATATTATTATGAAAAATCATCAAAATTCAGCTCAATTTTTTAATTAATAAGAATTAAAAAAACACTCCTAAGTGAGCGTTCCTCTCCTACAAAGTATATATGGGCCAAATTTGGTAGCTACATGACAAATGCTGTAGCCGTAGAGG
Source organism: Argiope aurantia (assembly GCA_026543865.1). Classification (NCBI taxonomy): domain Eukaryota; kingdom Metazoa; phylum Arthropoda; class Arachnida; order Araneae; family Araneidae; genus Argiope; species Argiope aurantia. The sequence continues at coordinate 666,912 of JAPMOR010039821.1, forward strand.
AGCAACACTCGTATAAACAGACACTACGTCGCAATCATTATTGTTAATGGAGATAAGCTACATCATAATAATATGTGTGAAAAGGACAAAACATTGAACATGAAAGATCGCTGGATCTGAAGCGATCAAATTTGGCTTGTAGTTATTTTCTGGATAATTTAATTGAGGAAATTAATCCAAATTTTAATTAGATTTATAAGACTTAATCAACATTTTAAAATTCTTCTTCGGTAACATCTGAGAATATTAGAGCAAAAAAAATGACCAATATATATCTTTCTATGTGCAAACTCGAATTTTGAACTTTAAAAAAAATTTACTAAACCTTTTTTTTTGTACAATTTTTTTAATTTAATTTTTAATAAATTTAGAAAATATTTTATAATATACTGTTATTGTTTAAGGTATTAGATTCCTTCCCAAGCGCCAATTTTTTCAATGATATTCAATAATTTTTTTGTATATAAAAAATGTAACATTTTTGCTTAAAAATAAAATAGAGAGAGGGAAAAAAAAACCTAAAACATTTTCATTATACGATGTTTCGTACTAGGGATTCAAATTTCCCTTTTTTTAAAAAAAAATTTCAGATAACTTGCTCTAAATTTAGTTCTTTCTTTAAAAATGTCATCCACCATGTTTTTCTTTTTTTAAATTTTATCCAATTAAATCTTTTTTCAGAACTTATAAACGTGGTGTATATTCATAACTGATATAATAAACCGATTTAAAGTTTGTAATTTTAGATTATGATTGACGATATAAAGTAAGCTTAGTTTATATGCCAAATAAATATTTTTACAATATAAGAATTTTTTATACAATACCTTATTTCATATTAAATTTTAAAATCTTCTAACTATTTTTGAAGGGCGAGAAAAAATAACTTTTTTAGAATACCGTGATCATTGCAATGATGCTAATAAAAGCAATAAAATAGTGTCAGTATCTATTATTTCGACCTGCTAGAATTTTACGTCACGTAACCCATTGCTCTCTAAAATGCACATATGTATGCTCTTAGTAATTGCAGACATAAATAACTTTAATCTTAAATTATGGGTTTTTACCGTTAAGAGAAATTTCGGTTGTAAAGAAAGAAGTCGCTTCATTTGCTTGGTTTCACTCTCGTTTCGCGAAGATTTACAAAAACGAAATTACAAAATGGAGGTTTTTTTTTTTTAAATCATGCTTAAGAAACTATGTTAATAAATTTGAGTTCGGTGACACTGAAACAAATTTTAAGGAAACAAAACTACTTTGTAAGAAAGTACATTAAGAAAAATAAAAATCTTCGCGATGAAAAAAGCTTCATGGTGGACAATTAGTGAAATAAAATTGTTTTTCTTTCTTCTTTTCTTTTTTTTTTTCTGCAACTCTACCAGAGAAGGTCAAAAGAGCATTATATTCATCTCAAAGCTGATGTCAAAAGTATTTAAAAAGACATATTAAATTAAATGACGTTTTATACATTGTTACTTTGTGCTCCTGCTGTTTTTGAAGGTGGGGATTTAGCATCGAGCTATTTAAAAAGTTTTGAGACTTTCCTTGTGTCTAAAGACCTAAATGTATCTAGGAGTTTATTTTCATTTGTAGTATTTTTATAGACTGCATTATAAAACACTTATTATTCCTAAAATAATAATATTTCTAAATAAAATAATTTTTACATTTTTTAAAACTAATTTTGAATATTAAAGAACACATTTATTATGGGAAGCATGATTAGAAAAATAATAGATTGTAAAGGGCCGTGTTATTGAAAAAGTTTTTATTGAAATCAAATTTTAAAAGCTCCTAATGTTAATATTTTTTTTCAGAAGAATCAGCATTTCTGTGGATGTTGCAATAAGTTGTTGTTGTAATGGAGTTTGTATATGTGACATCATAATTATATGGCAAACGTATGTGTGCATATCGTTTAGATATCTTGATGATCCTGTATCCTGTTTAGATCTTCCATGTTCTTTATCTTCCTGTATGGATGAGCGATGGATCTTACAATCTAATAAGCAATCGAAATTCGACATGTTTCATGTGAATATGGATTGATTTTGTTCTTAATTTTGAAATGAGCTAAACCATTATTTTTATATGACTGGATTTTTTTTCTAACACGTATAGTTAACAGGGCATTATGACTTGTTATACCTGTTATACCTAATACCTGTGTTTCTGAAGACATGGCACACTTCCCCCTGTTTCCCACCTCTTGTGGTTTTCCGGGGTTCTTTGATGTCTGTCCAGTTTACCGACAATTTGTGGGAAACTCCGGATCGCGTACACGGACACCAAAGAGCCTCGGAAAACCTTAAGAGAGGGGAAAGTGTGCCATGTCTGCAAACGCACAGGTCGTAGGAACGCGACTTAAAAAGTTATATTTTTCTACTATCATTGATTATGTTTTTAACTTAAATATTAGTCATGTGTGAAACAGGACCTTTAACATGGTCTATAAACGATATTATATTTAGCTATATAAAATGTTCCGTGCAATGAAAGTTTCGAGGGCTCTTTCTCCTCTTTCCTGTTTTTAAACCACAAAATATGTCATACTTTCTAACGATTTTAAATGTAATCTTTTTTTTTCCATTCTAATTGAATTTAAAAATTAACTTTGATGAATGACATTTTTAAATAATTTTTCTAATTACAATATTTACTTTGTAGTGAAAGCTTATAAGCCAGTTAACAACTACGCTACCCGAGCAATTGCTTTTGTATCGTGGTCTCTGTTACTGGGTTGCGAACCATAAGGTCCCAGGTTCTATCCTCGCACATCACAATCCGCCACAACTTTTTCGATTACTACGTCATTAAGTAAAGCATGCCATTTTTTTTGAAGATCTGACATCCATCTTTGATATTCATTTATTTATCAATATATGTATTTATAACTAATTCTATCTTCATTTGATTTTTGTCCTAAATTTTACTATCTTCCAACATATCACGGTATGCATATATATATTCGGGTATTTAATACTGTTTATAAATTCGGAGGCGTAGCACGAATAAGTAGCACCGGCTGCATAGGTTGATTTTCCATCTAGGCATCATCAAAAATTTAACAAATATAAATGTCATCTAAAGCATGAATTTATTTTAAATCCCTTAACTTGGATTGCCTTTAGAAATTTATATCTTGTGCAGAAAGTATCTGTAACAATGTTGCCCCCTGTCACTACGCCACTACGCGAATTATAGCTATATATATGACCCAAATTGTCCCTTCCGAAATTCTCATGAAAGTTTATGTAACAGTTTACTGATATATCTTAGTGATTGGAAGAATTTTTACTTATATTTATCTGAAGATCTAATATTTAAATATTTTATTTCTAAAGAAATATATTTTCACTTCTCTAATATTTAAAAGATTACCGTAAAATGGGACAACTCTGTCACATTTTTTCTTTTCTTTCAACTGCTTTGTAAGCTAGCAATGTATGAAAACCATCAAAGCCATTAATTAAGATTGCTAGTTTTATATTATATAAAAACATGATAATTTAAGTAAACATTTATGCATTTTAGATTTTAAAAAAACAGTATTGACAAAGCTACCCTGGAAAAAGGGAAACTTCATGAACTGTGTTAAAGCCAATCGAAATTTTCCAAAAAACATGATAGAACTTAGAATTAAGAACACACATTTAAACTTTTTATTGTAAAGAAATATATGCAAAAATATTCAAAATATAAAAACTGGAATGTTTAAGATTCCCAAACCTCAAAGTATTTTTTTAATTGCTTACAATTTCATCAGAATAAGTAAATTTTCCACTATTTTCATTGTAAGCATGTCAATTATGTACAGGATATTTTATAAAAAAATTCATCAAGCACGTTTGGAATTAAAATTTTTTCTTTCTGTAGAGAGGAACAACTATAACACGAAGATATGAATCCTCAAACTCCCAATCTCTAAACGATGAGTGAATTCATCAACAAAATGCTTCACTCCCCCCCCCCCTAGATATTACCACAGCACACATTCCGAGGTTCAATTTTGACTAACAGTATCATCAATCTCCTGGATCACGAAGACCTTAAGCATTTCATCATGTATGCCAGATGTGCCATGTAAAGAAAAAAATACACAATTAGATTAATTTCTACTGTCAAAGCTATTTCTATTTTTTTCCTCCATCCTTGAATCCCACCTATCACTCCCTATTTGTTTCTATAGAGCAAACTGGAACGAATTAGCATTTTCCCTATGTAAGTGTGAAATTGTGAATTTACCACAGTAAAATTGTGAAATCTACCACCCTAAGAAATCTTTCGTGAAGAGCCTCATGAGCTATTTTCCAGTCTGAACAAGTAAGAATTTGTTCTAGAATTTCATCTTCTCCATCATTGCTCAGACACGTCTTGGATTTTTTGAATGGAGACACTTGATTTTTATTCTCAATGGTTCTCCGAGAGATATTATATTATTAATATGTTTTCCCGTTGGTAATTTTCTCTCTAACAACAGTACAAACAGTAAATTGTATAATAGTATTATCACAATTTTGATAGCTGCGATTTCCCAACCTGTTCGCAATGCGTTTTGGCATCTGAAATGTTTATAAAGCCCCTTTCAGGGCCCATTCACGCCTTAAATACGGCACATTTTGCCCTCTTTCCCCTCACTTGTGGTTTTCTTTGTTGTCTGTTCATTTTACCAACAGTTTACGGAAAGCTCCCGATCGACGCCAAAGGCGAGAGTGATCCTACAATGGGTCAGATGGCAGATTTACGACTATATTCGTAAAGGCATAAAGGGCCGTCGGAAAAGAGTTTAATCAGACATGAAATGCACATGACTTTGAAAAAAGTATACAAAATGCGGAGAAAAAGATAAAATTCTAACTGGCAAAGTTATCTCATTTTTACTCAGATTTCTTTTTCAGCTTTTCCAAGCTATATTATTAAAACTAAAATATAAAAAAAAATTAAATCTAAAAATGACTTTGAAATGGAATTATATAAATATTTAAACAAAATATAGTTATTTTTTGCTTACATTTGAGTAAACAATAACTACGTGAACCACAAAAATACTTATTCAATAAGTTTAAAACAGAAGTATTGGTTAAAACAAACTTATATGGGTTAAAATTTGCAAAAATATATATTGTTAATGTTCGTCTTTGTGTGATGAAATCATTGGCACATTTATTGCTTGGTTCTTGAACCTAGCATGAAACTAAACATAATTGTTTTTAAAACTGACAAAAGTGGCACAATTATTCCAGTTTATGATATAGTTGAAGTTTTTTTTCAAATTCTGCTTTACCCAAAACTGCAACGTTTAGAAGAAAAAAATAATAAAAGAAACCTAACAAAATGAAAAAAAAAATGTGTGGGAAGTTCGATAAACATTTATATTAAATATGGTGTATACATATAAAAGTGAGCTTTCAATCAATAGAGTAAATTTTTCATTCTTGTTTTTTTAGCTGTCTTATATTGCTGAGTCGGACTGACACTGAAAACGTATATCAGTGATCTCTTCTGAAATCGCTGATCTTACGGTCCTATTGAGAAAACAGCAATTCTGTACTTTTTTAAAGCCTAATCAGACAAAGGAACAATCGAGACAGTTCTATATCAGACAGTACTTTTTGATAATAGCAAAGAAATGAAAAAGATCTGTCTGAAGAGGTGCTTGAAATCCCCCACCCCAAAGGGATAGTTCCATACCTTTTTTTTTTTTTTTATCGACCAACTAAATATGAATTAATCGATATTTTTTGCATGAAGTATGCGTCTTCTGTATATGATAGAATCTCCGTCCTCTCGAATAAGCATTTTAACACATTCATCGACGAGGATGAATTAGATAAAAATTCCATGAAAAGACAAAAATCAATTCTTCTCGCTGTTGACATTTTTGATGCAAAAAATAAACTAAAAAAAGTGAATTCATTCATTCTATTCTTCAGGCATGTGTTAGAAGGTTCAACTTATCTAAACTGGCATAAGAGACCCATTTTAGCAAATAGAAACCAGTAACTGGTAATATCTGAAAGACGAGATATCTCGTCTGTAGCGTTGAATGTGTTAAATAGTATTTTATTGAAGTAGTATTATTTCCCTTTTTTTCCCTTTTGAAAACTTTTGATATGATAATACGGTAGATATATGAAGAAAATTTAAAATATATTCGAATCTTTTATTCGTTGATCATATTTATTTTCTTTGAGTAGCATGTTCATATTTCTGGTTCGATTCTTCACTCTTTATTTTATAATTTTTTAAAATTATATACCATTAATAGCATGTATCCAAATAATTTATTGACTGCCATTGCAATAAGCGCGAGTACAATATTCCGGAAGAGGCACAATTAAACCTGTTATAGAATGTAGCGTCTGAAACGAAAACAAAAATCAAGAGCCGCCGATTTAAAGTAATTAAGAACAATTTTGTTTCTATTCTTGAAATAATCTTAGAAGTATTATAACTGAGTTAATTGCCTTTATTCTAAAAAAAATTTGATTATTTTTTGCAATGAAAAACAACGCTTAATAGATCAAGTCGTCCCTTTTAAGTTAATGCAAAGAATGGGAGAAAAAAGGATCTATATACTTTCCTTATACAAATTAAGGAAAAACTGATTAGTCTAATAATAACTGATCATAAATTTGGACAATAAAATCTTTTATGGTGGAATGCTTTACTTTCACATATGGAATTGCGTTAAATTTTGTATTTATGGTTTTTTATGAATATTTTTTTCTTCTCCAATTCGCAACTCACAAAACATTATGAATATTTTATTTATTTATTCTAAAGAAATTCTTTTCATATTTATTTGGCATCATTTAATTAAAATTCTTGGTGAAGAGTTTTCTTAAATTAAACATATCAGAATGAAGAATATCATAATTTTTGACATGAAATAGAACAAATTTTCATAATATTTCAAATCTCAAAATTAAAAATGAAAATCTCACATCTCAGCCAGCTTAAAATTTATGTTCAGACTTATATCATACAAGCAGTTAAAAAATTTTTTAATTGATATATAATGAATTTTTTAGGGGTGGTGGTGGTGATGGGAGTGATGATGATGATAATTTCAACTCGCAATTAATAATACAGAACTCATAATCAGTTAACATGCAGAATTTTGTAATAAATTATTGTTATGCAAAGAAATTATTCATTTTTTAGATGACTTCTTTGCGAAGCCCCAGCGCAAGAACAAAACGTTCCAGGTAAGAAACGTGATAAAATGGAATATCTATTTATAGTCATTCAATATGCATTAAATCTTCTATAATATGCCAAGTCACTCAGCTAGTGTGACTTAGAGACTTGGAGAGTGATAATAAATTGAAGTGTCGTCTTCATCATTTGATCACGTTTCAAAATTATTATATTTTGTCTTCTTGCTGCTTTAAAAAAATTAGTATAACTAATCGAAGTATTTTGCTTATTAACTATCATTAAAAGTGCCAATTTTATCTTTAGAGCACCAAAATCTCCATTTTTTCTTGTTTTATTATGTATTTGTCGCTTTTGGAATCGGCTGATTCTCTGGGAATGTTGCTTTTATTTCAACTCAGTTAAATACTTTAGATATAACTTCATACTCATGATTCCGTTAAATCGCCAGACATTAAAGCCGCATTATTTTAATTACCTTACACTTGTTCTGTTCATTGAGTACATGAATCTATCAGTCTTAGACATCAAAGCTCTAATAAAAATCAGTGCCTAAATAATCGAATTAGAATACAAGATGAAGCTCTTACTTATTTTTTCAAGTGCCTTAAAGCGAGCCATGCGGTTCAAATATAATGAAAATCGAGAATAAAACACATAGTATTTCTTCGTTAATCTAATTAATGATATCGTATATCTGTTTATTAGACAGTCTATTAACAGTTACTTAAAGTGAATAATTTTTTTTAAAGTATAAAAATGTATTTGCTTATCTTTACATTAAAAAAATTAAGATAAAAAATAACAATTATGTATTGCACTATAATGAAAATGCGTGCTTTGCATTGATTTCTAACAATATATAAGCTGTTATATCATCACGGGCAAGATCAACGCTCTTCAAACATTAACATTGCAATTTAACCTATTAAATTATTGAATGAAAGTTAATTTAATCTCAATTCACGTCATCTGCCTACCAAAAATAGACCATTGTGCTTATGGGCATTCCGATCTAGAACTGAATCGAGAAGTCATTGCGCGACCCAGAGCCATCGGAAATCAGTCCCGGGCCCAAACGGGCCCTTAACACGTTCGGTTTAATAGCATTTTCGCACCTCCTGATGGTCCTCATACACGACATCCAATCATTAACCCGCTTTAATAGATGAAAAGGGGGCTCAATTAAGAAGACCTATTTATATTATTTGTGGCCTATACCCAGGGTGGAGTGCCAGATTTCCTCTTCCATAATCTGTGGAGCTTTTGCATGATGTAGCAAGGGGGAGGAAACGATTATAGAGGAAAGGATTTGGCTGTTTGATGTGGATATACGGGAAGAAATTTGGCGACTCGCCTGTGGTCTAATGTGTCGGTCGAGGAAGGATTCTGTCCCCCCCCCCCTAGGGTACGAGGAAAGTTTTCGTCAATAAACTGGACGTGTTTTACCATTGATTCCATATTTGCTCAATGATTTCACTTATAGAAAGGATAAAAAAGTATGTAATTATTTCCTGTTTGCAGAAGTACGTAGTTTGATCGCCTTACAAAATAAAGATAATTAGAGCTCCATGTAATTTAGTTTTTATCTGATTTCTTAGAACACTTCCTATCAATATCATGGATTTTCTATAAGAGGACTCTAATTCGGAAAGGAAATATTTAGAATATTGTAATTTCGAATTTCTATTTTAATATATATATATATATTCAAGTGCAAGTCAAGAATGTGTTAAGAGTATAGTATGTTATACTAGTATATGTAGGAGGCATGAATACTTTCACATTAATGTAATGTGAGAATTTGAAGAATAGCATTATGATGCCTGAGCTGAACTTGTTTTCTAATCATGTTATAAAATTATATCGCAAACTTTAACTGAACAACTTTAAAATGAGTCTTTATTCAAAGTTTTATTATTCAGAAAAATTATTTCACTAATTTTTCATTTCATTATAGTAATTGAGCTTAACGTTAATATGATATACGATACCTTTTCATAAATTAAATAGTTCTGTTAACAAGAATTCTGTCCTATTACAAGACATGGGATAGCTCTCATTTGACAGCGAAACATTATATAGATTACCGAGTTTTGATTATATAGGGTAGTGTGTTAGCGAGAGAATTCAATCCTTTATTTTTAAAAATCTCATGATGTATTTAATTGAATTTGCAAATTTAGTGCATTATTTCCAATCTTTAAAGATATGTTTTAAATGTAAGGAGAGTGCTTTCAGCATAATGGAGTGGGTTTGTGATCGGTTGGACCAAAGTAGATACAAGCAGAGATTTTCCGGTGAAGAAATGCCCTGAAGAAAGTTTCTTAGAATATCAATTTTGCCTATAAGTTAATAACAGAAAAAAATTCAAAACATTTCCCTCTCTTCAAGTTTTTGTTTTTCAAAGAAATTTTTAAATTATATTATGACGGAGGTCATGGAGATAGTTTCCACGAAAAAACAACAGCATTTACAAACAATTAAATTTATTATATTAAATATATGATTGATGTTATTAAAAATAAGATATATTATGTAACTTATCATTGATCTAATATCAGCCCATGCTGCTTATTATAATTATCTTTTCTTTATAAAATTTTATATAACAGGAGAGATAAAGGTAGATTTATACTTGTCAAATAAAAAGATACAGTTTACTAATCGATATCTTTAACGGTTTAAGTTCAGAAATAAAACAACATAAGTGGAGACCTGCTGTTAAATCTTTTTATCTCGATACACCAACACGTAAACTGCTATAAAACATACTCGTAAAACAACAACGAACAGCTATCAACCGTCTTGGAAGGAAGTATAATAGATGATCTACGACAAAGTGCAATTTTGTGATTCTCATACTTTGAGCGACCGAAGGCTATTTTATGTCTTACCTATAAAAATGACAGCTGTTGTACTATTGATACGCATCAAGCCATCGATCCTTTTCTGTTTATTTTTATCTGGCCAGAATTGTTTTAAGTTTTTGGTCATCGAATATTACGGAAAAGAATACCTTCCTTATTATCTAAGCAACATCGGATATGTTTACAATATATAAAATTCATCGAAATCTCGAATGGCATACTATTCTAATTTTGATTTAATTCACTTGAATAAAGCTTTACTCCTGTATGAAAAAAAAATGTATGAAAACTCTCTGAGTTAGATATTCTTGTTTCCTATTCTGATCCATTTCAGAATGTTTTAATTTTAAAAATAATTATGTGATTTCTTAAACGAGTTGAATTTTCGAAAATGATCAAATAAAGAAAGAACCAAATTCAGCAGTCCTAGAACGAAGCATCATATCATTTTGGACTTCATCTAAGAAAACATGAGAAGACATGTCAATTCTTAACAACTCTCGCAATTCAAACCAATTCAATATTTCCAATTTTCAAAAAGAAAATTGTTTTAAATGTGGGCATTTGCTTATTAAAGATCGATTTTTTTATGTACCTCTTTGTACAAAGTTTAGCTTAGTATAGTTATATTAACGCCCAGTTTTAAAACAATACTAGGGCTATTTTGGGACGGTCTTCGTAATTTTGAATCACAGTCAGATGACGAGGACGACACCTGAGCTGGCATCCTCCTCCTTCAAAACTTCCACACCATACCAGTGGGAATACGCTCTTTGTACAAATCTCATGGCATTATATAAAGTATTCATTTCTAAGAAATGAGTTCTTGAACACTTAAAAATAAAAGAAATTCTAATTAAAGTCTATGAGGAGAAATAAAATAGATTCTCAACGAAATGAAATCATTTTTCACATTAAATTTTAAAAAAAGGTTCAAAACATTTATAGCTGAATTTTGTTAGTTTTGAAATTCATAATGATTTTCAGTTATCCCTAAAAATTGCAATTAATACTTATCGACAAATTTCAACTTTTTATTTATTTCACAAAAAGATTTATGATTTTAGCTTTACAAGTTCAAAGGCGATAATCTTGGAATTCATAGTTTCTCCAGACTTTTTAACAATTATTGAAATGAAACGCATATTATGAACATACATATAATTTAATACAGAGTATTTGAAGTATGGGAACTGTTAAGATATTCTGCTTACTATGAAAACATAATGCATCTTTTAAAAGCACAACAGTACAATGTAATCAGAGCATTAGTTTACATGTACAACCTACTTTAAAATCCTCTTTTTCAGGGTAGTTTTAGCATGCTACCCATTTCGCTAGATCGCACTTTTCCGTATCAGAGACATCCTGCGAAAGCATTCCCTTTGCTTTTCGCTTAAGGTACAACTGATAAGAAATTTGGCCTTTAACTTATGAAATAACCTGCTTTCATTTTTAAATTCATATTGTCTCTCGTACTTTTTATTATTAAATTCATAGTTCCCTTTCTTCAAAGCTTTTTCTCTATTATTTTGATTCACTTCATTTGAGATCTAAATTTACAGCTATTTAATTAGAATCGCATGATTTTGTCCATATGATAGCAGCAAATATAGAGATCTATTGAATGTTAGGTGATTGGTAAACCAGGGTGATTGGTAAAGTCCTTTAAATTCAAAACGGCGTCTCGTTTGCATGTAAGGAAGTCACATGTGAACTATGCTGAATTTAGTGAGACTGGTTACAGCGCGCCTAGCGGCGAAAGAAGGAAATTTCAAAATAACGAAAGAAATAAAGGATATCGGCTGGAAAGAAGAACTTTTCGCGACTTGAAAAAGGGTTGTCCAAAAATTGAAAAATAAATAAGCTTCCCATCTCCGTATCTAAAGTGCTCTTTCCTCAGTGGAATAAAAAGATAAAATATAGAAAACCAATGAACGGAAGAAAAAAAATACAAATTTTTAAAATCAAATTTCGTAGTGCACTGTTTTGAAACAATTATTGAAAAGCTATTGGACAGTGGTTGCAATATTTTTTTGGGAGGGGGGAATGGGGATATTCTCTATTCCTGATTAGTAAATTTACAATCAAAATATAGTCTGGAATGATTCATATAAATGGAATGATATTTCTTTTTTGCAATGCAAATGTGAATTCTCAATAAATGTAGCAAAAATTATTAATTTTATACACACCCTTTCTAGATAATGTGTCCAAAATACACTCACTTTCTGATAAACTGGAGAAAAATATGCGGGTAAACCTTTCAAAAATCTATAATACTAAAATTCTCGATGAGAATTAACTGCCTAAATTGTAGAAAGATTTTCCGATTGATATTGAAATCTGTGAATTGCTGCTGTTTGAATATTTCCTTCGCTGATATAATAAATTATGCATATAAGTCTAAAAAATTCAAAATATGTGTCATTTATAATAATAATAATAATAATACAGTAATATAAAAGCATAGGATTATATGTAGATAGAGAATATTTATTTTAGAAATGTTAAAATTTAGAGCCAAAAGGCAATTTTCGTTGTCATATTTATGTTATGTTCCCATGAATTAAAATCATAAAGAATACTTTAGTTGTTAAGATTTTTCTTTGTAGACCAGTGCAACTATCCCTGCGTTTGGTGACACTTGCATGTAGGAAAGCTTCTGTTCTGAATCTATTACTATTAATGCTTTTTTAAAATATCCCAACTGTTTATTGTTACTCTTGAAACATTAATTTTTAATGCGAAATCTCATTCAACAAGTGCTTTTTCTCTTAATAAAATGGGTGTTATGAAGACTATATATAGTGAATTAATTATTACAATATTTAACATATATCAGTTTAATAATTAAAGTCAATTGATACAAATTCAGGATTGTGTTAATTATCAAAAAAAAAGTATCGGAAATGCAGACAATTTTTGCCTAGAAAATATTGATGATACCGTCCAAAGAGTATGTAAATGTAGTTGAAAATATAATTTTCTATTATGGAACATCTTCTGTCAGGTTACTTTCATTTAGGCGAATGTAGATAGTCTTGACTGCTTAAATTTATAATTCGGTATTTCCTCAATAGGAAATCCACGTAAAGTGAGAACTGGTGTGAAAGTATATATTTGGGGAAGGGGACTCTTATAACAATGTATTCATAAGTTAAGAAAGAACTTCAGTTCATTTATAGTTAAAATTAATTAATTCTGGTATTCATTATTGTGCGTATGTACCTCAAATGGTCAACTGTAATTGCTTTTGCATAGTAAATCTGAGTATTCAAATCTCATTGATCCGGGTTTTAAAGTTAATTATATATTTTTCTTTTGACACGTTAATTTAAAAATAAAAAAAACATTTTACTTTAACTCCTAATGCACGCAGCCTGTGAGTTTCAACACAACTCTTATTTCACCTCTCTTAAATTTCAATTCAACTTAACTCCTCTCATTTCTATAACTCTGATTGCTTCATATCTATCTGGCCGGGTAAATGATCCTGCCAACCTCCCTAAAATTGCAGAATCAGTAGTTTTTCTAAATATGATACACTTTCTTCGCCCAATAAACCTAAAAGAGTGTTTCCCACGGTCTCTCTCTTTTGTAGTCTTTAACTTTACGACAGCAAACACGACCTTTTATTATTGATTATGAATCAATAATATTTCTTAAAAAATTGCTTAGCTATTACGAGAAAAATAAAAAAAAAATTAGTCAACTAAAAATTTCTTTCTTTCTTTAGCAGATCTTATTAATATATTTTTTAGAGTTCCTGTATTTTAAACAACAGTTTATCAAAATTTTCCATTGATTATAAAAGTCATGTATTTTAATTTTAAAAAATTTAAATTTAAAAATTCATTTTATTTAATTTATAGACTGTGCAATAAAAATCTAGAACTCATTTATTTTTAATATATATGAAAATGAATTAAAAGACAAAAATCTATTGTCAACCATTAGGAATAAAAATCCAATGAAAAACGATAAATTGATTATAAAATGTAGTATCATTTTTATTTAAGAATAAACTATTAAATTTTATGCATGGAATAAATTTGCATTTCGTTCTGCAGAATATTTTAAATTCAAAATGATTGATGCTAAAATGATAGACGTAAAATTAAAGAATAATTACAGAAAGAAAATCGTTTTCTAGTACTAGAACTTCTACGTGGTTATTGAATATAAATAGACTTAAATTATTCCTCCAAGCAACCATGAATTATTTTCCCCAACCATATAATTGCACAGTAGGAAAACCTTATCATATATGCTGTGTAAACCTGGTATATTTACGATCGACCAATAATTATAAAGTGATATCGCTAATATTAATTTGCCATAGGGGCTGATGTATAGTCTGTATTTGAAAAAAAGGGGGTCTCCTTTCCAAACTGCTTTTATATTTCCTGAATAGTTTAAAGTTCAAGGCTTGTGAAGAGTAATAAAACGAAAAATGCAAAGTCTTGGATTGTTCCTTGAATTATTTTTATGATAAGCGATAACATGAACTTTGTTTTTCTTTGTTTATGATGTAGTTTTGAATGTAGTTAAGGATTTTTAACTTAAATATGTTCTGTGGATGAGACAATTTTTATTTAAACTTTCTTATTCAATTCAAATATTTATATGTTTTATATTCTTTCTTATATATACTAATATGTCATTTAAAAAAAATATTTGCTGCTAAATGAAAAAAAAATTCTTTTTAAAATTAAAATTACTGTTTTAGCAAAATAAATTTTAACATCAATTTCTTCAATTCCCATAAAAAATCGAATTTCTCATTAGTCTATCAAATCGTTTATTAATTACAAAATTGATTTTTTTGTTATATTAAAGCAATAAAATGGTAATTATCTAGGCTTTTATTTTTTACTAAATACATCCTTATGACTTCATTTGTATCTTGGCTCTTGAGGCTGTATCATTATGTGCAAAGAAATTCAAGTTTTATTTGATCGAATTTTAAAAATTATTTTTATTACTTGAAAATTTATTTTTAGGAATAAATTGGTTTATCGGTTATTGATATTCGAAAAAATGAGTAAAATTGTTATGTTGAGAAAGGAAGGGAAAAATTGACTGTTTTATAACAATTTATATTTTATAGTTTTGAATATACATTACAAACTGAATATTATTACATGAAAATGAACTTCTTTTTAGATTTTCATAAGAATATTTATAAATTCCCCTGTATGAAAAAAGAATGCAAAATTGTACAAAACTTTTAATGAAAATACAAACACGCTCAAATTTAATCGAATAGGAAAATTAATGTATTACTATAAATTTCATTTTCTCTCAATATCTTCTCTAAAGTTTTGAATTTATTTTGTGAAACAGTTACATCTATTAGTTTTCATGGATTTCTTTTTAAGTTATGAGTCACATAATCAGCCATTGAGGAGAAATTTCATCACCTTATAAGAAAATTTTTTTGAAAAAAAAAAGCGTTTTTTATTAGTAACACCTTTGAAAATTCTCACAACAGATTGTGGTTATATAACACGAAGTTTGTTAAAACATACATTGGAACAGTGATATGTCACAAAAATCAGAGAAGGAGGAAAAAATTTGAATTTGCACTTAACGATTTGATTTCCATTTTACAGTAATATACAGATGCTTGGCTTGACAGATTTAATTAGCAATAGATACACAAGCATGGTATATCTTTAGTAGGATAAAGCTCGATTTCAGGATCTATCTATGTAATTTTTGTCATAAAACCATGGGCCCAGTAAACAAAAGAACGTGAACAGGATGAAATAAAGAATAAACTGCATTTGGAAACAGGAAATTCTAGTTTGCCACGTGACAACATGAACTCTCGTCAATAATTTTTGCATGAAGTTCATTATCATAATGTGCATAATCACTTGATAATTTAAAATAATTATTTAAATAAAAAACGAAGTGGATAGGCCATGCTTTTAAAAAGCTGAAAAAAGGATAAAATAATTTCTCCTTTCCCCATACAGACAAAAAAAGCGAGTTAACATCGCTTTACCATCTAGCTCTGAACTATATGCATAGAAAATGCAAACAGACAGAGTAGAAAAAGTTGATAAAAACATGTTGAAAATCTACCATACACTTTATGATTGAGTGATTTAAAAAAAAATCGAAATCTATCTCTACAAGTTATTATCAAACAATTATTATGAAAATTGATTTTGAATAATCTTTTCTGTCAATTTTATATTTCTTATTTGAGAAGAGTATCGCAGAAAAGCATTTTATCAAAGAAAAGTTCTAAAGTCTTTTGATTTAAAAAGACTGACTACCCGAAACTTTTCATATTTATTTTTGATATATTATTTTCTGTTAATTCTTCTAGTTTTACAGTAACTAATGTTTCCTTATGCACTTACACACATAAAATGTCAATATCTCTTTAAATATCCACTTCATAGAAATCTGATGATTTAATTACTCGAAGGTTCTACAGTTACTTATTTTTCACCCAAGTAATTTTTTATAGGCCTCACAGATCAAGCAACATTAAGCTGATATATGGTGAAATGCCATTTTTGACTTCTATGAATATAGTTGTATCGCTTAAGTTTTGTAATTTAGATTCACAGGCTAAAATGCATTGAAAAAAATTTTTGTTTCATACATTTGATCCTAAAAACAAGATTATGTAGACAAAAAATAGAAATCTAGAGTAATAAATGAATAAAGAAAGCGACTCGTTTGTAATAAAATAGGAATAAAACTGAAAAGAATGTGGAAACATGTTTGGACTGTTATGAGTTATAGTAGTTGTCAACAATGCCTTCATTCAACCTGTCGAATCAGATTTTCCCGAAAGAGAAAGGCATTCATTTTCTAGTAGTAAATGAATGAGGGGGAGGAGTTTCAAAATCCGTTTTGTTCGTTGAGTGGAGGTGGTCCAAGGAGTTTTTTTAAAATACAGATAGCTAGGATTGACAAGACAGGCATATCTGCGTACAGCGCTTTCATAACTTGTGATATATGGCACTCGATGCAAAGTGCTGGACCTCCAAAGATGCGTTGAAAAGGCGGGAATGTAACACTTTGAGGAAAATATTCTATATAGACTGTTTCTTTTTGTCACTTACTAAATAAAAGGAAATGGGGAGTTTTTTAAATCTTTGTTCTTGAAAAGAAGTATTTCTTATATGATTATTTTTAATGATCAGTAAAATATATTTTTAACAATAAGTTATCTTTTATTTTTACTTTTACATTCAAATCTTTTTACAGTACACTCACGAGCATCTGGCCTAATGTGGCGGAAGGGCAGACCGGATGTCAAAAAAATCAAATTGGCCAGAGCTCTATGAATTCTTTTCTTTTCTTTTCTTTTTTGTGCCCAATCATACAGAAGACAAAGTTTTTATATCGAAATTATCTTAATAATACGTATTTTCTCACTTCTTATTGAGTACTAAGCCCTCATTTATCTCAATGTGAACGCAGCCGCGGCCCGGTGAATCATAGAAGCAATTGCCTGTAACGTGTCGAGTTAAAATAGAAGGCTCTGTACTGGTAGTTTATATATATTTATATACCGTACTGCAAGTTTCAAGAATTTATTAGAGGAAAAGTAAGTTAAAGGATACAAATTGTTCACATTTTAACATAAATTCTGCAATGCCCAACCTAAATGCAGTAAGCATAAACAAAATATAAGGTCTAGTTCTTAAGAAAACTGGCCCAAACTTATTTTATTTTTCACCGATAAATGATTACACAGATACAAAAAAGTAATCCTAAGATAAAGAGTCAAAACTTACAGTTTTTAGGTTTTGAAAAAATCCTTAATAGACAGCTTAATAGACCTAGCCTTCCTCATTTAATTACGATAAAAGAAAATTAGGTCGGATAATCGCAAACTGAATACGCGGGAGTGTACTGTGTATATAAACATTTGATTTCTAAAAATTGTTATATTATTCTCAAAACTAAGCGCTAAATGCGTTTTGGTTCGTGAAATCCTATTGTTCCATTAGAAATTGAATATTTTTCCTTCCATAGTTGACACAGAGAAATAAAACCTTCCATGTTTTTATTTCTCTGTGTCAATTGCTATCATTTTATGTATTTTGTTATTAATTTTTTTTGAAATATTTTTATGAATATAATTTGTGGTACAAAATGTCTAGTAATTTTGAATAAAAAAGCCATGCATATCTCTCCCTTTCTCTTTCAAGAACTGCCGTGAAATTATTCTTTTATTAAAGTTCATTTCTTTTAAAAGACAAATTTAAATTAAATAAATAGTTTGAAATTGAACCCACTTTGAAAAGATCAAACGGAGGGAAACTTTTGAAATTTTTAGTGAATTTTCAGCGATTATGATCTATGTGCATGGGTAACTAATGTATTCAGCTCATTTATATTATCTTTTATTTTTATAGATTTTAATAGATGTTAATGCTTAGATTATCAAATAAATAAGGGCAATGAAATATCTTTGTTTTATTAATTATATATGCTATATTTGTTTTTATAATTTTCCGAATATATGCTCTGAGCACCTCGAAAAATATTTTTTGACCAAAACAAAGAGGAGCAAGTTCGGGCGCAAGATATCTCCTTTTGTATGCTCAGCACAAATTCTTTCCGAAGTACCAGTAGCCTCCAGGCCGACTACACTGACACGACCGCACAAGCATTCATTCAATTACAATCGCTTTGACATGTTCGGTAACCACAAAGAACACGAATAAATGAAAGGCGCCTCGTCAACAAATACCCAGCCGAACTATCAACAGAAACCACCAATTACACCTGGCGGGATTTTATCACTCAGAAGGGGGGCAAGAGGACTTGCAAAATAGAATAAAGAAGTTTTTAGTTAGCTTAGCGATTCGCGGCCTTTTAACATCTACTACCAACACTCGCATTTGCTTTACCCCTAAATTTAGTTAATTCCTTCTAATTGCAACTGCTATTTCGAATTTTTTAATTCAATTTTACGAAGGTTGTTTCTTAAATAATGTCCCTTTTGAAATAAAAACAAAGCAGTTCAAATATATTTTTAAAAAAACTTTTAGTTTTTGAGGCACCATATGATTCTTTATACATAATTTCTTTATACGTTTAAACAATTTTTACAACGGAAAATGAGCTTTTAATTAAATTATTCATAGATCTTCGCCGTTTCTTTGATATCCAATAATCAGTCGTCACTTCTCTATCAAAATCTAAATGCCTGCTATCCGGGAAGGTCTTCAGATGGATGATGAAGTGTTAATAGTGAAACTTAAGATCCAAACAATATCGAATACTTTCCGGCCAAAAATTATTTGATCAGACTTTCAGTTGAAATATGCCGCCTTACAACGCACACAAGTAGATATTTTTCCGAATTCCCATAAAGAATTTTTATTATTATTATTTTTTTTATTTTACGACCATTTATTGCATTTCAACCTTAAATTTTGCATATAGAACAATAGATTATCGAAGATTTAATATATTTTGCTGCTAAGAACCAGAAAAATGACGGTAGTAGTCAGTAAAACACTTGATTTTCTTTAACATTTTAAACTCACACTTCGAAGCATATAGACTGATACAACGAAAAGAAATGTCTTTGAATTCTGAGCAAAGAATATCGAGAACCTGCGCATGCTTCTTTCCCCCTTCTTACTCACGTCCGAAATTTCAAATGGTATTAACAAATAGACCTTACTTAAAAAATAACCCTCATATTTATGAAAGTATTTATTCAAAGCTTTGTGGATGATCTGGTTGTCATTCTCAGAGGAAAAGCAAGGAGAAATTCTGAGGTGAATAAAAATTCTTTTCTCAAATAATTCTTCAACAAACTTCGTCACTCTTAATTTGAGGTTAGAGATGAAAAACTCCGAATATTCATTAATTTGATTATTTCCAAAAAGTTTTAAAAATATGAGGAAATTTTCGGAGACAATAAGTTAATTTGATTACTACATATTTTTATTTCTTTTTAATCACATTTTGGATGTAAATTTTAATCGGGTTATTAATACGAATTGGTGTCTTAGGAAATTTTTAATAAAATATAGGTATCTAATAATGATTGAAAAATCTCTGTTGCATAAAGCTGGTATATACGATGGGGATCACATCGTAAAATAAGAATTAAAAAAAGTTTATTGTACTCAAAATTAAAAAGAAAAAAAAAAAAAATTGAAGTTGCACTATTTTATCGGGCATCATCCACAATCAATAAAAGCTCTGAATGCGCCGACAGAGATACCTTCCCTCAATATTTCAACTCAAATATAATATAATAAAATTGTTACGTGATCATTTTATTCTCAAATAATATTATTAACAAATTATTATCAAGTAATATTATTACACAAAAATGATTTTAAAATATCTGGCCACTCTGATGTTATAAAAATATTGCATTTCAATGAAAAATGTGACAACAGCGAATTAGAAATGTGTGAAGTTTGGTATTATTGTTTGTATATTTGAAGAACTTACAAGATGAAGAGTTTTTTTTTTTTATTTCACAATTATTTTAAACGATGTATTGTGATTACTTCTGCATTTTTATGTACGTTAAATATAATTTAATGTTATTTTAACTATTTTTTATTTACATCCCATCATATGTTCTACACGATTTTTATATTATTCTAAATTCTATTCTGTTATTTTAAATTGTGTTCTAAATTCTATTCTATGTTCTTTTGAATCTCATTTGAAATTCTTTCCTATATTCTGTATAATTGTATATCTTCTCGGACTGTTTTCCTTGTCTTTTTTCCCTTATAGTAGTTAAAGAAGACAAGGAGGAAATACAAATTTAAGTTATACCTATAAGTTAAATTCAATAATTTATTTTTTCGAATAAAATCGATTTTTTTAATGGCAACCATCTTTCCTTGTATTTCTTTCTGCATGCTTTATATAATCCATAAACTGACAAGTTTCTAATTTTCTGTATTCATGACAATATATTTACCCTGATAAATTTTTGACTGTTTTGAAAGTAATATATAGTTAATACACTATTTAATATAAGCAATTCAAGAGTTATTAAATAAATTATGCATTATACAAACTAATCAGAATATGAAGTTAAAAATGAGAATTTCTTCTGAATTTTCAAAAATAAAATGCATTATTTAACACCTTGGATACTCATTTCTTTGACTACAAATTAGATTATTCATTTTCTATTAGGTTTATTTCTTTTTATCTTGATTCATATATCTTTTAGATTTATGAAAAGATATCTAAAAGATATATGAAAGAAATATCTAAAGATATTTATATATCTAAGAGATGCATGAAATGTCTCATAGTGTAGTAGAATAATTTTTTACAACGAATTGATGCTAATGACTCCATTTAGGTTTTCAATATCAAGTGGATTACATAAATTTATCCAGGTATCGGAATCATCATTTAAAATGATTTTCATTAGAAACGAACATCTCAATTTAGAACAACAGAGAATTATTTACAATCATTGTCACATAATATAAAAATCTGACACGTTTTAAGTAACAAAAGCGTACTTTCTAGCGATAATATGATAAAAGAACAACAAAATCAATAGCGATAAAACCTTTGCGGAATACAAAGGACGAACGATTTATAATTTGAATGAATGTGTTTCAGATATTGGAAACCTATATTTTCTCTTTGATATTCCGCCCTTTTACAAATTGCATCCATCCTCCTCATCATTAATACGAGTTGATATTTTTTTTTCATTTAATTTTTTTTAAAGATTGACATTTTTATGTCATGATTTGTTTTAAACTAAACTTGTTAAAAGCTACCATATTGTATAAATGTATATGTTGGTAACTTTATCTTTCAGGCCATTAAAACAAATATAATCTTTTCTTCGCATTTAAATTATGTGCCAAATCATTATTATGAATTACAAGAAATTAAATAAAATGATTAAAAAAATATTCTACTGTTTTATTTTATTTCTTCAACGTTCAATCACCTTGAACATAACTTGATAGATAATATTTGTTTTTCAATATGAAAATATTTTTCCTATTCATAAAGTTTCTAGTAAAAGTAAAAGAAATTTTCAATATGCATTGACCCAATATTAATAAATTTTATCTGAACAGCATATTATCTCTTTATTCATAAAATGTTTTTTGCCTTACAAATACCTTATGTTTTGTTTTGTTTTTGACCTCTTATTTAAAAATAATATATGTAAAATGCTTACTAATTAATTTTTAGGTATTGAAGTTTGAAAACTTAAATATAAATCATTAGGAGCTTCCATGAAATTCAAGTATCTATCATTAATGAAAATCAATAATAATTTCAGGAGATAATTCCCAATCATAAAATTAAAAATCAATAAATGAAACATAATATCCAATCAACTGTTTCTTATTAAAAGATGAAATCTGAGCACACACACGCACACATATATAAATATATATATAAAGAGTGCCGCAAAATTAACGCAAGGTTAACCCTATTAAACCCTCTTAAAGAAAACCATTTAACAGCTGATATTGTATATTTAGGACTATTAAAAATGGAGCTTTACACATTAAAAGAACGTGTTATCGCAAGATTTGAATTAAATAAAAAAATACAGTTATTTTTCTTTAAATTGTTATATTTTTACTGAATTATAAAGTACACAGGATCGGTTTATGTATGGAATAATACATAGGGCAAATGGCCTCCACGGCTTTGCTTGCACATACGCACACTTTTATCAAAATTTCCCATGACCATTTTGCATAAATGTGGCTGAATTTCGTGGAGGCAGAGTTGCATTTCTTTCTTCAATGCACGCTTGCTTGTTAGCTTGTTTGCTTAGATCTTTGACTTCAAATAACCACATAAAGAGAAATCCAATGGTGTTAAATCACACGATCTAGGAAGTCAATTCACAAATTTTCGAACGGTGGCCGGCAAACTTTTATTATTTTTGAAATATTGTTCAACAATGAAAACACGTTGTTCTATCGCATAACGCATCCTTTTTACTAACCCTAAACTATCAGCTGCCAAATGATATTTTTTAATAGGGTTGCCAACATTTTATTGCAAGAATGGTGGCAAATTCAAATCTTGCATTAATTTTGGGGCACCCTTTATATATATTGCTTTTTTATATGAAATTTCTTTCTCCATGTGCGAGGAAAATTACAAATTAAAGTGTAGCAACAAGAAAAAAGTTTGTCAAATGTCTCTGCTTAAATGAAACATTACGATTTCTAATTAGTAATAATTAGCATGCTGTTTTCTTTCGGGGAATTAGAATCTCACTTAATTGTTTCTTCACCAAGATCATATCTATAATGATAATGATAAGAACTTACCTTTACAGGTGAAAGCCGAAAATAAGGGCTACTTATATTTAAATTTAAAAAAATAAAACTTTGCAGGTATAAAAATACAATCTTGCTGGGTAGAATATATACGTTTTCCTTTATATAATAAATATTCAGGAAAAAGATAGTATGTTATTACCGTCCACAACCTTAAATTATTATCGCAAGATATGGCACAGACATTAATTTTTTTTTCAACTATTGCCCTAGGGATTAAGTTTAACACTATTTTTTGCTGTTCTCGGAAGTCATTCAGCATTGGTTTTACTTAACCATAAGAAATAATAACACTTCCTTTGTAACCCTGTTTTAAAAGAATTAGATAATCAATTCTAATAAAAACCTTTTTTTCAGAGAAGTGCATATCTACGGGGTAAATACATAGCATAGTAAAACAAACTGTTATATTTAAAATATCAAACGCAGAATCTTAAAAAATATATATGGATTTTTCACAGCGATCAATATTTCAGAATTGCCTTCGAATGCCTTTTAAATTACAATATCATGAGTTTCAATATCGCTATTTTTTTCGTGTGGTTAATTTTTATTTAAAATCGTTCAAAATAATGATTATTGTATATTGAGTTAACGTCTTTATAGCGGATTTTATGAAAGCTAACAGTAAAATTTCTACAGATTTTGTAATTCTAGTATATTATTAATCATTCTTATATGATTTCAAATGTCATTACTTGCCATTATTAGAATATAATTTAAGTATTTAAAAGAGTGAATTCGAAAATGATTGTTATGGATGTTTGAAACATTCACAACCAAGAAAGTTTTAGAACGAAAATAATCATATATTTTTAAAGAAATATATTCGCAAATTTTAAAAATATTTTCGAACAAGAAGACGAAACTATCTGACTCCCAAGTGGATTCTTACATTTCTTTGGCATTACGGGTAACTTGGATCATATCTTAAACAAACTTCTTTTCTTGAATTCTGTTCATATAGATATATTTATCGTTTTTTTTATCAATCGATAAAATACATTTTAACTTTTTTAACAAAAATGGACCTTTTTATTTCATCCAGTCATAGTTTTTCCAGTTATAATTCTAAAATATACATCTTGACTTGTTAAACGAAATGTAATGCTTTTTTTTTCTTTACAGTGATATAGTTTTAAAATAAAATTGTTAAAAACCATATAAACATTTAAAAAAATCTCCAGTAAATGCTGTTTAAGTAGTTCGGGAAAAAACAGAAATTCATTGCCTTATTAAATAAGAAATTGTTCAATGCAATTTTCGCAAAATATGTATAACTGAATAATCTATATTAATTTTGTCAAATTGCGTTATCAAAAACGGGAAAACAAAACAAAATACTGAACTGGATGAATCATAAACAGGGCAACATTAATTTGGGAGGGTCGCTTAGTTTGTGTTTGATGTTGATTTGGATGCTTTACATATTTTTCATATAATATTAAAGATCCACAAAATGTGCATGATAGAATAATATCACCAACCTAAAAAATTTCCGCAGAAAGTTATACTTTGTAAATAAAAACCAAAAATTTTTGAAAAAATTCCATTTCTCAATTTTGTTTTTTCTGTTTCCAAAATATATTTCAATATGAATATATTTGGTTAAACGAGATTTTAAATGGCAAGCATATTTATGCGTCGTCTGTATACCCTATCGACCAAAATTTTGTCCACATAAAACAACGTCATTTTGACACATGATGAAAAGATTATATATGATATTTTTCTAATGAAATGATCATTGAATCCGAAAACTGGGGCCTAGTGGTAAGGTCACGGTTGCGGAAGCAGAGAGTTTCTGGTTCGAGACCCGATTCGACCGAAGAACCGTCGCGTAAGCGGGTGTGGTGTACGTTAAACCCGTCTGGGCCAAACGTCTTTCCGCTAGTGTGGTATGAAAGTTTGGAGAGGGGGTGCTAGCTTAGATTTCACCCTCATCTGATCTGATCATGGTTCAAAATCTCGAGGTCCTTTCTACAATAGCCCTAGTGTTGCTTTCAAAGGGGACGTTAATAAAATTAAACTAAACTATGTCATCCGAAAACAAGTTCATCGTTAATTTCTCACACCAAAAGCATGTAATTTGTTGAGCAAAGCTTTAATTTACATAGACAGTGTTTATTGTTCATTAATATTTTTTAATTGCCGATATTTGATAGTGAAAATGTTTTTCTTTAAGTTTGCCACTATTGGTAAGAAATGAAAAGGCAAGATGGTTCAACAATATTTTTCAATTAATTTTCGTGTATGACAGGGAGCATTTATCTATAAATGTATTAATTTTGGAACTTAATAATCTATATACTAAATAACTATAAATGGAAGGAAATGTTTACTTTTCTTTATTAGAAAAATGTATCCGTTTCGGAACAATTTTTATGATCTTTAATTGATATAAGAATATCATGTACACAGTGTCTTCAAAAACAAAAAGAAAAATGCATGTACTAAGCAAGCATAAAAGTTAACAATTTATAAATATCTCGAAATTCTAATTTTCATATTAATTAATATATTACTTTTCCTTCAAAATTAATGTGTAAATTTAATATGCTATAAACTATTAGATAATATTGGGTAATTTGGAATCCCATGAGCATTAACTGAATTTTATTCCTAATAATTTACATTTTAAGTATATTTTCTTTTATGCTACAAGACAATCTACATTGAATAATTTGAGAGAAAAGCAGCAAAATATCTTTCCAGACTCTTAGCATTGTTCACAATTCCATTGATTGTCTTTATAGACAATGCTTGGAAAGAAAATATCAAAAATTCCAATAATTCATTTATCATAATTTATTTGTTATGAAATTTTTATATGTCTTTTTAATTTTTCATGTAAGGATTATTCATAAAGTCTATGCATGGAACATCCTCTATTTGATTCTGTTTGAAAATATATAATTAAAATTCTAAAACTGCCCCATATTTTTGTTTATTTTCTGGCTATTGTCAGTATTATTTTTTCTCTAAATCATTTTTTAACTGATGATATCCTTTATGATTAAGGTATCCGACTAGGTTAAAAACATGAATTTAGATAAAAATTTGCATCTTTATTTTTTTTTTCAATTTTATTTATTTATTTGCATTTAAAAAAAATTGGTGCATTTCTGTCTCCAGTTATATTTTTATTTTGTCTCTAAACCTGTTTGAAGCCAAGTTACGGCAAACTGTTGACATGTAAGTGATACTTATTTATAAGCATTTAAAAACTTTAAATGCATTTTCTGAATGACGAGAAATTAATAATTCTTCTGTACGAGTATCATCATATCTCAAAAAGCAATGAAGATATCTTAATGAAATTTATAATTAATGCTCTTTATATTTTGCAGAATGTATTGAACTACGGAGTTCAAATTGAAAGCTCAAGAAGTGGATTTATGATTGTTAACGTTAATATTGTTGAAAAAATTCCAAAGTTTCATAGATAATTTCAAATGTTACACCCAAAATTTTATTTCAGAATATAATTCTTAGAGGGTAACTAACTATTACCTAAGATATGTTATACATATAATGTTAAGAAACTATAAATTACAAACTTTTTCTAGAACTATGCTAGTTTTTTATAAATAAATGGTAAAATTTGCATCAAAATATGCTTTTTCTTCTAAAGTTACATATATATTCAAATAATTTCCCTATTATTCATCATTTTATCATTATATTAATAAAACAAAATATCATATAAACATTAATTTTTTTTTTTTGGAAAATCTTCTATGAACCTAGTCGGATACCTTAGATTATTCGCTATCTTATTTTCATATAAAATATTTTTCCTCTACTCAAAATGTATAAATTTAAATAGAAAATAAATGGAACATATATTATAGTCTGTGCGATTAATGGGTTATTATTTGTAATAATGGATAAAAGTGACTAATCCATTAACCATGATGACGATAAAACAGAACGATTGATTTTTTAAAATTGCTTTTTATATCAAAAGCATATATTATCAAAATTTTCACGATCAAGCTGTCTTTGGGATCTAAGTCAAAGAAAACAATTTAGCCTCCTTGTCAATGTCAATAGATCACCTCATACATTTTTTTGAATATAAAAATAAAGATACTGCTATTATTTCATCATTTACAACATTACAAAAAAATAGTTATTATTAAATCAAATAATGACTACCAAAAATACGAATGAATCTTTCAATTTTCCAAAACAGATTGCTATTGCCTTCAAAAGCATTATATATATATATATATATATATATATATATATATATATA
>JAPMOR010039821.1:694616-774099 GCA_026543865.1 Argiope aurantia
CAAGTCTGACAAACGCAATCAATTTACAGATTCTCAAAGCCCTCCCCCCCCTACGATAAAAGAACAAAAACTATATAAAAGAGCAAAACGGAAACTAACCACAGTAATATATAGCTTATTCTATATCATAATATGAATTTAATAGCCTTCGGTGCATCTCATCCAGAGGGAGACCCCCAGAGGAAGAAAGAAAAGAACCTCAAACAGCAAAAAAAGAATGCATTAAACAAATCACATTCTCTCTTTTTCACTAATAGAATAGAAAATTCTCCTCGAGGGCGGGAATAACTGAAGAAAAACAATAAAAAAAATAGGCAAAAATCACCGCCATGGTTTTTAAAACTATAATTGCAGGGGGACAAAAGACCGGTATTACTGACACCCGAAGGAGGGGTGCAGGTAGACAGGGGGGCAGGCAGGCAGTCTGAGCGGGCCCACCCGGTCAGTTTCGTACGTCTTCGTGCGATGAAGGCTGTTGTTGCTGACACTGCTACACGGCTCAAGTGATTTTCTGCCCCGCCGCTTACGGTATGAAGATGTAATAACCTTTGAAAATAGACGAGCGCTTCCCCCCTCCTTTTTTTTTCTTTTGAAGGGAAAACAAAGCGGATATTGAATGAGGCTTTTTTGCTTTTGAGAAAGGGAATGGTCAGTTTTTTCGAGTGGAATTTAATCATGGTCAAAATTTGCTTTACCTTCGTTAGAATATTATATATATATTCTCTCTCTTTCTCTCTCTCTATATATATATAAGATAAAATAATTAATTCAAGATGTCAAGTAAAACTGTGACTAATTGTCCGGTTAAAATTGTTTCATTGATAATGTAATTGGAATTCTAGAAACGTTTCCACTGTTTACAGTAAATGGGGAAATTAAGAAAAAAATTTCTTAATCTATTCAGAATTATAATAAAAGGTCTGTCATCATTCATATTTTTAAGTAAAATAAATTTAAAAAAAAAGAAAGAAAAACATGAGTGATGAAATCAGACATTTCGACAAAGAAAACATTGCTTTTATTAAATCCTTCGGATTAAAGGGCATGCAAAAAAATTCGAGCAGATTTTAAACTGAATATGATAAATTATCCTTATAACTTTATAACTTATTTTTACAACCTTATAATTTATTCGTAACATTATAATCTATCTTTTTAAAAATTAATTCTTTACCATAGTATCGATAACGTGAATACAAAAAAAAAAAAAAGTGTTTCATACTGTTATAAAGATTTGTATATAAAATGTAGTTACTAAAACAATGAGCAATAATGTTGTGAAATATACTTAAAATAATGTGAAAATGCATTAAGATTTGAAAAAGAATCTTTGGAGAAATAAAACTGAGATCACTGAAAAATTATGATGATTTTAATTTTGAAAACTTAATTTAAACTTTAATTTTAAAAATGTTTTGTGTACAATACTATGCTAAGGAGTTGTTAAAGAAAAACATAACATTATGAATATTTTTAATTAGCAATTCCAATTATAAATTTGAAAAAGTAAACAACCAACTACCTAAGTAATTACTAAATACTAAATTTAGTTTCTCTAAAACCAACAATCTGCTCCTTAAAGCATACAGCACAATTTTTTATTATACGTTTCGTAGCATGTATGTGACTCTATGCTCTGAGAGTATGGCCATCTATAAACATTCGCATGATAAATATTTTTAAATTATTAACTAGGCTTCGTAGTATAGAAAACCATCGCAAATGTGAAAGAAAACGAGGTTGAAATATTGCCTTCTTTTCTAGCTAGAAAATTTTCTGGCTGTAAATAATAGGGTCCTTAATAAAGATTGAGAAACATTGGCATAGATGATTAAACTTGTATATTATAAATAATTATTAAATCTAAAAAGTTGCACAAAAAAATTCTGCAAAGCCATCATATGAGCCAGCAAAGCCATCTTTTAATTCTTATTACATGGCCATAAAGTTGAAATATCGAAAACGCTTACAATAGCGAACCCTTATCTTTAAATAAAAATCCCTTTCAGTAATATTTCCAACCGTATTTTGTGGGGGAAGAAAAATTTTCTTTCTTAATGCCTTCTATGAAATGTAATAAATAATAAATTTTCAATAAAATGAATAACAGATAGAAGTTTTCTATTGTGCCATTCGTTTAATATTGAAAATATTAAGAACTAATGCATTAGAAGAAAAAGATGCGGCAAAATCGATCATATTTTAGAGAAAAGACATTGACATGAATAAATATAGAGATAAGCATAATGGAAAAGAAGTTTCAATAGAAGAAGCCAAGCATTTCAATTGAAGTAATATATAAGATATATTCCAAGATATATTACTTATCATAGGTATATAAACATTCGTCTCTCTTTCTCTATTTCTTTTTACAGACTTTTATTTCACTTGAATTGTTTCATAATCGTGAAAATGGAATTTCTTAATCGATTTTTCATTCATTTAATTATAAGTTAGAGTTTTAAAATTATGTACACTTGCTTGATCTCCAACACAATGCATAATTTAATATTTTTAGAACTTTATTATAAGTTAATCGTCTCATTCAATTCCATTTGATTCAATCGTCGTAAACAAATGGAATTTAAAGGGCAATTGATTCCTAGCTTCTGTAACATTTATAATAATTAATTAAAAATTAAAAACTTTAAAATGACAATAATTAAATAGTTTTTTAGTAAAGTAATAATTGCTTTTACAAATTTTTTGAACCTAACTGTAGGCTGAAAGGTAATTTTTTACACAGAAAATGCCAGAAAGGATTCGTAATATTTCTTGTCAGTTAATCACCTGAACTTATAAAATATTACAATTCTTTGACTCTATAAAAATCACATTGCAGTAAAACTCGTATTCACTTAAATATCAATGTATGTGTTTTAACTAGCTGCAAGAAAAGCTAATTAAAACACATAGTCTTATGTAGTTAATAAATAAAATGAAAAAATAATACTAAATCACTATTTAAAGAGAGATTAAAACTGAAATTAAGTAAATCTCATGAATAAAAAGTTCATAATTAATGAAAACTCCGTCTTATTGTTGTTAGGTAACGTAGATACAATGCCGGAAAAAGGAATTCAGTTGATTTATAGTATTTAATAATATCTATAATTATTTAATCATGAATTATAATTTGGTTTTAAAAGGGGTGTTCTATTTTTTGCAGAATTCTATTATAATTACAATTTTTTTAAAATATAATTTTCGTTGAAATAAATTGAAAAATGTATTGTCTATTATATTAGGGTTTTTTCCCATTTACATTTCACGGTATACATCTACAATTTATTAAATAAAAACTAATCATTAGGAAAATATTTTACTTTCTTAAGATTAGAAGAGTAAATTGATAAGAGTTTAAAATCTCTAAAAATATCACGGACGCCAATAGTAAGAAAAACTGAGTAATTCCACTCTTAATTATAAATTCTACCATTTAAGTGATTACGTCAGCCTCTAAAAAAGTGCGGTTTAAAAAAATATTAAATTGTTCATAACTTACATCCCTTTTGACACCAAAGGTGTGATTACGAAGTAAAGAAAACTATGCGCAACACATTTTTTGGATTCAATTCTCGAGCAGAACAATGAATTTTCCGTTATTTGTGTGAAAGCAGACGGCCACAAAATGAGTCAGACCTCGGCAAGATTGTATCAAATAAAGCGGGTTTTTACCGTCACATTACTCGCCATTTGACATGCAAAAGTGTTAAAGGAAGCTGTGGTTGATCAAGCATGTAATTAAAGATCTACGCCATGGGCTATTACGTTTTGTGAAAAAAAGCAAGAAAAGAAAACTGTTTGGGAAAAAGTTAAACTTTTCCTTCAAGAGGCTATTCTTTGGTCAACTGATTAAAATAGAGTTGGAAAAAAAATAAAAGGTGCACGAGGATAAAAGACGACAGGAAATGAAATATACGTAAACTGCGCTAATCCCGATTTAAAATATTTGTTCTAATAGTGACTAAAAATAAGATTTAATCGAATAATGTAAATATGCATTGTTTTGTGCATTAAAAAACAATGTTATTATAACCTAAAGACCTTACTTTCGAATTTACCTGGAAGAGTTTCAATTTAAAATATTTTGACTTAAATTGAAAAAAAAAAAAAAAACGCCCTTGATTTTTCCCAATTTGAATAAGATGTCCCAAATTTGAATAAAATGTCCCAAATTGTTCCATTTCAACTTTTCTGTATGTGAAGTATACATTAAGAAAATGCTGTAATTGTCAAAAAAAAATAGAACTCGAAATTTTGATGAATTTTACCTTCCTGTGTTAAAAAAAAACCCCATTTTCGGTATTACTTCTATTTGTCTGTGATATGAATAACTCAAAATTGTGTCAGAAATTTCTGAATCTGAAACAAATTGTGTCTGCCTGCTGCTTTGTCTGCCTGATTGTGAAATGATAACTCTAGCATGCGTTTGGAATTTAGTTCTCAGTATTTACAACAAATTTGAAGATTTTCATCAAATTTGGAAGGAAATCCAATTTGAAGAAGTCTGTCTCCGGCTGACAGAATACAATATATCAATTCCAAGATCTAGATGAATAAAATTTAGTACACGAATATATCATACAACGTATAGATCTGTGTCAAATGTAGAACCAAATCTGTCAATGTCTAGTCAGTCAGTCTGCGTTTTTGCATCCATATAAATGCAATAATAAAAAATGCAATTATTTAAATAAATGAAAGATGGTATGCAATCTCAATTGTAATTATGTGCCGAATTTTGGCTTCAATCTGTCAGAAAAAAAAAGACATTCAAAATACAAATTTAATTTTCTTCTATATTATATCTATACTTATATAAAACTCTATGTGTGTGTGTGTGTGTGCGCGTGCGTGCGTGTGTGTTGGCGCTCTACAGGCCAGACCATTTGACCTACAGCTACGAAATTTGGTAAATGTATACCTTGGAGGTCGGGAATGTGCATCTGGAATCCCTTTTTTAGAATTTTAATTATTAATTAAAAACTAACTTTCCCGTCAAAAAAACCTTCATTTTCCCCACCAACAAATGAGTAAAGTTTCAGTTTTTTTCCCCACACTAATAAGGCTAGGCTTAACTTTTTTCGGCCGATTATTTCAAACGATTCTGTTTATTTTCTTAATGTTTGATGCCTTTAAAATTAAACATTATTAATTAATAGATCTTTCAGATTCATTCTGAAGTACTTTTGAATTGAAATAAAACAGAATTTAGGAAATTAAAAATTTCTAATCTGCATAGCGTTACCCCAACTGGCGTAGAAATATTCATGCATTTACGTTGCCATAACTGGTGTTGAAAATTCACGCATGCGCATTGTGTTCTGATTGTTGACAACTGATTTATTGGTTTGTAAATAAATTGTTTTTAGATTAGTTGTGTGCTTTTGCAATTAAATTGTATTTATGTTAGTTTGAAAGAAAATTTTGTTTAAAAATTCTTGAGATATTACATAAATTAAGAAAGATATTCTTTAGTGCCCATAAAGTTTAAACGCTCAGTGATTCTGTTTTCAGTAATCATATTATAAAAAAATGCTTTGTTTCAGTAATAAATATAATTATATCAATTGCAGATTAATCCTTTCCACGTAAATTAAAAGCATAAACTCAACGGGAGCTAACAGAAAATTATTGAGAAACATATTACGTTATGAATGAAGGTTTTTATAATATTATGAGTGAATTATATGACTATCAAAATTTGAAGTTTTAAAATATTTTGATGAAAAAGCTATCAAAGTAGGAATTGCGTAAAATATTTAATTATTAAAATTTAAACCAACATTAAGATTGGCGAACCAACTGATCGCCAAAGGCGGCTAGTATGTATATATATATATATAGTAACAGCATACTGCGATCAATCACCGAAAGAATGAACCAAATTTCATAGGCTAGATTCGTGCCAAAGCTCAATATATTGTATTTGTTGATCGCTAATACTGTATGATTAATACTGAAGTACGGAATTTCTTTCTTTAGAAAGCACACAACTCTCATGGGTAAATAATGAGCATTTTAATGAGCAATGAAACAATGAGTAAATAATTAACTCTGAGCATTCGCGACCTTGGGCAAGGTTCTCAATTTTACTGGAGAAAAAACAGGATATATCTTTATTAGAGAGTGTACGAGAAAGTTTCGAGTTGTTCACTCT
This sequence comes from Argiope aurantia, assembly GCA_026543865.1. Taxonomy (NCBI): domain Eukaryota; kingdom Metazoa; phylum Arthropoda; class Arachnida; order Araneae; family Araneidae; genus Argiope; species Argiope aurantia. Next base: position 700,780 of record JAPMOR010039821.1, read on the forward strand.
GAACGTTTATATGACCATTCGATCAATTTTATATGGAGATCGCGCAAAACATCAGTTCATGTTGCTACATATGAAACAATTGAAGTAGGGAGATCTTATTAATAAAGAATACATTCTGAAGATAGATGATTTTTTTGTGGAATATGTCGTCGAATAATTGAGTTATTAATTCTTTTAATGTCACACATGCTTACAATAAAAGAAAAAAAACAATTGCAATATCGAAAAAATGGACAAATACACTAAAAATTTAATGTATACATTAATAAGTATGAATTAATAATAATCATAAATAGAACCATTTCAGAAAAAATAAGAAGAATCATAAATTTAAAGAAAACAAGAATCATAAATTTAAACCATTTAAGACTTATAACCTCTGGCTTAAAGATATCAATTAGTTGATTAAATATATTTGAATTAATTATTATTTTAAATATTTTGATTATAAATTCAGAAAAGATGTTAATGATTAAGAATTTTTGTTTTTTACCTTATCAGATACAGGATTTGCAAGCTGATTCTACCCTATCTATCCGTCTCCAAAAGTATCAATGATTTCTTTATCACTTTGTCTTTGCAAAATGTATATATTTTTTTGTTTAGTTACGAGCTGGTACTCGGCGCGTTGCTTCCGCAAAAGAAATTATTTTTTAAATATCGTTTGAATTTTGAAATGTCTATCTTGTTTAATTAGGAATGATAGAAAGAATGATATTTATTTTCTTGAAGACAATGAATATATTCATTGAAATTGAATGAATAAAGGAGAAGTATTAATAATATTCATTCTATTTTTTACTTTAGATATAGTAATTGTACTATGCCTATAACCTTTGCGCAAATGCAAGCAATAAGTTGACAAAGTTTTATCGCAATCGGATGAACAGTAAGGCAGGAGCATCAAATACGAACAAACAAGCATTGTTATTTTTTTTTATATTAGATTGATTTTATTTTAAAATGAATGCATTTTTAGTTTCCGAATTGATTCAAATATTTCACACAAAGAATTCTCTTTAAGTTTTCTATTACATAAAAAAGCATATCAAGTTTTTCCATCCATTTTCTATAAAGTGTATCACATTTTTTCAGTACAACATTTTGGCATTCCTATTTCTAAAATCGAAAACGAACTCAAAAATTTATACTGTATGAAACCCTTTCATTAACTAATTAAAGCAAGTATTTTCTCATTTTTAAAGTGTAAAATTTTTTGAAATCATGAATGACATTTGATTTCGTCTGTACAAAGGGCACCTTTTCAAACACGACATTGTTGAAAAAGAGAACAGAAATCACACACAAAAGATAAATTACTTATGCAATAGCACCTAAAAGAGTCATAAACCGAAAAAATCATTTATTATTGACGTAAATGTGGGAAAGGCTACCCATAGATACTCATCAGAGGGATTTTTTTCTGCCTCGGGACGTTTACCTCAGTCAACATTACTTAGGGTCCTCACGGGCGGCGCTTCTTTCATCTTTTCTAAACAAATGGGAGTAAGGAATTTTACCTGTGAATCGTAAAGAAGAAAATTTTTGGTGTACTATACATCCCACTTTGCCAATATTTTATGTTTCTGCAGCTGCTAGTGAAGTTCTTTTTTTTTTTCCTTTGTGTACAATTCCAATCTTTGCTTTAAATGTGGTTTTAGTGACTTTATCAACCTGTTTTTGAGTTACATCAGGTGTGTGCATTTTGACTGTCAACATGCCGACCCTAAAATATAATGATGGTTTTAATGGCCTAATGAATAAAATAGTTTCAAACAAGTCATTTCGTATTTACTAATGGAATATTCAAGATTATTACTTGATTAGAATTTAACGAATCTTTCAAATGAATTTTATTTATTGTTGTGTTTCATTTCTTTGAACGAAAGAAACTTTTGTGATCTTATTTTAAATAATATTTCATTCCAATAAGAAAAAGAACAAACACTAAATACACAGTAAAAATTTTAGAAAAATTTTCATTATTATTTAATACCCTTTTTTTATTGAATTTACTTTTACGTTATTTTTTTCAAATATTTGGCTCATTTTTTTCATACAATATATGCATACAAAATTTACAAATAGCATTAGATGCCAAATATATTTGTGTGTACGTGTATATTATAGAAATATATCATATATAGATTATTATAGAAATATAATAATATAGAAATATATACTAGATCATATATTCTTTTTTATCGAAATTTATTTGATGGTATATATCGTCATTTTACCACAGCTTAATGGCAAAGTCATTATTCTGGATTTAATGAAATTTGCATGCTTTTTGTTAAATTTAATTTTTTTTATCAAATTGCTTTGATTTTTAAATATGTCACTGCTCAAGAAACATTCAAATCTACAGATCGTAATCTGTTTCTAGAACTGGATTTCATCAATTTAACCTTCAGTTAGAAAATATAAAATAATTATGAACTTTTATTTCAGAGATAAGTATTTAATCTGAAATATGTATTTTTAAATTGTGAGAAAAATAAATTGGAAAAAAAAAAGGATTGGAAAAATGCAATTCTTTTAGAATATTGAAACGACATTTTGAAACAGTCATTGACAATACGGATAGTAAGAAGAAAAATAGTTTTATTCTTTTATTCTTGACTTTGTCGTTCTTTTTGTTTTGGTGCGTTTTAAATAAAAAATTATTTTTTAAAATTATATTAACTTTCTTATTTAAGTACAGGCGCTACTCTTACTTTCTTTCAACTAAAGGACACCACACGCATTATAAAATCCCTGAAAATAATAAATCAGCAAAAGTTACAAAAATTTGCATTATATAAAAAAAAATTTTTAATGTAGCGCCACACCGTTTCAAAGCTCTTTTTTTTTTCATTTATGGGGCAAATATCATGTCGCGTATAACATTTTGAAGGATGTCACCAGAAGACATAGTTATCCAAGATATCAATTTTTCATCAGTACGAATAATGTTCAAATATAATTTACACAGATAATTTTGTGTCTTTGATGGAAATCATTAAGTTATTTTAAATTACGTTTATTTCGGATAATGGAAGCGAAAACTGTAGTACAGCAAGCACTAAAATGTCTGAACAAAAGATTTCTTATCTGATAATGTCAGAAAATTTCCAAATAAAATTTTTACACAAGAGTGTTATACATTTTTACTAATATTATCAGGTATTTAAAATAAGTTGTAAGAGATGGGGGAATATTTTTTATAAATTATCCATCCTTCAAAAAATTCACATCTTGTATTAATTTTTAAGATGCGAGCAATCTTTTTCCAAAAGCACGTTTTCAAGGAATTTGTATTGGAATATAAAGTGGAAACATGAGAAATAGGAATAGGAACTCATCACTTGATCTGAGGATTTAGAAACTGAGTATTTTTTTAAATAAAACAGTGAAAATCTTTTGTCATCTCTAATGTGGAAATCTTTAGTCCTTTTCTTGTATACTCCCATAAATAGTTTTGTCATATTCATATAATTTAGTTGTATAATGAAGATAGGTTAAGTATACGTTTTGGAATACTTCTTATTCCTTCTCAGTTTAATAGATGCGGATCTACAGTAGCATTGATAGGCCACATACCAAAGTGCATTAGTGAAATGCGTTATAATTTTGAATTGCCGTACTTACATGCACATGGATATATTTATAGTATTACAACCATTCACAGATATTATTCGAAATTTATGCAGATTTATATTTTAATCCAGAAAAGGCAAATAAAATATCATTTACTTAACTCATTATGGTTTTTTTCAGCTATAATGCTCAAATATTCTGGAGAAGCAGCAACAATTCCAAAAATATTTTTTCGGATTCATAAAAGGCTTAAAATGTGGAGATAGTGATGTCCAAAGATTGAGATAGAATTTTTCGATGATTAACATATTTTCTTTTCTCAAAAAAGCAAAAAAAATTATACAAAATAGTTCTAAATTGATTTTAGATATCGACATTTACAGCAATAATTATTTAATACATCATATGCTGTTCACTAATTTAAATTATGTTGAATTATAAAACAACCTAAAAGTTATATTCTTAACTACTCGTTCATCTGTTTTAAAGTTAAATAAATTAATAATGCCTTTGATGTATTATAATTGAATTATTCTGCGTTATAAAAATAAGAATATCAGCCAGAAATCATAATCATTTTTTTACTGTTTAATGGTTAAAATTATTGTTTTCTTGATCATCTATATCTATACTTATAATAAAGCTCAATGTGTGTGTGTGTGTGTGTGTATGTGTGTGTGTGTGTGTGTTGGCGCTCTACAGGCCAGACCATTCAACCTACAGCTACCAAATTTGGCACGTGTATAACTTGGAGGCCGGAAATGTGCACTTGGAGGTTATTTTTTCCAATTTTTAACTAGAATTTTATTTATTTAAAAATTAAGCGAAATGTTGACGTGTTTCTGCTATAACTGCCGAAAATATTAATACACAAAAAAGATTTTTACATGAAGTTAAAGATCAAAAATTTCTCTTTTAAATAATACTAATGTTTTAATCTTAAAATTAAATTTCGATTTTTAATTAATTTTTAAATAAATATTTTAACTATGTTTTTCAATAATTTTTTAAGTAAAAAATTAAAATTAAAATTAAGCACGTTTCGCATTTATGGGAAAAAATTAGCTTCTTTCAAAGTGTTGCCATCACATTGATTAAAGATCCAATTAAAAATAAATTGAGTCTTTTTGGAAATGAAATCTGCAAAAATACAATTTTCGGCACGTGTCTGTAGGAAAGGAAACATATATGAAATATTATTTTTTCTAAAAAATAAATTCAAGAAAAATTATTTTATGATCTTTTACACTCTCTATATTATTAATCCAATAAATCAGTTATATTTTAAGGCAAGTTTTGTTTAATATGAACAGGATATCCATTAAAATCAGGGCCACACAGCTAATTTGTAAACATTTAGTTAGACACAGATCTGCTAAAATGGTCTAAATGGAAAATGATTATATTTTATGTAACTTGATTCAATAAATGCTCTAATAAATAACGAATTTTTGATTTAACATAAAGTTTCTTCTGCGGAAATCACGATTAACAAAATGTTCTTGAAACACTAATATTTTAAATAAAAAGAGTTAATTTCCAATCAACTAAATGAATCACTTAAACTGATTGATTTATGTAAATTTGAATATCACTATTCAATAAAAAAATATCACTATTCAATTTTCCATCGATCGTTTTAAAGAAAATACGCCAATCAGCGCGCAGGTTTCTCAAGATTAATTGGCCTAAGATTATGAAAATGTTGAGTGTTTCTAAATTTTTAACATTCAAAACTTCATAAATAAGTCTTAATTGATCGTGGAAAATAGAAACATTCATTCATTTATTTAAAATTTGGTGTGTCCAGAATATTTCACAGAATATGATGCCTTACTGCATTAAATTTAGAATTCATAATTTTTGAAATATATTTATAGGCCGGAACAAAATATTATTATTGATTTCATTTCAATCCTTTTGAAAGCAAAGCTAAAAACTGAATTTTATGCTGAATCTGAGAAATTTTTGTTGAATTATTCTTTGAGATATTACATAAATTATGAAAAATATTTTGTAGTTCACATAAGACTTAAATACTGAGCGATTCGGTTTGCAGTACTCATATTCAATAATAATAATAATAAATTAATAAATAACGATAAAAATGACAAATAAAAAAAACGCTTGGTTTCATTAAAAAATATCTTTACATTAATTGCAATTTCAGCATTTCCACTTTAAATTAAAGTTGAAGTTTTACCGGAAATGACAACAAATTAGCAAAATATATATAGTAAATTGAAAGTAACGATCTAAACAACAGTATAAGTTTGGTATGACTATCAAAATTTGAAAATTAAAAATGTTTTGTTTGAGAATCTATTAAGAGACCAGTTACTTAAAATATTTAATTGAAAATTTCAGTGAGCGGTAATACTGGCGAACCGGCTGGTCGCCAAAGGCGTCTAGTTCTTAATAAAATTTTGTAATCCTCTGAATTAAAACTTTTTTATTTGAAAAGTATTGCCATATTTAGGACAAAAAAAAGGAATAAATATTTATCGACAATCTTTGTCTTTTTTTCTTTTTTTTTCAAAATCATAGAAATCTGCTGGACACATTTTAACAAGCCTTAAACTAATAATTACGCATTTATTCATGTAAAAACTACTTTCATAAATATTCCATGATTTTCGCAATTACGATTAAATAAATGAATAGAAAATTTTACTTCAGCATATGGAATTTTTTTTCACCTCAGTTTTTCAGAATTGACTTGGCATGTTTATCCATTTTAAGACAATGATATAATAAAAAGAAATGGTCTATTTTCTATATAATTTGAATTTTAATAGAAAATAACTCATATGATTTAAAATTTCATATGGGTTTTACATATTTGAAGAAAAAATAAAAGGGAATATTTAAGGAAATATTTATGATTATTTCCTTTGATAAATTTCAAAACTATTTTTCAAAATTCCTTAATGCTACTGTAACAAAATAGCAATTCAAAGCATAGAGTAGTTAGAAACATTTTATTTCGTAAAAGTATTTAGAGGTTATTTCATTTTTGTTAATAAAGATGATTGAAGTAAAAAAAAATGTTTAATGATTTTTCATTGTGATAACAGGAAATGACTACTGGTTTGCATTTTATTCTTTATTTTCAAACCAATTTATTTTTAATCTTAAATAGTGCAATAAAATTGGGTATTTCTTAATTCTGAAATTGAGTATTCAAGCTCATTTCTATTCTATATAAAATTAGAAAGGAGCAGCAATTTTATAACTGAAACATTTCTGATAGTCAGGAACTTAACAATAAAAAACATAGAAGAATTTGAAATCCTATATTATATTATAGCATAGAAAGCTGCCTAAGTATACGATTGTTAAAAAAATTATGGGCTAAAAATATTCAATTTCTTAATAATATGAAAAAGCTCTTTTAAATTCATATGTTTTTAATCTTATAGTATCTAAAGACAGTAGTTAATCCTTGTCAATTGAAACTAAAATATGCATTTGTTTTCTGTATCAAACCTTCAATCCAAATTGCTTTAACCTACTCGTCTTTATTTTTTCATATGAAAAATATATTGAAAATTTTATTTTACTAAATAATACACTAGAAATTTCGTCACGGAAATGTGTATTTCACTGCGCATAAAGTGCAATTGCCCTGAAAATACTTTTACAGAAATCTGAATTTCAGAAAAACCCATCTCCTGCTTTTATTTCCATTCCCTGATTTTCTTTATTTTTGATATGATAAGAATAGGAATATTTTTTTAAAAAAAATGCTATAAAAATTTATTTTTGTTTTCATTTATAAAGAAATGAAATATAATTAGATAATTAAAGTTGCGTCATTCTCATTTCAAGCCGTAAATTTAATTTAAAGCAGTAATCAATCTTTTGTTTATTTTATTAAAAATAATTTATGAACATCTTGAGTTTATGCAATCATATTTATTTCACAAAATATTGAGTTTTATTTTAACTTCATTTTTTCTACATATTAAATTATTATATTATGTTTATTATTATTATTATTTTGCTGAAACTTAAAACGCGATAACAAATTTAGAAGTTCTTAAACGCGTATTCAGTATTTATTATGGCATAATATACACCATTTATGTTTTTTATCCGCATTTCGTGATCTTTAGAAAAATACTACGTGAGAAAAAAATTAAAAATTCTGGATGATATTTCATTGCAAAAATCATTATGGACTTTTCACTGGTAAAAAATATGCAATAAAATGTTTCTCAACTTCTATTTAATATAGAGATATTGTATAAGAAAAAGAGTGTAACCTTAAAACAATATTTTGTAATTAAATTCTTTAAGCTTATATATATGAACTAATTTTTGAGGTATTTAGATGTTTTTCATCCGATATTATTTCATATTTCTTCTCTAAAGACATTCATTCAGATTTTTTTTTTTTCGAAAACCAATAGTTAACTTTAAAATGCTACGATAAAGCAAAAATTAAGTAATACTTTATTTTGTGATTATTTTTTTAATACTAAATTAAAATTAATTTTACAATTAAATCTCAGAAATGTATTTTCCCTTCAGTTAATTTTATATGGTTTGAGATAATCCTTATCATTAAAAACATATAAATAATAATAATAAGGATATTGTAATAAATTATACTTTCGAATCGAAATAATCAGCTCTTTAGTTTTATTGTTCTACCGTAAATAAATACATACAAAATTAATGAGATTTTTAATTAAAATTATAAGAATATTTTATAGTCAATATTAATTAGAAATAATTTGACATTCTGTTAGTCGTGCCTTATCTGACAGATGCACGATTACTTCTTTGTGCAGTAACTAAATGATGCTACATCTGAGAGAAAATTATTTTTTCCTATTTTCCTAGTTCATTTCGAAAAAAAATTTTTGTTTTTGTTTGCATTTACTTTAAATTGGTTTATGTATCTATATTTTTCTATTACTAAGTTATTTTATTTACTAATGTTAACATATACTGGTGTATCTGACGGATACAGCGCAACAACATTTTTTTAGATAAAGACACTCAACTAATGGAGCGTTAAGCGTTATCTTTTTGAATTAGTTAATAAAATGCACAAAAAATAATAAAAAAAATGATCTTTCATATTAATTAGAAATAATTTAAATCTCATACTTCGAAAACTCGTTATTTAATTCTTTTATTAAATAAAATTATGAAACAGAACATTACTGATATTTAAAATATTTCTTTTAATTCTGAAACTTAAAGCTGAGAATATTTTTCTAATAATCTGATTAGAATCATAAGAATGCTTTAGAATAAAATGTTAAATAATAACAATTACCTTTCAATAAATTAGGAATAATGAATCCTTGAAATTTTTGTCCATATGCATACGTAATTAACTTTGATAAGATTAAACAGTAATATACCTGCACACAACAAAAGAAATTAAATTTATTAAATTCCAGACAAATTTTTAGTTGCCACTTTCTAAAGAAACGAAAATGTAATAGCAAAAATTCATTTATTAAAAGCATAAAAAGATGGTTATTAATTCAATAAAAATCGTTTGCAATGAAAAGTCAAAAATTTTCTGAATCAAATTATTATTTAAGCATGACAAAGTTTTTTTTAAATATGATATCAATTTTATGTAATCCATATAATTCAGCAAAACGAAGTTTAATTATAAAGAAAAACGTAGGAGATAAAACACAAAGAAGCGTGGAAAAAAATGTGCACAGACGATAAATTTTGTATTTTTATGAAGGAATCTTATTCAAATTAAATAAACATGAACATTCTTTTCTAAGGATTTAAATTAGTTTATGCTCATTAAGTCACTGATTTTTCGAATTTCTTTGAGAATTTCATTTAGTTGAAAAAATACCGATAAACTAATTCTTAAAGAAATAAATTTTTACTAAAGAATCTGTAACATTTAACTACTAATGCAATAACTCAAACCTCGAGATGTAGAAATGAAAAATAAGACAGTTTATTTTAATAATAATAATAATTATCTAAAATTGTTTTTTAACAAAATGTTTATAATATTTGAATGATGATTATATTGCGCGCAAGCACTACTAATGGAAATAGTCATAATTCAAGACATATTTCTGAATTCCAACTACAGTGTCTCACAAAAGTGATGGGACACTTGTGCTTTTACAAAAGGAAACTGTAATAAAATAAATAAATAAACATGTACAAAAAATTTTTGCGTGTGTTTCATATTTAAAGTTAGTAACAATTATTACATAACATATATTATGTCAAAATATTAAAACATTAATTTAATAAAAATACAATTGTTTAGAACGGAGCAAAAAATGGCTCACATAAGTGATGGGACACTTACTTTTTCATCAGATATTTATCCAAAAATTTTACTTTTAAAAAGGTTTTAATATTTTGTTAGATTTCCTTTTACTTTTAAAACATTATTTAATCTTCTTGGGATGGATTCGACTAATTTTTTTGTGATTTCTGGAGTGATTTTACCCCATTCTTCTTGAAGCACCGCTTTTAATTGCTGTTTTTAAGAAAAGGTGTGTTTGCCAATTCTTGATTCCAATTCTTGCCAAATATTCTCTATGGGATTTAAGTCTGGAGATTATGGTGATGTTTTTATTATTTCAGGACAGTTATAAGGCAGCCAGAGTCTAACGTTCAAAGCAGTGTGATTGGGGTCATTGTCCTGGTAGAATTTAAAACCGTTATGAAGGTTCAATTTTCGTGCTGAAGATTTCAAATTTTGCTTTAAAATGTCAATATACTTTAACTGATCCATTATACTGTCAATATAAACATGATTACCAACTCCAGCGGACGATATACACCCCCATAACCCCATACCATAACTCCTCCACCACCATGTTTTACTGTTGGCACCAAGTTCTGTTTGCGAAATTCTTCCCTGGGTTTTCTCCACGCCAAGAGTCAGAGTACCGTCAGAACCAAATATATTAACTTTACTCTCATCAGCAAATATAACTTTATTCCAGTAATCAGAATTCTTATTTATGATGGATTTTGCGAAAGCTAGTCTGAGTTTTCTATTCTTTTCACTTACGAAGAATTTTTTTCTGGTTACTCTACCGTGATATCCAGCAGATCGAATTACCCTTCTAATAGTCTCAGGATTAACAATTGTTCCATATAATGCTTGTAAATCAGCAGCAACTTTAAAAGCACTCTTTCTTGGATTTTTTTAATATTTCGAACGATAATTCGTTTTATTCCATTGGATAGCTTTGATGGTCGGCCAGGTCTTCTTTTATCCTGAATAATATGATTCTTTTTATATCGTTTAATGATATTGAAAACTTTTGAAGGACACAAGTTAACTGTTTCAGCAGTTTTTCTAATAGATTTTCCAAGTTCAATATGCAAATTAATAACTAATTTTCGAATTTCAGGTGAAGTGTCTTTTCGTTTAGCATTCATGGCTGCACAGAGCTAAAAAACACAAAAATTCCAAAACAAACTGGAAAGAAATACTGCAGACGATTTTATAAATTATTGAAAATTGCTTTTTAGTAAAAATAAAACCACCAAAAATATTTTTATTGCTTATTTCAGGCGATTTTTGTTGCATATCTAATGGTGTCCCATCACTTATGTGAGCTATTTTTTGCTCCGTTCTAAACAATTGTATTTTTATTAAATTAATATTTTAATATTTTGGCAAAATGTATGTTATGTAATAATTGTTACTAAATTTAAGTATGAAACACACCCACAAAAAATTTGTAAATGTTTTTTTAATTTATTTTATTACAGTTTCCTTTTGTAAAGCACAGGTGTCCCATCACTTTTGTGAGACACTGTATATATCATCTTCCTCAGTTATCAAACAAAAAACATTAGTTTAGAAATACAAATGTCACTTCATCAGCAGAAACTCTTTTTCATTTAATTAAAACAAAACTAGCACTTTTGTTTATGATAAATTAAATGGCATGTCTGTCATTTTAAAACTGTTGTTGCTTCTTAAAAATATGTTTTAAAATAGATTTTTAAAAAATATATAAATATTTCGCTATAAACATAATATATAAACAATTCATTATCTCATGAAAATAAATTTCAAATAGCATCTACTTCTCGAAACAACTGTGCGCCCATTTTGATGTTACATCTTTGGAGCAGAGAATAAATAAGAAATATAACATTTTTGTTATTTTGAATGATCATTTTTTCACTCCGTAAAAGTTTAAAGCTAAAAAATATTTATTATTTTTTAAAATGCAATGAACTTCATTTTCAAAAGTCAGAATGGAAAAAAATTAAAAGAGGTTCTAATGTCTAATCCAAACAATGCAACACAATAATGTTTTAGAACTAATTGACCTAGCTTTATTTTATTTTTAATTTTTTTTCCTTTATTATAAAGCAACGACAAAGAGAATACATATAACACAGTTGTAACTTTCGTGAGAATAAACCCTCTGACTGATACAATGAAAAGTAATATTGTTAAATATTTAAAATACTTTTAAAAATTTATAAACATTAGAAAAAATTAAGAAATTAAATTGATATTCCTTAAAAGCTCTATATTTAAATTACAAATTAATATAAAATTGTATGTTTTTTTATTTACGGTAACATATTCCAAATTTATTAAGGAAAATGTAAAAATTTTACTTAATTTTTTAATTAAAAATCTAATTAAAATTTTGAAAGATTCTTTTTAGCGAACACCTAGAGAAGTTTTTCAAGGTTTAATATATAGCCTACAATATAAATACATTTAATTAAAAAGGGAATAATACAACAATTCTTTTTAAAACTCAAATTGTTTCTTTTAATTTTTATACAAAATATTTCTGTCTTTATGATTAATTGTATTTTGTAAATAAGTAATCTATTCAAAAGTTATTACTGCTTTTTTTATTCATCATATTACCTTTTAAACCATATCTTTTAATTCTTATTGATCCATTAGAAATTTAAATTTAAAATTTGTTTCTCAAATTTGCAATAAAAAATTTTCCGTGTTTTTTCCTTTAAAAAAAATGACTTAAAAATTACAATTTCAAACTTCATTTTTTTTGTTACAGTTAAAAAATATTGTAATTGCCAAATTATCTGTTTAGTCTGTTTATGAAATCAAAATTAAAAAGAAGGTGAATCTTCAAATGACTAATTCCATTTGTTATAAAGTTTACAAATGCAATGATTTCATATCACTTCCTAAACACTGAGAAGCCAGTTAAAGTTGGTGACTGTAGCATCAACACGCAAGCTATAAACGGTTTTACGAGGTTTGGGCACGACTTAAAACTCTTTCCAACATGATATGCAGCAAGAAATCAGTAATCCCTGTTTTAGTCACAGTTAAAGTGATAACAAGCTAAAGCTGTTTATACATAACATTTTACAAAGTTACTGAACTGCTTCTATTCTTTCATGAGTAGATATAAGTAGTTAAGGGTGTGAATTGTTTCAAATTTAGAAGCCTTAAATCTTAAAAAATGTAATGATTATTAACTCTTTTTGGATTCAAATCTCACTTTGAATAAGAGTTAGAAAAACCATATAATTTTAACATTTTCTTTAACTTGATAATGTTTATGAGTCGAAATCCTCTCTGTGTAAATTGAAAACCAAAATCCTGTTTTGTAAATTACGTCATGCGACTATGTGTATTACTACTTTCATGATAAAAAAAATCTTTCTATAGGCCAGTAAGTCGGATCTAGAGTACCAAATCTGGCAGTTTTTTTAGACATTGGATATTAAATTCTCATTAAGAAAGAACTTTTCAAAATTTTGATTGCATTTTTAAGAAAAAATAATCAAAACTTTTTAGTTTTTCCTCAACAGTTTCGTGGCATATTATTGCAGGAAGCATTTTTATCAAGTTTAAAAATTTACAAAAAGAAAAAAAAAATATTTTCAGCTATACCAATTTTATAAGTTTATAATTTTGTTTATCTAAATTCAAAACTATTTTATGAAAATAATTTTCATTGTTTCAATTGTTAGATTTATATTCACACTCGTTTACATCATATTATATGCTCTTTTGTGTGCACATTATTGCCGCTCTGTAATGTAAACATAGAGAAGCTATTATCGAAAAAAAATTGAAATAAAACAAGGGTAGATAGATTAAGCCTAAAGTCTTATCAAGTAAGATGTTTCGGACTACGTTCAGATCTCTATTTAACGTTTTGCAAATAACATTTTTTCTAGAGAAATTTACTAAGAGCATTTTCTTTTAAATAATAACGTGATACTCATTAGAGTGTGTAAGTATTTAAAAGAAATCAAATAATTCATGTATAGGTATTAGCTTTATTTATATATGAGTAGTTAATGATTTTTTTTGAAAAAATATAGAATGTTTATACAATAAAAGAAGAAGAGTAAAAACAAATTTGGAAGTTGCATGACACGTTACTTCAATTTTTCTGCTACCAAATAAAGCAAGTCTTTATTTTTTGAACTTTTGGAAAATCATGAAAAAGAAAAATAACGTATGATTGATCTAACAAAATTTTTCTGATGCAAAGACATTGCTACGCATTACTAACAGAAAATTGACAAACCAAAATAAGACAAATATGTTTAAGATTTTTTGAAGATTATATCATTAAATTTTCTTTTTTCAAAAATTTAAAATTCGAGATCAGTATTTATATATGAACCGATATTGTAATTCTGTTTCGAAAAAAATTTTAAAAAATCTATCTGATGTAATTATTTTTATCACGAAATTCTTCCTTTTAAAATTTGTATGAAATAGTTAATATTAATTTTTAAAAATTTTCTTTTTTGCGATTCTGTGTTTAATGTTACAGATTACCATATTCTTAAGTATGGAATGAAAATGTTAAAAATTTCTTCCTCTTCAAATCTAAAATGACTCAAATCGTGTCAGTAATATGTAATGTATCAAATAGAAGATTCTCAAAATAACTTAATAATAAATAATGATTGAATAAATATAAGAAAAAAATCCATTGTAACATGTTATCAAAACTTCCCATCCTTCCAAGCAAAAATCTCTGGAATAAAAAATCCTGAATCGTTGATTATTCTTTGTTTTCAGTAGTTAAAGATAACTCGTGACCAAGTAAGTTAAGTTAATACTTTCCCCATTTCAAATTATATTGACATAATTCAAAAAAATATTGAAAAGTTTGTTTTTAAAATACAAGATCCTGAAACAAATCTTTGAACGAAGATGGGCAAGAGAGAATTTAAATAAAGAGTCATTTAAACTTCATTCTTAGTAAATGATAAACTAGCAATAAAAATAAAGGAGATATTAAATATTGCAATAAAAAATAAAATGATCCTCTTAAAAATCGTCGATATTGTTTTAGGAAATGAATAAAACGAATTATTAACTGCACATATTGATACAAAAAAATGTAAACCGTGAACATGCTTTTGTCTTTATTTGAAAATGAAATTGCAAATACCAAATTTTATTCATCTTAGAATATTCTATATTAAAACCTGGATGAAATTTGAAACTTTGCATATTAGCTGTTGCTTATTTAAGAAATTAAAGAATATTTAAATCTGCTATTCTTTAATAAACTGCAAATCTTTTAGTAACTGTAAATCTTTCAAAACGTTCTAAACAATATATTCAAAAGCAGCATAAATGCGATATACTAGAAAATTACTTGTTTTTATATTATTTGGCAGTCACGGAATAAAAAAAATAAATTTGTACTTTTAAAGATTAAAAGAATAAGAGACTGAAATTAATCTCAAAGTAAATAGAATTAGTGACACTAGCAGATATTTGCATTTAAAACAATTAAAACTTTGGAAATATTTGGTAATCTTATAACTGTTTAATATTGTCTAAAAAATAAAAAGATTATTATAACTAACAGCATTAAGTAAATAGAGATGAGTTTTTTTTTTTAAATTTTCTTATCCATTTTATAAATTTAGCATCAAAAGATTTCTGGGAAAATGGTAACATATTAATATCTTATTCGAAAAAATTCAACTTTTTAAAGACAAAATAGTCTTTCAATGCCATAAAATATTCCCTAAGAGTTCAGAAACTTCTGGAGAAAAATTAAATCTTAAAAACTCCTAAGGTATTAAATATTTTGTGACCATTTGTCTTATATTACAGTTTTTTTTGTCACTGAATCGTATTTTAAACAGAATATGAAACATTTATAAATTTCTAATGAATTGTAAAATAAAACTAAAAAGTAATAAAAATACCAAAGAAATTTTAAATTGTACAAAACAAAATTAATGTGACTACGTTTTTCTTACTATAAACTAGCTTTGATTATATCTTCCGTAGATTTCTTCAAAACTATAGTGTTCATAAAACTATGAAAATAAAAATGGCAGTTCATAGAAATACCATAAGTTCATAAAAATAAAAACGGCAGTTCAAAAGATTAAAAAAAATTATTGACATTGTAAAATTAAATCAAATCTAGCATAAAAATTTCTGCATAAATGCTTAAAATTAACAAAAAATAAAAATATTTTTCAAACCATTAGAATATTTTTTTTTCCAAAACAAAGTTTCGTCAACAATTTCCATCTTCTTTGGATCAATCTTCTAACTCAAACTTGTTTCAAATAGGAATTTAATTTCTTTTAATTTTTGTTGTAATTGACTTTACACACTGCATAAAGCTAATAATAAAGTATTTCAGATTTTTAATTAAAATTTAAAGAAAATTAGAGCATCGTATATTTTTTCTTCCCGAAAGGAAGCTTTTTGCAACAGCAGTCGCTGTTTTAGAGCTAACATGCAAGAGCAGATCGCTTTTAAATTATTATGTCGAATAGGTTTTTAAAGACATTTTTGAACATTGATCTAACACTACTTATTTATATAGATTTCTTTGTCTTAATAAACGCTAAAATACGATAAATTTATATTATAATCGATAAATTTTTAGATACAGATTATGAATCTTTTACTCTTTTTATTTCTAATTCAGTTTATTTTTATGCATCACTCGAACTTAATGAAGAAATATTTTTAATTTGAGCTCGATGCAAATTAAAATCGTCTGCCACTTATTGCTCAAAGAAAAAAGTTTTCCTTAAAAAAAACATTTTTCAAATGAATCTACAATAACAAAACATTTAATCGTTGTCAACTTCATGAATATCTTCTGTGGAATTCCTAATCATTGTTTTAAAGCCGTACTGTTTCCTATTTTTTAGAAAGATTAAATAATTTGTGTTTTTTGTCTTTTTAAAATTCGTTTTGCAGATTGAATTCTCTCCAGTTCTATATTTCTCAATAAATAATTAAACAAATCTAATTATTTGTATAATTACTTTCTACAAAACTGATCTACAAAACAAGATGAATTTCGAATTCCTGCTTCGAATAAAATGTTTCTTAGGGAGATTGCTTGGCATAAATCAGAATCGTATATTCATCTTTGTTTCTTTCTTTGCGTTCTTTTATATTTTACTATCAAAGAAATAAAATTTCCAGAAGAAAACAGTAATTTTTAGTTTTTTTTTTATTGCAGTATTCTTATGTATTATGTAATTTCATGAAAGAAAGATTTCCAACTTTTATTTGAATTTTGGTCAAAATTAATATCGTCAGCCAATTAACTTCAAAAGGAAGAATTTTTATTTAGCTGTAATTTTCGTTTACTAAAAAAATCCATAAAAAGTCAAAATTCGATATCATCGTTTCAAATAAGAAATAATAATCATTATTATAAACCTATTTCCTTCTCTTTCCTGCTTTCTACACTACTTTCCGGCTCTATAAATTTTTCGCTTCCACAACTTTTTTTAAACCCGTCGTAGATATTTATTATCAACTTTAAAGGAATTTTCAGATTTTATTGATATTACCGGAAAAAAATAAACTTTTTTTACCATAACAATTTAACTTTTATGTTATAAATGTGTAAAAAAGCGGGGGGATTTATTTTGAAATATGTTATTTTAGAATGAAAAACAATGGAAAACTTAGTACTTACATCCAATGGACAGCAGTGGTGGGTGTCAAAATTAAAATAGATATGATAAAAACACAAACACACCGCATATTACAATTCTATATTCGGATGATCGGGCAAGCGATCCAACATCACGATACGGACTATCAGACCTACTAGTAACACCCATTTTTTACACCCCATTGCAAACCATATTTGGCGAGCTAGTCTTGGCATTTTACTTTTTGGCGGGAGTGACCACTGCTTTCCTATGGAGCACGTGTCGAATTACGCCAAGGAAAGTAATAACTATATGTTGTAATAAGTCTGGAATTCTTCTAAAAGCAATTATGGAATTTTTTAAAAGACTTTGTATCTTTAAAAGTGCTCCTCCTTCACTCATAATGTGCTATTTAGAAGAAAAATAAGCATAATCATTCCGGTTATGTAAAAGATCAAGGCATAGCTTGAATCATATTTTGTACACTTAATCATACATCTTGTATATTAAAAACAGCTTACATTATCTAAAAATTATTAAATTTATTTGCAATTTTAAAAATAAGATTACATTCATAATATAAAAATGATTAATTACTTACAGGCATAACTGAGAATGAAACTAGTCTAAGAGGTTAAAAAAAAAGTTTCGCTTTCAGAATACTGAAAGCGAAATACTCAGTTTTTCTTTAAATATTATAACATTTGGATTAATTTCATTGAAACTGTCAGTTTTGTATTAAAATTTTGTTTGATTCAGATATCATGAAATGTTGTAAATGAAATTGAATCTTGTTGCTGAAATTCAAATGAAAGTTCAAAGAAAATTATAAGTATTTCGTTAATGCCATAATTAGTGTTATTGAAATATCTGAAATAAAAAAGGGACAGTGCTAGTTTCCATTTAATATTTAAAATAATAAGTGTAGACAATAATTAATTTTTCTTTGGCAACACTAAGAAAGTATAGTTCCCTTTTAATTATTTTAAAGAGTCAATTGAATTTTGTAGTGTGTTGAGGAATTTAACGTCTAAAAAGAAAAGGTCATATTTATTTTTCTCTTATAAAATAAACGAAGTAAATCTTATATAAGAGAGGCATATTTCATCCTAAAAAGAAAGGAAGAACGAAAATAAGGTCGCAAAAATTTGGGAAAGATAAAATGTTCAGGAAACGTATGATAAAATCAATGCAATAAATTATACTTTCTGAAAAAATAGGCTTAAAAATAAGCAAATAACAGGAAAAAGGTTTTGGTATAAACAAGTTAAACAAAATTCATTGCAAAATTCAAGGGTGGGGTGGGCGTAAGACATAATTACATGGTAAGTTGCTGAGATCCTATAAGAACTAAAAAGAGTCTGAATGATTGAAAATTTAAGAAACGCTGTTCTATATAATCAAATATATAAGTGTTGAGCACAAAGCGGAGATCGGCGCGTTTCGTGGGGTGCACGTGGTTTGGCGCAATCCCTTGGCGCCTTTCCGTCCCCCGGGCGGCGACGATGAAAGAGGTGGCGGCAGCCCTCAAAGAAGGACATCCCAACATTCACACCTTTCCACTTACAGGCGTGCTGCCACAGAGCGAAGTTACCTGGCGGCAATTCCGAAAATCGCTCCCTTATGTTTCGGTTTCACCGCAGGCTTTATCCTTCGTTTTATGGTATCTGGAAAAATTCCTAGGAAGTTGGAAACTCGAAGTTTCCCCAGGGATTGAATCTTTTTTCTCTGTGATGTCATATCGCCATTTTTTCCCCAGATGGTTAGGGTTCAAACTTTAAAATGTAATTGAAGTTCCTGTAAATGAATTGCGGTAGACGGTTGCTGTAATGAGGTTAATAATGATTATTATTTCCTTATCATCTGGTTCCTCGTATACCTTGTAATAAATAACTGGGTATTTACTGAATTTAAAATCAAAGATGGTTGTTAGCAATTGGTAATAAATAATACAAAAATAATGATTCTACAAATGCAGAAGAATTTTCAATTCTTTAACGGGGAAACACGTATTATTACATCTCCCAAGAAATTTCAGCAATCAATATTTGTTTTCTTTTATACGAATTAGACAAAGTAAAAGTATTAAAATCGTCAATAAATAAATAAATAAAAACGACATTTGGACGAATTTCCACGTTTTAGATCTTTCCAAATCCGAAAAATACATTTTTGAGATAATCTGTCTCTCTCTCTCTTTCTCTCTGCAAACACAAAAACTCAAAACACTTTGAGCTAGACGGATGAAATTTGGCATATGGTACTTACACTAAATATGCAGAATAAAAAAAAACTATATGAAAAGGAAATTTATGTCATTAAAAAGGTAATTTTTTAAGATAAAACAAAAAGCATTTTTAAAAGATAATTATTTCAAATGATATGAATATTCGATTTCCGAAGGCAAGTCATAACGATTATGGTTAAACTTGAGATTAATATACGAGCGTCAAAACTGAAAAATTTTTAAGAGATTTCTCGCTAAACATAATCGTGAGAATTTTTGATTAGAACTTTAAAACTCGTTTGTTAGCACTTCTGGTAAACACCCAGAATTGCAGAATTTAACAAGTCTAATAATATTTTGCAGCTCTATTGATTAGCTAAGATAAGCGTTTGATTCAATACAACTATAAAAATGTTCAATAATTAAAGCAGTCTGAAATTCGTATGATGTTCTGTTTATATTTAACTGTTGCCATTAGACATTTAGTAATAAGCTCGATTTCTTTGCCACGTACGTTAGAGTTTCATATATATATAATCATTAACTGTTGAACTAAATCTATTTACATGAAGATATGTGTTAAAACACAGATGAAAATAACGAACATTATACAAATTAGATGAATAAAATTTGCTATTCGGACTAATCATCTAAACTATAGATCTGTATCATATTTTGAACAAAACCTATAAAGGGGCGGACAGTCTTTCGGTTTGTACTTACGTATTCATGCAAAGACAATAAAGCTCAAAAAACGCAACAACTTGGATTAATGAAATTTAGGACATAATTTTAATACCTAAAATTCAAATCTTTATCAACTGTTTACTTAAATCCATCAAAGGGTTGCTGTCGGTCTGCATATTCGCATACATGCAAACGCGACTATTTAAAAATGCAACGGAATGAATTAAATAAATAAAATTTGGTGTATGATCTTCTTTCTATAAGTCTAGTTTCTGTGTCACATTTTATTTTCAATCGGTAACAAAAAGAGCCTCCAAAATCGTTATTTTTCACTATTTTACGAAGTATAAAATGCTCATGTAAGGAACTCTGAAAATAAAAATTCGAGCACTCCGTACTGGTCACTACCTTATCGGAGGGTCACAGTCTGTTGAAATCATTCCCGCTGGTTTTTAAACACTGTTATTTTTATATGGAAGCCTAAGAAAGCATTGGTAAATCATATTTTTTTCTGTAATTGTATTATTACAAGAGAACTGCATACTTTTAGCTTTCAAATCAAATACAACAAAATAAAGATAAAAAGATGACTTATGCCACTTTTTCATGACTTTTAAAATAATATTTCATCAATGAAATCAGGGATTATATATAAGTTTGCAATGACATTTTTCAGGTCAAAAATGTGTGGATAAGTATCTAAAAAAGTTAACAAATATTCAAAAATCTATTAAAAAGGATTAAAAAATATTGTAACAAAAAAAAAAGAAAAGAAAATCAAAAATGGAGATTTAGTTATCTAATCCTAAACATTATATTAAGGACTTTTCGTTTATTTTCATTGTATTTTTAAAATATACTCTTAAATTTTAGCAATGGTAATGTGTAAGAGAAAAAAATCTAACACCATTGCGGATCGCATTTGTATAAATAAAATTACTAAAGCCATAAAAAAAATTTTTAATATATTTAAGGATTTACTAAAATTAGAGAAAACATTTCTCCGAAAATAAAACAAATATCGCTGAAAAAACAATGTTTTAAATTTTATAGTAATTTAAAATAAGGGGTGATTTTTGCAATAATGGAAATTATTAGAGAAAAACATAAACATTTTTTATTTATTTCTAGACTTATTAATTTATTTTAACTTTATTAATTAAGCTACAAATCATCAGGAAAGCTTTGTTATTATTTACCGTTATTATATATATATATATATATATATATATATATATATATATTGGAAATACATATTGTGAATGGTAAGAACCTTAGCCCCATAAAGAGAATTATGTTATTAAATCTATCTGAAATATTTATAAAGAATTCGAAGCTCTACTGAGAATCAACATAGCATGGCATATTTTCGAACATTTATTTTTAATTATTGAGCATATAAAGCGTGCACATAAAAATTGGATTTAACCTGTTGACTGGGTATGACGAAATATTTAATATAAAACGAATTAAATATGTGTTAATTACCCGGTTAACAGGTTAATATTGCGGTAACAAGCGTGTATTTAAACGCTGCAATTAAAAACAATGAAAAGGATTGTTGTAAAATATACCTAAAAATATCTTTTAAAAAATTGTTAAAATTGGAAAAAATATCTATACGTACAGAAATAAAATTGATACCATTGACAATCTACTTTTAGGAAAAAGAGTTAGGAAAATATACTTTTAGAGTTAAACGGTTTTTATGTAATAATATGCTCTGAAGTCATTATAGAGAAAAGTTAAAACTTCTGTTCATTTTTAATCAAGAACTTGAGGGAAATTTAGAAAGTCTGTCTTTTTAGAGAGCATTTATTACCTAAGTAGTAACTAAATGCCAATTTCGCTACTTCCAAGTGCAACAATATGCTCTGAGTAGCGAGAGTGCACTTATTACCTAAAAAGTAACTACGTACCAATTTTGATAACTCTAACAATATGCTTCGTGCAGTGTTTTGCACAATGTTTAATGATGTATGTTGCATTGTGTACGTCGACGTAATTTACAGATAGTATGCCAATCCACAACCAGCATGAATTAGCAGAAATTTTCTTGCATACTTTTCGATAAAAATAATCGCCTTCGAATAAAATTTCAGAATTTGGGCAAAGTAGTAATTTATTTACTATCATAGTCCCATAAATAAACTTTCTGTGCTTTGTAGTAATATAGTAAAAAAAAATTAATATGAATTTTGGATTTTTTTTTTTTCGATCGAATGCAGCCAAATTTTTGCATCAATCTACAATTTTAATTACAAAATCAAACGTCAAATTTTATTTATCTAAGTCGTTCGTTTCCGAATTATTGCATTTACATGCTTGCGATAATTCGGAAACGAAAGATAACGTATAAAATGACAAATGGTAAGCATTTTATTACGTTTAGTTCAAAATTTACTATGGATCTATTCATTAAATGCTAAAATAGATAACCAAATTTTATTTAACTAGTTCTCTACGTTTTGTAGATATTGTTTCCGCTTGTTCTCGAACAGCCATAGAGACAGATTTCCATAACTATATACATTAATTCACTTTCCGAAACTTTCTCCAATTGAGCTCTCAATCCCCTATCCCGCACAAAATTACGGAACTTGAATAAGGCAGCACACAGATGCCTTGCGAACCATAGTTGCGAAGTTTAATTTGGTTTAGTATTAACGTGCAGTTTTAAAGCAACACTAGGGCTATTTTGGGACGGACCTTGTAATTTTGAACCTTGGTCAGATAATGAGGACGGTACCTGAGCTGGCATCCCCTTTCTAA
The DNA here is from genome assembly GCA_026543865.1 of Argiope aurantia. NCBI lineage: Eukaryota > Metazoa > Arthropoda > Arachnida > Araneae > Araneidae > Argiope > Argiope aurantia. The sequence goes on from JAPMOR010039821.1 coordinate 723,926, forward strand.
GCTTCCGCACCACACCAGCGGGAGGACGTTTGGCCCCGTCGGACCGCCTACCACTGGACCCGCTTACACGACTGTTATTCGGTGGAATTGTGTCTCGAACCTGAAACTCTCCGGTTCCGAAGCCGAGGTCTTACCACTCGATTACTAATTTTAATGCGATAAATCCAGATGACGCTTTGGACCCCAGTGGTCTGGGGGGTAAAGTCTCGACTTCGGAACCGGAAGACTTCAGTTTCGAGATCTGATTCCACCGAAGAACTATCATCTAAGCGGGCCTGGTGCACGTCATGTCCATCGGAACCAAACACCCTCCCGCTGGTGTGGTGTGGAAATTTGGAGAGGGAGTGCCAGCTCAGGTGTCGTCCTCCTCTTCTGATCGCGGTTCGAAATTCCGATCACCATCCCAAATTAGTCCTAATGTTGCTTTAAAATGGGACGTTAATATAACCAAATTAACTAGATGACATTTTGTATTATTTTTCATCAGTTATGTTGAAGAATTAAAGATTTTTGTCTCTTATTTTCTTTCTCTATCCTTCACAGAAGCAGTAACTGTATTTTAAGTATTTGAAAATAAATTTGCGCAATATTTCATGACTCGAGTCTCTTATAAGGGTCGAGAAGCTAGGTGTTAATACCTATACATCGTCTTATTATTTTTTTAAATAATTAAATTTTTTGCCTACAATGCCGTGCTCGAATTATAAAATTTTTAACATTTAAATTTATAATCACCTCACAGTAGCAATTATTTTAGCAGAAAAAAAAATCACTTGGGTATATTAAAGCATCTAAAATGTCTTTTATGATCTTATAATGATTAAAATAACAATTTATGTCCCAAATGAGATCACTCATCTAATTAGAAGTATAAATAAATTCCAGGAATCAAAGAGTTAAGTCGATTTTTGAAGCTTCACTTTTGTCTGTTAAGAAACAAAATTCATAATTTGAGAGTTCATTTATATTATAACCAATTTCTCTCCAAAACTTTTACTCTTTTATAAAATTTTCTCGCAAACCGTCTTGGATAACACCTAATAAAGGTGTTATCCCAAAGAACGCATTGCACAGCATTGCAGTTAGTTATAAATAATAACCTTTGGCGAGAATTTAGCATTTTTACTGAAACTATCGTGTCATTCTTGGCGAGAATTTTTGATGATTATTCCCAGGCATGAAGTAAATAGAATCCAAAAATCCAATTTCCTCTTTAGGCATGTTTTTCCCCATCGATTTAAACAAAAATGTGGCAAAGAACTACAATTGTAGTCACAAAATCATATACTTAAATTTGATATGTTTAAGTCATTGCGTTTTTGAGTTATCGCGTTTACGTGTTTCTGACCGGCAGATAGTCAACCATGTCATGGATTGGTTCAAAAATTTGTTTGGTGTCTACACTATAATTATTAAATATGTGTACCGAATTGTTTTCATATTGTTCTCTTCGTTTTGTAGTTATATCGTTAACTTATATTGGAACAGCTGGCCAGACAGACTTCCTCTGAACGAAGTTTGCTCGAAATGTGAATGAAATTTACAAATTTGCTATTAAGACCATATACCAAAGTTCAATTGTCTGGCTCAAAGTGTTTTTACGTCACCTTTGTCAAAGACAAACAGACGGATATTTTCCAAAAATATTGTTTTCCAACTATGGATGGTCTAAAACGTGGAGATTCGTTAAAATCTCGAGTTCGAATTTTTTGGTGATTACAATATTTTCTCTATATTTCCTATGCAAGAAAGTAAAAATGCCTTTTTTTTAAACACGATACAGAAATAAATTTCTTAATAACTTTGCACTTATCATAATTCCTCACAACAGCAAAGTAGGATGTAAAATATCTAGAGAATTTGCAAACTTTATAATAATGTAAATAACGGAATCTTTGTAGAAATAAGATTAACCTTCAGTTTTTAGTATGATATGAAATTTTCTAGAAGGATCTTTGGATTTCGGCAATTTAAAAGAAATATTACCATAATTCTTGAAATTTCTAGAATATACATTTTTTTTGTCACCATGTCGAGTAGTTATTTATCTTGCATCCATTTAGAATATCTATGAAATTCACTTCCATGTTAAGAGATAAACGCTCGGGGAAGCAATATTACAGATTCGTAATAATATGTAGAGAAAATTTGAAATTGTCACTGATTCTTAAGATATTTGTAACAATATTTTTAATATGAAATAAAATATTAATAAATGCATGTATGTAACAGCTTTCTTCATGCAACGAAGTCGCATCGATTGTTGCTTACGCATTTTTTTTAAAGTCATTATCAAAAATCGCCCATCAAAATTTTACTAATATCGAAGGATGCAAACTTTGATGCATCTTTTCTTTGCTCAATATCATTATGAAAACGCTCATCGCCAACTTAGCAACAGTCTTTAGGAAAGAAGTTTAAATGGTCCTGCTGGAAATGACTTTTTAATAACATTGTGCGACAAAATTTCCTATTCACAGACAATGAATCCATCACTGATTTCTTAGTCATTGGAATTCAATTTTCATCAGAAATTCATTGATAAATTGTGAAAAATATATCAAGGCTCTTTCTCATTTTGCTAGAGCATATATTGAAATTTATATCTTCACTAGCTGGTACCCGGCACGCTGCTGCAGCAGAAAAAGTAATTTTGGAAATATCGTTTGAAATAACTATCTTGTTTAATTAGGAATTATATTTATTTTCTTGTCGATTGTGAATGCATTCATTGACAATGAATGATATATAAAGGAGAAATAAAAAGGATATTTATTTTGTTTGATTTTATTATTCAAGTTACTTTTTTATGCACAGCATTTTTTGTTCTTCCGTCTTCAGCAAAAACAAATTTCGTGGCAGTCCAACTCGTGAGCATACAACTGGCCATGTGATAAACATGCATTTTCTCGGTTCAATTCGCACACTCGAAGTGATTGACCTTGCGCATTGTTGATGCTAATCTAGAATGCATGTCGAATGGGGAACTGCAGTCGTTTGAAATTAAAAGTCATGTCGGTGGGAAGAATGGGAATGCGTGGAATGAGCACATCTTCTCCAAAAGATTTTTAACTAAGATTAGTTGCCGCATGTTGGTCTTCTGATTCTGATGCTCGTAATAGGTTAGCAATAAACGTTGTCTTTCAGTTCTTGCCGCATGTTGATCTTCAGATTCTGAAGCACATGAACTTGCCCTTCGCAAATGATCTGCTTCATTGCTCACTTGTTCGTTCCTCGCTTATTTCAGAAGCTCGAATTTGCTTATTTCTGTTTGCTGTGTTGGTAGATCTACTAAGTGACGAAAGTTTGGGGTATTTTTTATTTTTTTTGTCGAAGCAATTACCACGATATACGCTTGTATACCCGAAATTTCTTTTACTGATTTAATGAATAAATTTTTAAAAAAATTACTGTTTGCACTAGAAATTTTCTGTATAATGATTTGATCGGCATCGATAATAGCAATTCTATTTTGTTTGTATGAGATAAACTCTGCGTAATATGTGCGTATTGCCGCAGACAAAATATTGTGCACGCTGAATGACAACATCCTGTGTAGATGACTATTCACTAATGAGAAGAAAAAAATTAGCACTTGAACTAAACATTTTCGATTTCATTTCACTCACATTGATTGCTATCAATCATAATAATTTTATTTTGTTTGATATATGTGGGATTAATCCGAATGACATGTGCAGTTCGTCGTTTACTGTTTGTCTTTTGTCAATTTTAAAATATAACTTTCACGCAAGTGCAAGCAATAAGTTGGCAAAGTTTCATCGCAGTCGGTTGAACAGTATGGTAACACATACGGTACGGACAAACAAAATTTCATTTTTATATATTAGATAAAGTGTGAGGATCTATGGATCGATAAAATTATCATTGAAAAAATAACCTCCCTTATATTCTGTCATCTCACCTGAAATATAAAATTTAATTTCAAAAAGGAATGATAAAATTTCACTAGTACAAAAACCTCTGAAATTAATCTTATTCATTAAAAATATGAGAAAAAAAGGTAGATTCGCTCAGTTTAAAAATTTTATGTTTGCTGTATAGTATATATCCTAATTTACATTATATATCGGAGAAAGTGTAGATTATAAATGTATCCTATTAAAAAACATTTATTGTGTATTAATAGGATGTCAATGTGAAAGGACGTAATGCTATATCTTTTTACATCAAATGTAAAAAACAACAGTGCTTAAAAAGGAATGAATTAAAATTTTTTATCATCGTTGCTTAACTTCTAAAGTTAAACCTTAATTGCTATTTGCAACAAAATTTCAAACCTTCTATTAAAAGTAAAACTTAAACAGAAATATGCATAATATAGTAAACCAGCTGTATTTTTATATGGACAAAATAAACAGAAAGAATATTTGTAGCACAAATGAAAACAATTTGAATTTCATTATATATTGCTGTAAAACACGCTTAATTTTTTAAAAAAAATTAAAGATAAATTTTTAAAAATTATACAGCAAGTAAATTTGTATCGTTCACAAATGTTTTGAATCCTAATGCAAAATGTAATTTTTTTGATATTACAATTTTTTGTGCTGTAATATTTTCAGATATTTTGATGAAAAAGTAAAAAATTCTTTTGACTTTAAATTCAAAAACAATCCCGAAATGAAAAATTCCATATTCTGAAATATATATAAGTCAAAATTCATAGATGTATGTTTTATGGTCTGTTCCATGGAGAGACATCACTCGCACACACATTCTCTATGATGACATATTTCAAAACGTTTCATTTACAAATATTGTTATACAATTTACATAGTTAAATTAGCAATAAATATTAAATTAAAATGTAAAAATGGGACAAAAAATAAATGGTGAATCCTTCTTGAAGACTTTTTCAAGGTTCACCCTCAGACAGGTATTCAAATAAAGGATTTTTTCTGTGACGATCTTGCTTTCGCCCAAGTACTGACCCCTTGTGTCCCTAAAATCCCAAGAAACTGAGGGTTTTGAAGATAAGATTTAATATCATAAAATCAAAGTCAATAACTTACATAATAATAAGCAAAATAATATTTCAAAATTCAAATCTAAGCAATACCACAGCAAAATTGAAAATCACCCTCATGCATAGATTCAAACAAGGATTTTTTTTTCTTTGAGGGGTCTGACTTTCGTCCAAGTACAGACCTCCTCGTGTCCGAAAATCCCAAGAAATTGAGGTTTTTGAAGATAAGACATAATATCATAAAATCAAGGACAACGATTTACATAATAATAAGCAAAATATTATTTCACAGATTAAATTTAAGCAACACCACTGCAAAATTGAATCAAACCAAACTACAATAAATCCATTAAATCATACAACCAAAAAATATCAATAAAATATGAAAGTAAAGAACATACCAGTTGAAAGTAAAAAGCTTCAAAAACTTTTATGAAGAAAATAAACCTATCAGTGGAAGCACAAACTTTATTCAACTTTACCGCGTTTAAAGCTGCATACGCCTATAACGCTTGGTCAAAGTGCAAGTCATCATAAGAAATAAATTGAACGATCTCAGCGCCATCTATTGAGCTAAAACAAAAATAATAAGCGAGAAGGCACGCTTTTAGTTGTGAAAAAATAGATTATGTTGGAAAATAGATAAATCTTCTCTTATTAAAACTTCTATATTGTAAAAAAGCTTTGAGAAAATCATTAAAAGTTGAGTTTTTAATGAGATGGTTTGTTTCTTCAATATATGAAATTTTGTTATTATAATTTTTTAAACATGTTAAATTGTGAGAAAATCAAATTTTGTAAACTTTAGAGTTTAAATTAGAATGGCAATTACTGAGTTTAATTACTATATAGTTAAATTCCTCCCTTTTATCGTAAATACCCTACAAAAGTTTTTCATTAGAAATTTCTATTTTTAAATCCAGATAGGTAGCTTTATATTGACTTTCGTTCGTTTCAGTTAAACTTAAATCTTTTGGATAGCAATCAATAACAACATTAATGTTATCTATGTTAAACAAAAATAAATCATCACTATATCTCCAACCGTTTATTAAATTATGTTTAGTTATTTTTTCTCTTAGTAATGTAGAAAAATATTGGCTAAAACACTTAGAAAAAGCTGTCAGCATCGGAATTTCCTTTACTTGTTTTACTTGTTATATAATTTACAAATTATTATAGCTTGCAAATTATACTATTCCATTTACATATTCCAATATTTCATTTTCACATGCAGGGTGTCCAATAGCGAATTTCCGATTAGCCAAACTAGCCCATTCTTATCATGGCTCAATAGCTAATTTCTAGACGATTAGCGATATACTTCAGTTTTAAATGAAAAAGAGCTTCAAATGTCGGAAATAATTATATTTTATGCTGTTTGTATCAATGAATATATTTCTAAAAAAAAAGTTTCAAATTTGAACTTATTTTCTGTATCCCGTCCTATCTTACCCTTTCGGGACGGGAGGTCTCTATCTTACTGAACACGGGACGGAGCGTACGCGAAAGGAATCATCCCACAGGACGAGGTTTTGGTGTCACTAAGCCTATCTTTGAAAAAAAAAAATCACAAAAAAAAGAAAAAAAAGTTTAAGTCCCAATGTTGTCAATTTTGCTACCTTTTTAGATTATTAGTTAATTTAAAACTCAAAAAGACTAGTTAGAGTTACACAGTAATAACGAAAAAAGAAAAGAATTCGGACGGAGAACAAAAACACGAATGATTCTATCAAATGGGAAAACTACACAAAGCAGCTCTGTTTATTCACATTACTATTTTTCCCCCTCCCTTCACCGGTAAAATACCAAAGTCAGGCTGAATATGAGCATACTGAAGATCAGGATATTAAAACTATATTTATTTCAAAAGTAATGAACACAGGGTGCCATCTAGTGGCGATTAAGAATTGTTACAGTTAAAATGCACATATGCATCACCGTCTCATGAGATCGATTTCCAGAAATGACCGAGTAAGAAACGTTCGTAGGTGAAGCACATATGACACGTCCGTCACGAAAGGGTTAAGAAAAAAATGTTAATATTCTAAAAAATACGATAAAAAAACCCTACTGTTTTATGACTAAAATTGGTCGAGAGTCAGTTATTCAACCGAAACGGAAGAAGGCAGGGGGAGTTCATACGTACACAAATTTATTTTAAGGGACAATTTGATTAAGTAGCGCAAATTCACACAGCAGTGGATAAATTCAATTTGAGAATGATCTCTTAAGATCTTTCTTCAGATAGCGAATGTAGCTGTAAAATGTGTCTAAAATAGAGATTTTCAACAGTATTTCATAAACCTGATCAGTTTGGGTAGCTGAAGAAGTGGCTTCTTTTTTTTTGTTTAAAATGTTGCAGTATCAAAAATATATTACTGGTATGACCGAGGGCTTGCGAAAAAAGATAAATTTCTTAATTTTAGAGAAATACATTTATTGCCTCAAACAACATAAAATATAATTCTTCCTGTCATTTAAAGTATTTTTCCATTTATATGATTTAGAAATTAATTATTGGGTCACAAAAAGAGCAGTGCGGACGTTCTGTGCGTTTAAAGAAAACAGATACAATTGATTAGTTCCATAGATAAGATCTAAATGCTGGGTTTATTGAACAACTATTGGGTTGAAAGCCCTGAAATTAACAAGAAATTGCTTTTTTCATGATTGAGAATATTGTTGACTGCAATTTGTTATGATTATGTAAAATCCTTTTCTATTATTTAAAAAATGCTAATATCTTGTATACTAGCGACCTTTGGCGATCAACTGGTTCCCGGGAGATATCGGTTCTAATTAAATTCAGTTAAATTGTTTAGATATAACTTCATATCTAAATGGAAATGGTCAGACATTAAAGCTGTATTATTTAAATCGTCTTGCATATGTTCCCTAGTAGCACATATACAGGGTGTTTCAGTGAACCGTTTCAGAACTTCTAAGAGAGGTAGGGTACATCCTGACGAACCAAAATCATATACCCATGGGCAGTCAGAAATGCTTTCCTGACGCGGTAGGTGGCGTTGTGCGAAAAGTCCGAGCTTTCGTGCAGGGAATCTTCATTTCGCACAAGAACGCCAAGTTAGTAGGATGGATGATTACACAATCGCAGAGTTAGCCGATATGCATTTGGCGTACGGGGCTGCAAATTGTAGTGGGCCAGCCGCACAGTGTTTGTACGCAGAACGATATCCGACGAGGCGTATTCACAGTTATAATTCCTTTGCAAGACTGCACCAGAGGTTAGCTGAGATAGGTTCATTAGAAAAAGCTCACAGGGACAGGGTAAGAACAACACGGACTGCAGACGCCGAACAGAATGTGCTGCAGCATGTACAGGGGAATCCAAGAACGAGTACATGAAGTATAGCAAACGCAGTCGGGGTTTCCCATTGCAGCGTGTGGAGGATTCTCCGAGCAGAAGACTTGCATCCGTTTCACGTGCAGCATGTCCAGACACAGAAACCGGAGGATTATGTACCTCGTATTGCTTTCGCACAGTGGTACCTGGGAAAATGTGCTACAAATCCCCTTTTTCCTGCTGAAGTGTTTTCCGATGAGGCATCCTTCTCAAGGGAGGGAATTTTCAACACGCATAACGACCATATCTGGGCGGTCGAGAACCCGCATGCGTCGTGCAGCACAGAATCGATTTTCGGTCAATGTAGGGGCCGGTATTGTGGCAGATCACCTCATCAGACCTTACCTGTTACCGGGTCGTCTAACCGGACCTACGTACTCGCTCTTTCTGCAGCAAGTATTGCCACAACGTTTGAGAGATGAATAGATTTCTGCATCGATGCAACAGACAATGTGGTTCCAACACGATGGATCCCCTGCCCATTATAGCGGAGATGTTCGTAACTACCTGGATGTCACATTTGGTCAACGGTCGATCGGAATTGGGGTCCCGTGCATTAGCCTGCTCGGTCACCCGACTTATGTCTTGATTTTTATTTCTGGGGTCATATGAAATCGCTAGTTTATGACACTCCTGTTGACACTGCTGAGGAGTTCGTTGCAAGAATCGCAGTAGCTGCCGGAGAGATTCGAGATATGCCTGGAGTATTCCAGAATGTTCGGATGTCCATGCGTCGGAGATGTGAGGCGTGCATTGTAGCCCGAGGAAGAAACTTCGAACACTTACTTTAATTCATGCACCTTTTGCTTCTTTTCATGTATTATTAAAACTATTTCTCATTTACGGTCTCTTTTCTTTATGGTGCCTCTGTGTACAACACCATTTCAGGAAAGCATTTCCGACCCCACATTTCTATATGATTTCGAGTTGTCAGGATGTACCCTACCCCTTTTAGAAGTTCTGAAACGGTTCACTGAAACACCCTGTATATTGTACAATATTGTATGATTTAAAACATTATTCCTAATATTGTATAGTATAGTTAAATATAAAATTATTTAATATAATATTGCGCGATATTTTATATTACTGTGCAATAAGATGTGCTATCTGGGTTCTATTCATTGTGTACATGAAATTTCTAATGGAGAATAATTCCATGACATTATAGCTATATTAAAAACACTTCATATTAAAAACGTTTGGTTCATTTATCATATAATTTTTGCGGTACTATAAGCTCACTTTTTTATTCGTTTTTTAAACTACTCAGATATTAAGTAAAATCTTTCTTTTTTAGCTCTTAACAATGTAAAATAATCACGCGCTTACATATTTGATGAAACATTAAAACCAATCATAGTTTTAAGGCAACAATGTAATAGATATTGTTCAAATTTAGACAATTTTTTTAAATTGGAAAATTTAGGAAAAATTTGCGTGATTATTAAAATGGCCTTATTAAAAAGGCATTTTTTCTGAATTGTGAAACGGTGTGAAATTCATTTTTGTGCCACAATAATTTTGCAAGTTATCGCGGAGAAATACCAAAATTCAATTTGTTTTTTAATTTATTGATATTCTAATTAAAATTTCAAAAAAAGCTCGGAAGTGTACATTCAATAATCCAAAGTATATGTGTGCCAAATGTAGTAGCTCTAAATCGAACGGTTTGGCTGTAGAGAGCAAATACACACACATTCTCTTCTATATTAAGAGATTAAACTTTATTAGATTATTTTTTAAACCATTATTTTAAGCTTTAACCCACTTAGTCTTTGCTAACTGAGCTAAAAACTTACTTAATTTTGATTTGACACAAGAAGGGACTGAACTTCAATAAATTGCATTCTGAACTTAATATGTTCAGAAAAAATACAAATGTAGTAAATGAAATAATTTAGCAATGGAAAGTTTATGCTTTACACAAAATGCGTTTCATAATTTAAATAAAAACTCAAAAAAAGAATATTCTGATTCAATAAAAAAATTCAGTATACTGAAATAAGAAAGTAAAACTTAAAGCTGAAAGGACAAAAATATTTTTGAACATTCAATGGTATTACTGAAAGACTAACTTTTGTTAAAAATTCAGCAACTTCCCCAAAGTTTTATTATTCCGTAATTTCTGAAGTTTAACTGCAGTTTGCACAAAATTTCAGAAAGTTCTAAATTTTTCTAAAAATTAACTTTAAAAAGAAATTTAATATGAAAAGATAAGCCCAAATCTTTATACCTTAATTCTCAACTAAGGAGAAGAAAAAATCCAAAATAAAATATCTATAGCCGCATCTTTATACCTTCATTGCTAACAATGAAGGAAAAAACAGAATGAAATGTTTATAGCAACAATTAAAACAGTTTGAATTTCATTACAATAATAAGAAATAGTATTGCAAAATGTATTTAAAAATCTTTATTAAAATTTATTTAAAAGAAAAAAACTTTACGTGGCAGCATAACATTGATATCATTGAAAATATAATATTTAATGTCTAAATACAAAATATTAGTTTTAGAATTTAAATTTTATATTAAAATATTTTTCGATGCTATTGCGGAACAACCTAAGCATTTCGCTAGTAATTTTAATTAAAAAATTATTATTTACAATTCTAATTAGAATTTTAAAAAGTCCCGTAATGTGTGGTTTTGACAAATTTAGTAGCTTTTGGTCATATTGTTTTGATCTCGCATCTTTTATAATCACACTAAGGTACATGGCATAAGAAAAAGTTGGAATTAAAATAGAGTATGGTTAATGTCGAATTAGAATATAGTAGAATGCAGTATATTTTAGAATGTAGTACTGTTTAGTGCAGTGATAAATTAAAAAACAAAACAACAACAACAAAAACAGAATGGTAGCATAAAGCAAAAGGTATCAGTGTAGGCATGGGAATTTATTTATCTACTTGAAAGTAATTTCCTCCGACTACAATAATTTCTGCCAATGTTTGTAATCATCAAAACATGCATTATTATTGTTTTTATGAAGCACCTTTAGAGTTGTAGTAAATTTCCTTTCATCGAATGACTCAAAAAGATTATATGAAGGGACAATTCAACCATGCAAATAACGAAAAAAACAAAACAAAAAAAACTTGGTTCTTTGAAAATTCACGAATAGTAATATCAATGTGGAAAGGGGCATTATCGTAGTGCAAAACCTGTAAGTTTTCTCTCCACCTTTCAAAACGTTTTCGCCAAATTGCTTCCTAAAAATGGTGCAGAAAATTCAAATAATAATTTTTTTACTGTTTGCGCATTTGGTAAAAATTCGTATTACACAACACTACGACAATCAAAGAAAATAGTCAACATTAATTTAAAACATTAAATAAAATTGACCCAAAATACTTATATCTTCCCAATACTCTTCTTCTTGCGTACAGCAGACCACCCCGCCACCACTGAACGTAGCAGTATCGACAGGATATCTTCCCAATACTAACCGGCATTCAGAACATCGAACAACCTCGTGGAAATACCAAACAATATCTTGCGCTACCTCGGGCGCCACATGGAAGATTACCTATTCCAATCCTTTAATTTCCACTTGTACGTACACCAGATCTCTAGTGCAATTTAGGACTCAAACCTCCTATTCTCTGATAGCATAGGCAAGATTCTATGGCAGTCCTATGTTTCCAGAGCTAAGAAATCTTTTAATAACTTTTCCTTATGATTAAATTATTATTAAATATTTCAATATTCTAATATAATATATTTAGTTAAACACTTCTTCATATCTATATTTTTCTCTTATCCTAATTTAAGAAACATAAAATGAAGAGTGGAGAGTTATGTGTAAGAGTGGAGTTGGTTATGTGTAACTTTTCTATTTCTTTCTTTCACATAAGATTTGGAATCCATCAATAGTTTGTTGCGCAAAGATCGAACAACTGAATTTTTAGTTTGAAGAACTTCCAATAAAGCATATTAGAATATTCTTCCAATATTTTTGTTTCATTCTTTCATTGTTTATGAAAGCACGAAACAGCTGTATGTTTTCTTTTATTCTTGTCAAGTGAGATGAACCATATAATGAGAACCATGACATGTTTGGATTTTTAAGGTTTGCTGTTATAAGAGCTGAGAATGTCCAAGCTATGTTAGAATTTGTGTATCTGTTTACAATATGAATAGCGACTTAATCTGAAGTTAGTCAGAGCTTTAAGAAAGTGGAGGAATCATCGTTTTCTGATGGCTGAGTCTTGATTGTAAAATCAGAAGATCAGAAGGACAATCGAGTAGCAATTGAATCAGTTAATGGCAAAGATGCAAGGGAAAATAACTCTATTTTATTTTTATACTTATTCGGATAGTTCCTTTGCAATTCTAACGTTTTAGTTGCACTTTGATTTTTTTTTGTAAGGATAACTCAATTTTTTTTTAATAGAAATGTATCATGATAGATCATCATTATTTTTATTTATTTTCTCAATTGCATTTTCCAATAATAGTTTTCAGAAGATTCATTATTATTAATTAAACACAGTTTTGTCTTTTTTTGCTAAAGTGTTATCTTGAAAACATTAAATTGTATTAACTCTACCAGTTGAACGAAATGCTTTTTACTGATCACTTTTCTATCTGGGCGACAACGAATAAATAAATATCTTTATTTCCGAATTTGAATATGGCAATAATTAGATTAACTTCAACTTTCTCTTCTAATCGCGCCTCGTTTGTTTATGATGAGAATTATCCAAATTTATTAAAATTGTTTGTAAAATTTTTCTCAATGTATAGAATCTAGCCCGATTCTATAATCATAAAAGAAAATGCCTGTTGATCGAAAAAGTTTAGACAACTTTCTCAAAAATTTTGCTGGCGTAGATTCGCATGAAAAGGAAGAGCAAAGCTTTGCGAAGAGAATTTTAACTTACATTGAGGGACAAGTAGGAATATATTATAAAGTGTTTTATATAATAGTCCTAGATTTAATATAGGTAGAAACTGTAAGGGTTAATGTGTTTTTAATACTTAAAAATAATTGAGCTTTTGATTAATTTCATTTTTGTTTCCAGCAACTGAATCTGTACAAGATTATTTTTACATGTATCGTGAACTGAAATATAAACTGAATTAACATATTATAAGAAATCATTAAAAAGTGAAGTAAACAATTTTGTTTAGTTTCTTAAAAGTAAAGTCTTTGAACTTCATCAATGATATAACAAATTATTTATGCATAGTTGTAAATTATGATTATTCAGAAACTTTTTAATAGCTTGTATTGCCTTTCCTTAAAATTTATTGATATATCTGAATAGTAGAAATTTAATATTTATTCAGTAACACTGTAAAGTAAATATATTTAAAAAAAACTGAAATATTGATGCAAAATTTAATTAAACTAGATTTTTACTCTTATCGTAGTGCGTGATTCTATTAATTGGAATTCTTCTTTCATTATTAATTAGCATGCTTAAACATTTTAAAATTGAATGTAAAATTTTGTGCCGTTTTTCTTTTTTTATCATTCTTATTAGTTTTAAATTGATATTATCTTGTTATATGATGTTTTTAATAGTTCGTCTATTAAAAAATCTGTGATGTGTGAAACTTGGAAAATTTGATTATGAGTTGATTAAATAAGAAGTAATGAGCTAAATAAAATTTTTGTGGTACATCTATTAATTTTGATCAGTTTTTAACTGCAAAAATTTGTCCATATGCCATCAGTGAAAATATTTTTTTCTCTTAATAGAATATGCAAACATATATGTAAATCATTTGTTTTTATATGTTTTTTAATTGCATTCCGTATTAAATTTTATGTAGATATAAATTCTTTATAACTAAAGAAAATGATATAATTGCCGAACTATAATTTTTAAAACATAATATGTTGCTAAACATGTAAATTTAATTATGTTCTTTAGTTAATATTTGGCGAGTTTCCTACTCTTGGCATGATTTGGCAGAGATTGAAAATCTGTATTGTGTTCTTTAGTGTTTTCCTAAATTCTACTTACCATAGCTAAAATCAGTTATTTTTCCAAGGGCAAGGCAAATTTTGCTGTAGAAGTGCATTCCCAAGTTTATTTGAATGCCTTTGTATGGTACTATATTTATGTATAGTATCCTGACTTTTAATGCACTAATACCCTCATGTCTATTTAATATGTTGTAGGCATTGCATGAATGCAAGTAACAAGAGGTATAGTATCCATTTATTTTGTTTTGGCACTTAAAAGAGAAATTGAACATTAAATACCTATTGTATCTCTAATTTTTTTTAATTTAAAAAAAGACCACTCTACAGCTTAGCTAATAGCATGATTGGAAATCCAGTAATTTTGCATGCAAATTGAAAATAAGATTTTATACACAGCTCTAAAACTGTGCAGTAGCTTGTGGAAAAAAACAAGTGAAAGTTGATTGGTATTGAAAAGGCTTGATGTGATTGTTATTAAAAAGAATGGCAAATATAGTGTAATTTCTGGATTGAATATCTCTCATTTTGGCCATTTTTATGAAGTTCATTTTCTAATCTTGCCTTTCTGTGGTTATTTTACTAGTGATCTTAAACCTAATATTGTTATAATAGAGAATTTTTTTTCTTTAAAATGTAAAATTTCTTTTTATACTATTTCAGATGAGTTGATTTCTAACAGCCTTGGCATAGTTTCAAAACTTGGAACTATGCTTCTAAATAGATTTTATTTTTTGTTTGCTAACTGAAGCAGTGCCCTTCCTTTGTTGAAGATTTTTCAACAAAATCTTTTCTTTCCTCCTAAATTTTAATATTATCCTGGATATTACAATGGGCATTCAATTAACATTTTAAATTTCCCCTTTAGAATTTCTTTATTATTAGAGCTGCAAAATTATTTGTTTTACAAGGGGATTTTTTTTATAATACATCATAATATCATAAGTAATTATTATTATATTACAAAAGTATGCCATACAGATTATGGCCGATTCATATATTATCATTATATAAACAGTCCAAAATTGGAAAATGAAATTTTGGTTTTAAAACCATCTGCTGATTTAAACTTGTAAATGTATTAATATTATATTTTAAATGTGTTGCAAACTTTCACTTATGGAAATTGCCCTGCGTTAAAACATTTTAAATTATTTTATCATAAACTATAGGTATTTTTTATTTTGTTGTATTTTACTGAATATTTCCAGAATAAAATGATTGTTAAAGCTTTAATTATTTAGAAAAAGCTTATATTCATCATCAAAATTTGTGTTTTAACTTTAGTTTCTTTTACTTGAGAGCTTAAGGATTTTGTTCATTAATTTTTTATAGAAATGGGTAGGCAGACCTCTTGTCATGTCCCCAGCTATTTGTTCTCAGTATGGATGGATGTGTAAGAATCCTAATCTTCTCGAATGTGAAACCTGTGGTGCCAAACTGTCTGCTCCAGAGCCAAAGATAGAATTATATGAAGCATGTATGTATTATTCATTTATATGTTTTATTTTAAGAATAATTTGTATTTTGGCATATCTTTTATTTGTACAAAATAATGTATAGGAATTTATACATAATTTGTCGATATGCTCACCATTACCTGGGATCAACCCTTTCAGAAACAATTCTTTTAATGTAAAAATTATTTTTCTGTAAAATATTATAATCCTTTTAAAATGCTTTATCCATTCAGAATTTTGCTTCAAAAATAAATTCTGAGAGATGATTGATTAAATAAGTAGAAAATATTGAAACCCTGTTTACCTATCATCATTATGGCTAGAATAGTTGAATGGATATTAATTTTTATTAAAAATTACATGTACACACACAGAAGTTATATATATATAGATGAAAAACAAGAATTTGATTCAGTAGTTACATAATACTCATTTTCATTTTATGATTTTGCAAGCCTTAGTTTATATAAATGTGAAAAATCATAAAAGAAGAATAAACTGTTTCTGAAAATAGTGGAAAACAAGAACTTTTGTGGTGTTTTCTCTGAAAATAGATTGAAAATAAGAAAAACATAATATTAATCATTCAAAAAAATTTTAAAAAATGAAATTAAAATAATATTAATGCTAATATTAAATTATAATTGAATAATATATTTAGATTAAGAGAAAAATAAGAACAATAAAAAATATTTGCACATGTATACCCTATAACAAAATCTATAATAAACATATATCTTATAACAAAATGTATACTTAAAAGTGCAGTGAAATGTCATGCATTTTAAAGATTCATTGTTTTGTGATAATAATGAAGGAAAAAAAAAAGCTCAATTTTTAATCACATCCCTGAAGTTCAAGTATACCTGAAATTGTGAATCTGTTGCCCATTAGCAGGAGAATAGTAGAATGCTTGAACACAATGTTTTTAATCTCTGGACATTACAATTAGTTGGTAAAAAGACAGCATAAAATAAACTATACTGAATATTACTTTACTGAGACCATTACAACAAGTATGTTTTTAATTTTTGTATGGTTTAATAACTAGAAGGTGTTTATCAGAAAGTGCAAAATCTATGTTTAATGTCATATGTATACAAGTCTAATTTGCATAAATTGTGATATAATTGATTTATAATAAATAAATCTAAATCTAATTAGATATGATTTATGTGTGCTTTAAAAATGATATTCATATGTAAGAAAAAAATGAAAGAAGAAATCTATTGGAAATGAAAATGCCTTTGAATTTTAGAGAAATTTTTGATGTGTGCAAATCTCTATAATTAATAAAGGATCAATGTATGTATTTACACTATAGGGGTGTATACCATTTGATAAAAAGCTACCAAATTTTGCACATCTATACTTTGATGGATAAGAATGTCCCTTCATCCAAATGTGTAAATTTTTAAAATTTTAACTAGTGAAAAATTGAGAATTTGACACTTGTTTGCAATAACTTCCAAAAATATTACACAAATAAAAATTTTATTGTATATTAAAATTTTAAAAAATTGTCTTTTCGGTATTTCCAATTTAATTGTACAAATTTTCCTTGAATGTTTGCTACTTTTTTTTAAAAAAATTATTTACATAATTTTTTATGTTAGATTGCATTGTCCAATTGAAATTTGATCTTGAAATTTAGTAATTATAGCTGATGATTGAATTTACAGAATTCATTTTTCCTCAATTCCATAAAAGTTTACGGTTTATTTATTCCATAAAAGTTTTAACTTCATATTCATTTCTTACATACTTATATTCATTTACTTACATGTATTCATTTCATTTATGTTCAATATTTTTCAGACAAAGCTTGCGTTGAAAAAACATTAAAGAATCTGAAAAGCAGCCACAAAGCTCATTGTCCATGGCCAATCACTCCTGCACCAGGTATTTTTCTGTTTTTATATATAACCATTGTTGTTATAATTTTGTGCATTGTACATATTTGGATATATTTACATTATTTTGGATGCAATTTTGTTTTAATTTTTAATCGAAATCTTAAGATTTTATGAAATATTTTTGATAGTGGTTTGCTAAATTAATTTGAAAAGAAAAGGAAATATAGTAATACCTTAGTTTTCATTGGCTTCAGTTCTCAATATCTTTTGAGAAAAAATTGTCTCAGACTTTAATAATGTTCTCTTCTAATGATGCTGAGGACTTTTATTTGCTTAATGTAGTGTTGTTTCTTCTCATGTGAAAGATCCCTAGATAGTACTCTAATATCTGAAGTCTTTATAGAAGGGTGATTTTCCCTAGTTTTATAATAATGGGGAGGAGGAGTATAGATACCCTGACAGAAATTGTAGGTGATGTCACATAGGCTAAATTTGGTGATTATGCCATTCTTTTAGGCATGATGAATGAGAAAATAAAGTTTCTCAAAGCCTTAGCAAATATTTACTTTATTACCTTCAAATGACTACTGGTAGGGGGGTGGGAGTGGGAATCAAATTATATCCTGGACTGTAGTGATTTTCTTTTTAAACAGTAATAACTGCATCTTTCTTTCTTCATCATTATCATTCGTCATCAGGAAAAAATTTTTAAAAAAATTGTTTGTTATTTAATAAAGTATTCATTATCTATAAAATTAGTTTTTTGTATTTTTGATTGTTTATAATGAATTAAAGAAATTTGCATCAATTCATATAAAAATAATTGCTTTAGTTTATATCACTTGTGGATTTTGTTGATTATTTTCTAATTGATTATTAATGATAACTGAGAGATCACTGTATTTTACAAACCTAATAAATGTTAAATCTAGTGCTTAAAATTTCTGATTCTTTTAAGATACACAAACTAGCCCTTGTTTGTATCTTGTTAAAGTTTAAAAATGTTCTCATTATTTCTTAAAATATATTTTCGATACTTGCTCTTTCATAATGATTTTTTTTAACATTATACTTTAAAAATTTTGAACTTTTCTTGCGGAAAAGGTCACAAATAATTGAAAAAATTTATTCATCTTAAGTTTTTTGTTTGTTTATTGCTCACATTTATTCTACATATTGTGAATCTTGGTTAATTTGATGAATTATTTTTGATTGATAAATTTAAATGCAGTTATAGTCTAGTTGATAAGCTGAATAATTATGTCTAATTTGTTTTTAATAATTAATTAAATGTTATTAATATATATTCGTTGAGAACAAATATGTTTCTTTTTAAAAAAGAATTGCCCATAATCTTATAATCGAAGTTATTTCTGAAGAAATAATTTACTCATTCTTTTTTCTTGCTTGAAAATCAAATACCTTATTAATAGTTAGTTTTCTCCACCATTTTCCCCCTTTCTTTTTTCAGTTTTAGTGGCTTGAATCTATTTTGTTTCAATATAGACATTAAACTGATTATAAAATGGCTATAGTTAGTTTTCTTTTATGCTGTAAAGTGAACAGGTATTTAAAGCATCTGCTAGATATCTGAATTTCTACGGTTGAAACAATTCTGTGTTTAACATGAAAGTTTAACTTCTAGGTTACAAGAACTTATGTATAATTCTGCTGAATATCTTTTTAATTATATTTATTCTGATTATTAAACATTTCAGTATATTGTAAATTTTTATTTTAATTATTCATTGAGTAAAATTGTTAGTATAATGTAAAAATTGTTAAATTTTTTTTAAAGAGATCGTTGCACTAAATGAAAAGAGGTGTTAATTATGTATCAAATTTTGCTGACCTACCTGTTATATACATAACAGCAGATTATGTAACAAAATAATTATTTATTAATATTTAAATTATTTATCATATAATTATTCTTAGGAAAAATTGTCTTCATCATATATCGTCACTTATTTTTTCATCATTACAGATTTTCATTTTTATACGAAATATCGATCTTTCTCTTAGGGTTTTGTAATTTGTGCATTTATAACCTTGATTTTTAAGAAATATTAATTCATCAAGGTAGAAATGATCGGAAGCAGTTAATAAAGTTATTCAATTTATTCACTGCATCTATCCATAATTGCTAAATCTAACTCTGCATTTATTTAAAATATATTTTCTTCAATGCTTATCTAATATTAGTTAAAGATTTAATGTTTCAAATTGCCATGATCGATTGCTGAATTTAAGCATTTCCTTTTGCATCTTATTATTTGAACTAAGTAATCTACTTAAACTCAAATTGAGTGATAGTTTTCTAATAATTATATTAATTTAATTCATGCCAAATTTGATTGAAATAAGGAGGAAAAAAATGCCCCAAATATTATTGTCTGTCATGTTTTTTTAAATCTCATTTTATGTGATTTGTAAGATGCACTAACTGTAAAAGTAGCAGCAGCATACTAAATAAAGAATTATATATTTTGATTTACATTTTTATTAAGAATAAAGTAATTCTAGTATTTTTTCATTTTGTTTGTACTACAAAATGTATATGTATCTTATAAATCTGGATATAGTAGAATGCATTTAAGTTTTATTGCAAATAGAGTGTGTACTACCGAATAAAAAACATTTTTCTGTAGCAGTATTTAATCTCATAATAGTGGATTAATGTGTTTGGAAAAAAATCATGTCTTAGCAACATCTCGGCTCTTTTCATAAAAAAGAGGTCACTTTGCCATGATGGCCTTTTTTTGATGAAATAAAACAAATAATACTCAATGATACTGCAATACATTTATGTTTAAACATGCCATTTAAAACACATGCAGAAGCAAGGTTTTGAAAGAAAAAGTGCTGCTCTATGATTAAACCTGGCCTTATGCAGTAAAGAAGACCCATGAACTGCTAACTATGTTTCTATATTTTTGAAAATTCTTTAATATTTAAAAACATTTTCCTTCTGATATCTCCTTATATGATCATCATATTATGAGGGGAAAAAATCACTAAAAATCAAAGTTCACCTGCAATAAGCCAGTACAAAACATTGGTAAAAACTAGTTCCCATCATTGAGGAAAAAACATTTTCCTCAAAAGTTTCTTTCTTTCAGCCCATTGAGTCTGTTTTTATGCATAAGAAAGACATTAGTATTAAGAAAGTATTAGAATTAGAAAAAAACATTATTAATAGTTCAATTATCTTCGTGTTTCATGTAATCTGTATTAAAAAATTTTTTTTAAAATATAATGGAAGTTTTCTGTTTTATTTTGGTATACTTATCTTTGTCAACTTGTATAAAATCATCATTTTTTATTTAATAGCTTCATATTTGAATATTTATGCTCTTTGAATGGCTTGCAATGGAGTATGATCTATTTATTTACCTGTTCAACAGTTTATATTGTCAGACCTTGATCAAATTCTGTTAGTTGGTGGTTGGCTTGAGCATACAAATACTTTTAAGTTTGTCTCTAAAACTATTCAGCTATTTCTTTCTGGAATTTTGCATTGAACTTTATGCTTTGTAAATTTTTACTTCATGCAAAAATCAAATAATAGAATGGAATTTAGTAGCATTTTTTCCCCTACTTGCAGTTATGTAGTAACTATTTTTATATGTTGTAATTTTGGCATAAAATATTAAAGTTTGTTTGTGATGTTCTTTATTTTATTCTATATTTATATATCTAAAATCATTCTATGAACTTTTTTTTAGCTTTAATATGATTTACTTTTTTATTTATTCTTCATTTCATGTAGAATGCTTTGTGAAAATGCTTTCAATGCCAAAAGAAGAATCTCTAAAACATTTTTTGAAGCGTCTTAAGTCAAGTCTAGAATTTCAGTCTCATTTTCCACAAATGAAAGAAGGGATTTTGTCTTTGTTGGTAAGTTATTAAGAAATAGTGAAATACTTTTTTATTAAAAATTAATTTGAATTAATTTTTAATTGCAGGAATTTAGCATTGCAGGAATAAAATTTAAATAATAATTAAAGATTAGAATTTTGTGTTATATTCAAATATATTTTTATTTATGTGGAACATGCTTTAAAAAAATGTTTAAAAATAAATTTAGATGCTGTAATCTTTATTTAAAAATCAAGTTTCAAAATTATTAAACAAATAATCAGCATCTAAATATTTCATATTTTTTCCTACACCTGCAAGATTCTGTTACTTTTTTAATGAACATTCAAATCAGTAAAATACCTGAGTTTTAATTGCAGCAGCTTTTTGCAGTAATGTTATCTTAAGCAGAAAAATTGTTTTATGCAGACTTGATATATGAATCATATTTAATGGATTAATACAGCTGTTAGCTATTTTTAAAGAAGAATGTTTTGAAAAGTAGTTTTAAAATGCATTTTAATTGATTTTTTTGAAGAAATTCTTATAAGTCATTGATTTTAACTTGTCATAGTCATAAAATTGCTTGAATAATTTTAGTGATGGCTAAACTGAGTTTTCTCATTATTTATTTTTAGTTTCAAAGAGTTTATTTATAGATATTTTGTATATTTTTATAAAAATAGAATAAATGTTTTCAGGTTACAAAGATTTGATTAATTTCTCTTACTAATTCTCAATAAAGTTTCTGAGAATGTTCTTTTATACAGTGCGATCATTGCACGTTGAAATATAAAAAATCCAATTAAGAAAAGATTATGCCATATTTCAGAATTTGATGATCGCACAGATTAATATCAACAAAGATTTGGAGAGGAAAAATCTGGGATGAAGAAGAAAGCATAAACAAATAATTTGCGAAAAATTATTCGCTTTTTTAGCCTAGCAATTTCAAATAGTATGGCATGTCTATTTTAAAGTCAGATTTATCTGAACATAGCTTATTGAAAGAACTGCCAAATTTGGGAAGCTAAATGCATTTTTATAAAATTATTATAAATGCAAGTTATTTATTGTTTTCCATTCAACATTCACAAGGATTATTTTTCTGAACATTTTAGCTTCTTTAATATTCAGAATAACTTAATAAATTTATGTAGCTATTAATCTTGTATTAGTTTAATTTTCATTTCATCATTCATTTTAGAATGCTCGCATCAAAAAAGTATTGATGGATTCAAAAAATTCAGTTAGAGCTTACTATTTTCTTATTCAATATTTGTAAAATGCTTTTAGATTATGAACTTGACAAATATTCAAATTTTCTCTTTTAAACTGTAATTTTATTGAACAAAAAATCTCTCTTGCCCTTTCTAACAATTTATGAATAAAAAATTTTTCTATTTATTATGAGGTTGACTCTTCTCATCCTATTGGCTGTCACTCCATTTACAGGGTAAGAGTTGAATTGAAATGAACTAGTGATACAACATCTTTGTCATTCATAAGAAAAAAGTTAAAATTGTCTGTCTGTGACATCTGTTGAGATAAAATCAGCAGCAAAAATTCCCATGAATCATTATTCAAATAGGAGATGCAAGTTAATATGATGATGGCATATTAACCCTCTCATTCCACAAATTTGGGTTCTCTAGAATATTGGAATACATGAGTTTCTGTTTCAGAGATAAAAAAAAAAATCCTTTCTTCCCTCTCAACAGTCATAATATCAGTCTGTATCTTTAATGGATTGATATGCAAAAAAAGGGCCCTTCTTAGCTATTAAGCAAATATGTGCTTCAACATCTTTTGAGTCAGGAAATCTCTTTGTCCCCCTAACTCTCTTGAGCTATTCTCCCCAGTAAAGAAAACCAGTGCCACAGTTATTCTATCAATTGCTCTTAATGAAAGGGGAGGAATTTAGCAAAGGTATCCAGGGGAAATGGGCATTTTCTATGGCTTCTTTGAACTGCCATTTGGGATCATTCAGAACTGATAGTTAACTTCATTGTCTAAAATTCTATTATATGCTGTGAATATTTATAAAGTTTTAATTTTATTTCGAGCAAATTTGCAGAAAAAAAACTCATAATTTAAAAATATATTGTTTGTTTATTTTTCTGAAAAGATTGATGCTTCTGAGATAATATTTTTAAGTTTTATTTTTCAATAAAATTTGAGACATTTTGAAATTTTTTAATGCATATTATGAAAGAAAAATTAAATTTATTTAGATGCATGTTCCAAATTGTACAAATAATATATATTTGATTTTGTAATCATTTTTTTTTACAGTTCCTTATTTAATTTTATACATAGGTTTTTTTTCCCCTTAAAGAAAAGGGTAATTATTTTAATTTAGTCAACTCAAGATTTACATCTGTATATTATTGATTTTATTTGAATTACTATTCAGTGCATTATTCCTTTTCAGTAGGGTTTGGAAAAACAACATGTAGTGGCATTATGCAAATTGGTGGGCATTGATGATGATGATGCAAATGAATTTGGAGAATCAGCTGTATCATTAGCTTGTACTGGCTGGACTCTGAAAACGCAAGGGTATTTTCTGTTTTCTTACTATTAAAAAAAAAATCCTATTGATAAATAATATTTGTTACTTCATTTTCTATGCTGAAATTTTTTTAATGTATTTTTTGAACATTAAAAATTAAATTATTTTACTGATTTCAGGAGTGAACAAAAGATATTAATATCATGTGATAACTGTCAGCGCTCAGTATGGTCAAAAGCATATAATTTAATTCCCAATGATGACATTCTTCTTTCACAAGATAACAAAGATTCATCCATCACTGAGGATACACCATCAAATAAAATCAAACGTTTAGTAAGTAATGAATTATTAACATTTTATCATAAAAATTGATAGTTCTTTCCATTTTTGTTCATTGAAAGACTTAGACAGCAGTCCGGCTGATCAGAAATCTTGCTGTTCAATTCTATGATGCACAAAAATCTAGGAAAATTACTTTGTGTTTTCAAAGCTGATATTTTTTACTGAATGCTTTAGGATGGTATTCCTATTGCTGTCATAGTATTGCTACTCAGTTTTGACTTTAAAAAAGGCAAACACCTTCCAGTTCTAAATTTGTTTTATATCGAGTAATCTGTACTGGGACCTATCAGACTATTATGTATTTCATGGTAATTTTTTTACTAAACATTTTGAAGGAATGAAGATCTCTATAACATTATTATTAATCCCCCCCCTCCCATTTTTCTATTGAAAAGAAATCTTTTAACTGTTTAGAACTGTTATGCAAATGGAGAGAAAAAAATTATAATTCAAGAATTGTATGAGTATATTAGTGAAGTTGAAAATAATTTCTTATAATTTCTTTTTCAATTATATATATTGATTGTATTTATCATATAATTTGCCATCAATCTGTGATTTTTTTTATATAAAAGATTTCTTACTTGCACATTGTTGTATATGCTTAATTTTTTTAATCCAAATTTATGAATTAAAATCACTTTTTAATATTCAGCAAATTATATTATAAAATTATGAATATTTCACCTGCATTTTTAATAGTTGGCTCATATTTAACTACATGTGTGGGTTTTTATGATACTAATTGAAGTTTTATATTGATAAATGCCATGAATTTGCAGATAAGTCATAAGCTTTATGAAATAACTTTATTTGTATTATGATCGTAATTCTGTTATAGTTAAGGATCTTCATCCCTATCAAATCAAATTGGAAAAGCCGAACTCGGTTCAAGAAAGGAAGTAATTTCACTTTATATAAATAATTTTATGATGTAAGTTTCATAATTTAAATGTGAAAAGTTATTGGAATGCTGCATTCTAAATGCTGCTTTTCAAGATTAGATAATTGGAATTATTACTATTCTTAACAACTGTTGTATTTAAAAAGTGTCTGTTATTTTTTAATGTTTCAAACTGCTTTCATTTACCAAAAGAATTTTCTTTTTAATGCATTTCTTAAATTATTATATAGATATTGTACTATAGGATTGCCACTCAAATTTGGAAAAAAAAAAATCCCTATGTGTTTTTTTTTTTCCCTGTAAATATATTTAATATACGAGGAAACGTGTGAATAATTATAATGGAATATGGTTTTAAGGAGTGGAAAAAGAGAGGAAGCAACATTTTAATGTTATTTGAACTAATAGCATATTAAAAGAAGGTTTATATTTACATACAGGGGGAAAAAAGTGTATTTATTATCCAAAATTTGGCAAGACAAAATTTATATATGAAGGGGGGAAGGATATTTTACCTCTCAAGCTCTTTAATTGAAAGTCACACGAAATTAAGAACTCGGGTGGAAATAAAACACAAAACATTTTTGTTATCATGATACAAATCATTTAATGATCACTTAACAAAAAAACATTACAAAGAAGGATAATTTTTTAAGTTATTTATTTTTTTCAATTTAAGTCTTTGGGCATCAGTTTCTGCAACTTATGCAGGTATGACATATTTGTAAAGCTAATGTGCATTTTTCTGCTATTTCACTTTTAGTAAACATGTGTGAAAATATTTCCACTACATCATTGAATCCATTAATAGACAAAGGTGATGCAACAAGTTTTAATGCCCATAAATATTCAGCTTTAAATTATTGTTCTTGAACTAAAAAAGTTCAAAATTAGTTTATTTTCGAACATTAAATCTGACATTTTTGGATTTGATAAATCATTCATTCAAGATACTAAGTTTAGTATCAATGATTCTTTTGAACTAGCATGCAGTCTTGTATGTTTCCCTTTTTTGTCATAATTAGTAAGGGGCTGTTTTCCCATATTACTTCGGCTTATTATCTTCTTACGAAGCAAGCAATACGCAACAAATTGATTTTATGGTTTCTCGAACCCAATCAGCAAAAATCAGGATTGATTTTTTTTATCCATCCAAATCGTACTCCATATGGATTTTGAAGGAGGTTCATTGATTTAAAAATGTTCTCTAATCTACTTTGAATACGATCACAATTTCTGAAATAATAAACAAACCATTCAATAAACACAAGTGTGGTAGACTAAACACCACTGCATTGCTTCTGCAGATTGAATGTTGCTACTCTCGCCAGAGAAATGTATTCTAATCTTTTGTGTAATTGCAAAAGTCTTGTGCATGATCATTAACTGCAATTCTGATATCTCATGGAAAAAAAACAACTGTCTTGCAAATCAAAACTAGAATTATCTATACAGGGAAAATAAAAGAAAAAGAGAGGAGAGGAAAGGGATGAGTTTCAGCATTACACAATCGCAAATGGTATTGTTTCATTTTTGGAAGCTATGATTAGGATCTTTAGTTAGCATTTTTAAACTAAAAAAATAACTAAAAAATTAACTTAACTAAAAAAATTAAAATTCCCTGTATTTTCCCTGTTTTTATGAAATTTTTTAAATTTTCTTGCATTTTTGCTATATTTTAAGATTATTTTTAAATTCCCTGTTCTCCCAGTTCCATGGCAACCCTTTGTATGAGACTTGCATTGAAATTCTAATATTGCATCTGAATATATAGTTGTGTTTATATCTGAATAATGGAATCTATGTTGAACTTCGTATGAGATACTAAAATTAATCAATAAAGATAAGTATAAACTGACATATTATTTTGTCTTAGCATGCTTAATTATGCACATTTTAGTCTTTTTAAGGAATTTGAATGTGATAATTTATTGCAAATGCAATAAGCTAAATTTTGTTGCCACATTTATTAATATACTTTGATATTCATTTATTACTGGCAGAAAAAAGAAAATTTTGATCCTTTAGAAGAACACAGGCCTTGGTGTTTGTGGATAGCCACTGAAGAAGATAGGCGAAATTTTTCTTGTAAAGAAAGTGATTCTAAATCAGAAAGCACAGAAGAAATAAAAATTCCTGGGTGGAAAATGTTTATTAAATCTTTATTGGGTAATGTGGATGAACCACAGGAATCAGAGTTGGTAAGTAGATAGCTACTTCTCATAATTTCTTTAAAACTGAATTGAACAATTCTATAAACTCTGGTTTTAGTGTCACTTTAGCTTCAGTTTCTCTCTATGCAAGGTTTTGTATCCAAATATCTGAATTTATTTTTTAAATTTATGAACTCTTTTACTACCAAGAACTTGAATAGATGTCCACTACCATTACCCTGACATTTTATTGTTGAAGAATGGTATCAATTGTCAAAGAAACAAATTAAATTGAAAAGAAAAGCAAAATAAAAACTTCATTTCTAAGTGAAAGATACAATAGTTATTTATATAATAAATTTTGAAATGTTTTTATGTACATAGCCCAATTTGAAGTCATACAACTATATATATTATATGCTTATAATATCCCTATATCTAGAAATAAATAGTAGCTGTGCTTTATTTAAGAACCATATACAACATCTAAATCTTCCATTTTTTAATAGAAATCGTCTGAGAATCTTTAGAGTAACACAGACCTCTAAAAGAATCTTAGATTGCCAAGAGTTAAAAATGAATTTTATTTTAAGGCATATTCCCATTTATTATAAACATATAATGAATATCTATCACATGTTTGTAATGCCAGCCTGTTCAGTTAAAAAGAAGAGGGGGTGGGGGTTAAATGTATATGACCTTAATACCAAAAATGTTACTATAGTTCTTTAGTTTTAGTTACAGTTTTAAGATTTGAGATAAGATTTTTTTATAGTTCTTCCTCTTTCCAATGTTTTAGTCAAGTTTTGTTCCAAATACAGTGAAAGTGGAATTAAGAACATTTGAATAAATTTTGAATTAAATACTGATATGAGGACTATCATTTAATTGTTTTTAGAAGTTGATAGTTTATCTATTGTGATAATAGGATAAGTGGTTTCTTACTTTAGTATTAAAAACTAATTTATTATTATGAGTACTTGCTCTTTTATTAGTTATTTTTCTTCCTCTAAAGGATGTAAACCATAGATGGTAGTAAAATCTTAGTTTAAAAATATTTTTTTTTTATTGATTTAAAGTAGCCGTGTGATAGATAGGTAATAATGAAAGATTCATAAATTTAGTTGGACAATATATACTTCCAAATAATATATCAACTATCAATTTATTTCATATTAATCACAAAAATAAGTTTGTCATTCTATTGTTTCAAAATTTTTCAAAAAAAAAAAATTATATTTTTCAGACTTAATTTTATTGCATATTTATGATTTTTATATTATTCTCATAAATTTTTTAAAATGCTTCTTTATTAGGAGAATACTCCATCAAAAGAACAGATAAGAAATGTGAAAGACCTTCTTGATACTTGGGGTGATATTATAGATTAATATCATGCAGAATGGAAAATTTTATTTTCACTTTTCAGAAATTTTCATCAACATTGGATCATTAATGGAAATATTTGCTTCAAAATGATTTAATTTATTATTATTTTCATTTGACAAAATGAAACAATTTTATACAAAATAACTCCTATCTAATTAAATATAAAAATCTGAGCTAAATATTTCTAAAATCTGTTATAGTTATGTTGGAAAATATTTTGTCCTGTGTAGATCAAAAAATATAACTATTTTTTTTGTTTACCTAAAAAACATTGTTTCATGATGTATATACTTGCTTTGTCATTAATATTGCATCATGTGTATGTTAAATTAGCATCCATTATTCTAGATGTATTTTAACAACATTAATAATAATGTATTATAATTTTAAAGATTTATTTATTATTTTAATTGTACTTCATTTTCAGTTATCTTTTCTTAAATCCGTTTTCTATTCTTTTGTGCTTCTTTATATAATTTGTGAATATTTATTAAGTATTAACGTTTGTCTTTTATTTAGTAATAAATATTTATCAGTTATCTAGATCAGGATTGTGATGCTAACATTTATTGCAAAATCCTGTAGGGAGCATAAAGTACAAAAATATGAATTACATTGATTGCATAGTTATACATATTTCAAATATAAATAATAATGTAAATCTAATTATGGAATTTTTTGGTTAAAGAATAATGATTTTTTTTCTTAGTCCTTAATTTCAGTATGATTTTTAGGGTTGCTGCACTGAACTATAGTATACAGTAGTTCGAAATAAGCAAATTAATGAAAAAAAAAAGATTTTGTATCTCATTTTTCTATTTTTGTTTATGCTGTTTGTAGTTTGTTTGTCAATGTTTTCTAAAAAGAGAGAGCTTAACTAAACATCTGCAAACTTCTGTGATAATTGTTATATATTTAAAGTAACAGAAATTAGATGTACTGGTTGTAAATTTGGCCATATGCTTAAAGTAAAATTTCAAGACTATCAAAAAAAAGGGGACCAAATATATTTGAATTACTGCCAGATTTTTAGTAAAATTAATTTACAAAATTTTGTAACCTTCAGTGATTTGATTTCTTAAAATAAAATTTAAAAAAAAAAGCTATTTGTTTCCTGTTGGTTTTAAATTATAAAATATTGGAACTATTTCTGTTATTTTGAATTTATGATCTATATAAATTATGCGGTCATAAATTCATTACATTTTTGTGTATGTTATAAAAGTTTGATTATTTTATAACTAATTGTATGAAAACAGAAATGTTAAATTTTGAGATTTTTTTCCAATGCAATTAATTGCCTTCCCTATCAGTTGAATGATTAGAATTTAATTTTAGTATTTAGACATTCTTTTTTGTTTTCAAAATTCATAGTTCTACTGAATTTATTAGTGGTGAAAATATAAACAAATATTATTCCAATTTTCAATAGTCCATTTCATACTACTGTTTATCTCATGCCAGTGAATGTAAATATAATTCTTTTTATATTTAATAAAAAGTTGATTATTATTATTTTGTATATGGACGTTATTTATCATACTTCCTGCTATTATATAATGAACACTATGCCTTCCTGAAATAAAATATATATTGGGAATTTTCAGTCATCTGAGCACTTTTCTTTTGATGTAATGAATAGGTTTTAAAACTCATGCTGCTGTGGATGATTGATTTGTCCTATTTCTGTATATGATTTTAGACAAACACAACAACTTTGCATGCATAGTTTTTATGGTTACTGTTTTCACTTGTATGGTTACTGTACCTGTAGTCGCAAAGAACAAAAGTATATTAAGTAACTGAAATTGATTTATCATTTTTCGGAATGGTGCGGAGTAGCTATTACCAAATATATTCCTTTTTCTCTTGCATCCCTTGATTAATTTTTTGTTGTTGTTGTTGTTCAAACACCCTTTTTTTTTTTTTTTGTTATGCCTTTTTGAACCGTCTGTTAATGAAAGAAACTTAAAAAAAAATATTTTTCAGTGCATAAATTAACTTAAAAACTCTACTGATCCAAATAAAATTAATAAAGTTTGCATTTAACTCCATTTAAGAAAATAATAATAAAAGTATTAGTTCCATGCCCAAAGTAAAAGCAAAGAGCATTGAAATAATTTTGGGTTGACTTATGATAATAGCTAATAACTGCACTACAAGATAATCAACTATTTAAACAATCCTTGATCATGGAGTTGAGTTTTATAAGTTAAGTTCAAATGAACAGAGGTGTATTTACAGTGGTTCCCAAAATTGAGTATGCACTATACTCTTTCTTCTTTAATTTTATTCTTTTGGATCTTAACTTTCTTATTTATGGCTAATATTTATAAGAGCGACAAAATATACATTAACAAAAGTATTAGGCTAAAAAACAAAACAGAGGAATCAATAATATTTTTATTACAGTAATTTTTATTTCAAAGTTACAAATTCCAAAGTCACAAAATTGAGTATACACCTTATAAAATATGCGACTTGACTATCACTATTTATTTTCAAATGAATAAGTAAAATAATTTTGTTACTTTATTTGGCAATCAATGATTTCCAAGCGAAAACGAACGTTTTGATTATCATAATGAGCTCCAAAAATGAAACGAATGTTGAAATTCGGAAACTTGTTATTCGATTATCTGAAGATGGTAAATCTCTACGAGGAATTGCAAGGGAAATTCAACTCAGTCACGATGCATTCAAAAAATTATCCAGAAGTATAAAATGTATGGACAAATTGCTAATAAACCTGGAAGAGAAAAAAAAATCCTCAGTTCCACGACCAAGAGAAGGGTTATTTGAGAAGTAGCAAACAATCCTAAAGTGAGTGCTACGAAAATTGCTTCATCTACTTCAAGAACAATTAGAAAGTGTGTTTCTGCAAAAACAATTCGAAGAGTAATCTGAAAAGCAAATTGTAATGGTCGCGTAGCCAGAACAAAACCGTTCATTTCCAAAGTAAATTGCGAGAAAAGAATTTCATTTGCTAAGTCATATTTCAAAGTCTCCTGACTTCTGGAAACAAGTAATATTCAGTGACAAAAGTAAGTTCAATGTTTTTGGTAGTGACGGTTGATCGGTAGTCGACGGTGAACTTCTTCCTAAAAACACCAATCCTTCTGTCAAGCACGGAGGTGGTTCACTTCTTGTATGGGGCTGTATGTCTGCAAAAGGAGTGGGAAATTTAATTTTCATTGATGGAATCAAGGATAAAATTAAATATTTTGATATATTGAAGAACAATTTAAAGTAAAGTGACCAGAATTTGGGTTTAGGGTCAAGTTTTCTATTTCAACAAGATAATGATCCGAAGTATACAGCTAAAATAGTTAAGTTATGGTTGTTGTATAATTGTAAAATGCAATTGCACACCCCTCCTAAATATCTAGTTCTCAATGTGAGTGAAAATTTGTCGGCACAGTTAGGAAAATCAGTTAACACTAAACCTACCGGCATTTCACCGATACATTGGAATTGCCATTGGAAGCGGGTCAAATGACCCGCTCGTGGTAGCTTTAGTGTTAAAAACATGATATTAGGGGCAAGGAACACTTAAAAAGAGTATTACATGAATAATGGTCATAAATATCCGGTGAAAGAACTCAAACTCTTTTCAACTCAATGCCATAGCATTTACAATCTGTTTTAAATGCAAAAGGATCTGCAACAAAATATTAATTTCTCTTTTTCTGACAGATTTTGATAAATGTATACTCAATTTTGTGACTTTGGAATTTGTAACTTTGAAATAAAAATTACTGTAATAAAAATATTATTGATTCCTCTGTTTTGTTTTTTAGCCAAATACTTTTGTCGTTCTTATAAATATTAGCCATAAATACGAAAATTAAGATCAAAAAGAATAAAATTAAAGAAGAAAGAGTATAGTGTATACTCAATTTTGGGAGCCACTGTATATCTGAAGCTGCTTCATGTTTATTTTGGTATTTGCTTTAACATATACATAATTCTATTCTTTCTAAAAACTGTAATAGTAAAAGATAGTTAAATTTTACTAAATGCAATGACAACTCATCCATTAGGGCTGCAAAACTAAAGCACCCCATGAAATTATTTTAAAATACACATTTTTTTTTTTTTTAATCTAATTTGCTTATTTTTTCTCTTTGAAAATTTCATGATCAAAGAATATATATATATATATAATATACTATCTACCAATAAGTTTCTGGACACCATGCAAATGAGGAAATCTGTGGTCCTGATCTACATTACACCTTTTGTACTTGAATATTGCGTAAAAACGAGCATTACTTGCATGCAAGATGTCACAAAATTCAGAGCTATCTGACTTCGAGAAAAGTGTAATTGTCGGATATAGAAATGACCGATCGTTAAGGGACATTTCTAGTGAGTTACACGTTCCAAAATTGACAGTGGCTTTTGTGATTAAGTGGAAGCTGAGTGGTGATTGGCAGAATGTGCTTTGATCCATCAGACCCAAGAAACTAAGATATAGAGACTGATGAGTGCTATACAAAGAAATTCGGTAAAACCTCAGAAAACTAATGGCCCACATACTCCAGGAATTCCAACAAGCATCCGGGATTGATGTTTCGATCAATACAATCTGCAAGGAAGCACATTTGCTTGGTTTTCCATGATTGTGCTACCACCCTTAAGCCCTTTGATTACAAAATTGAACTGCACTGCTTGGTTGACGTGTTACAAAGCACATTGAAATCAGACCATAGATGAGTGGAAACAGGTTCTCTCGAGTGATGAATCAAAATTCAATCTACTAGTTGAATGGAAGAGTCTGGGTTTAGCATATGCATGGAAAATGCCCTTTACCAGAATGCATTGTGCCTACAGTAAAATATGGCATAGGTGGAATTATGGTCTGGGGATGTTTTTGGTGGTATGGACTGAGGCCATTGATTCCAATTCATGGTAAGCTTCACCAACTCCTGTTCCACTATTCTAAACAATAATGTTTTTCCTACACTATGGCAGTTTTACGGGTTGGATCATTATTATTTCCAGGATAACAATGCCACTTGTCATGTTTTGAGGTCAACCATGGATTGGCATGATGAGAGTGGGGTGAACCAACTGGACTGGCATGCCCATAGTCCAGACTTGAATCCTATAGAAAACATTTGGATCGCTGATTTAAGGGGTCCAACAACCATCTAAATCAGTGAAAGAACTTGCATATCTTCTCCAAGCCGAATGGAAGAAAATATACTGTCCACCATCCAAATGCTTTGGAAAGCATGTCCCGGAGGGTTAAGGCTGTAATTGCCTCAGGTGGAAGCTCTACCAGTTATTGAATATGAACAAATTGTGTTTATCTCTTTTATCACAGGTGTCCAATTACTTTTTCCAGATAGTGTGTATATATATAAATGTGAAAAGAAGAAAGAAAATAAACAGCAAACAAGAGAAACACAGGTCGATTAGTCAGTAAATAGCCCATGAATGTCCATCATGCATACAATTAACTGATTTTTTGGAGGTCAAAAGCAACTCTCTTTTTATTTACATGCAATAGAGTTACAGTCAGGTCAGAATTAACTTAGATTGCTCTTTTTTTTTTCCCCCCTTCCCCACACTCTCATCTAAGGTTTGCCTCTTTTCTGCTAGCTAGGATTTTTTTAAAAATTTATTCTTGCTGTCTGGATATAAACATATTTGGTTTATTGGATATTC
Source organism: Argiope aurantia (assembly GCA_026543865.1). Classification (NCBI taxonomy): domain Eukaryota; kingdom Metazoa; phylum Arthropoda; class Arachnida; order Araneae; family Araneidae; genus Argiope; species Argiope aurantia. The sequence goes on from JAPMOR010039821.1 coordinate 758,386, forward strand.
CTTTTTTCAGAGTATCCTCTTTCATATGTATGATTTTCAATTTTTATACAATATTGATTTAAAATTAAAAATAATATCTTTTACTATTTTAATTTTTTATACTTTTTAGTTGTTACTTTCCTCAAGATTTCTTCCTTATACTGAGAACTTCTACTCTTTAAAAAAAAATGAGTGAAAAAGCAACAGTTTGAGAAATTAGATCTCAGTGATAAGCATTTTATATAATAGAGAAAGAAAGAAGTTAAAAATAATAAATAATTTATATTTTAAAATTTATATTACTGACCACTTAATTTAAGGCTTAATACTTAAATTATATTGATATTTTTTTTGCTTGAAATATTGTTAGGATGTATTTCTAATAATTTGTAATTAAATCAGTTATTTTATAAATCCCAAGAATTATTAAAGTTTAATTGTTGGGAAATTAAAGAAAATTGTTTCCCTACTCTCAGTGACTCTCAATGACAAAAATTTTGATTCAGATTTGACCTCTCTTGGACATATAATTAATACAAGTCTTCCATCTTCACTATTTAATTAATAAAGAGCTTTGACTTATAGAGCTCCATTTCTTATAAATTGAAATTATTGTGAATTATAGCAAAATAATGATTTAGAATTTAAAAAAATTAATTTTTTTTAACAGAATAAAGATATCAGGTATTGATAATTGAGAAAAAAAATTATTCTTGATTTTGGCCTTTGCATCTGGAATATTGGATGTCTGAGTTGACAATCAGAGCTACAGTTGTTTCAAAAATTTTAATTTAAATTCATTTGGAATTAATTTAATCTAATTATTTCTGGACGCCTTCTCTTTTGATTTTGTTTATTTCAAGAAAGCGGCTTGAATAGGTTGATTAAGGAGTTTTCAACTTTTATCACTTTTAAATCCTCAAGAAACTCATCAATGGCTTATTTAAACACAACTCATCAAACTAACTTCAAAGATTATTATTATTATTTGTCTCATAGTACATATCTGTATCTTTAAAAAAGATAATTCCCTGACATAATGTCTTATAGGATTTGTAAAATGCTTTTTGACTTTTAGTCGAAGGTTTATCGGAATCTATTAATAGTGAAAGTTATATTTGAAAAAAGTTTGAAGAAATCGTCTTTTTTAAATAAATGCTTTAATTTTATGTTTACATGAGTATGTTTGTAAGGCCTCATTTTTTTTCTAATTAGTGTAATTTTTTTCTTGTAATAAAGCTGTTTGTCTATTAGCGATCTGCAGGTCGGTATGTTTGACCTACAGCTACCAAATTTGGTACATATTTACTTTTGCATAAAAAAAATGTGACCTCAATTTTTTTTTGAAATTTGAATTATAATTTTAATCAATTAAAAATTAGTCAAAATTTTGCTTTTTTTCTGGGATAACATCTGAAAATATTACAGTTTAAAAATAATTTTTACATCATCTTAAAATTAAAAAAAAAAAATTCCAATGATATAATTTTTTTTTTACATATGAATTTTCTATTTTCGGTTAATTAAAAAAGTTAATTATAAAATGTTTAAAGCGCATTTTCTAACTATTTATTTCACACAAAACAATAGAAATGACATATTTGAATTTTTTTTTTTAAGTACAAATACAAAATACTTTATTTTGGTGAAGGGCTAATACTTCGTATACGAAGAAAACATTTTAATTGGAAAATAAGCTTCTAGGGAGTCTCCTTGAATTTCTTGTAGAATTTCACAAAATCCAATATCTCGGATACAATTTTATTATTTAAAAATTGAAGGACATCTGTAACAGATAGCTTTTAATATGTATTTGCGATTAATTTATCGATTCTGCTAAAAGACCCACACACATTTAAGTGACGAGAATCTGCCAATTCTGAAAAATTATTGTTCTCTAGCCGTATGTCCATCGAAATATTAGATTGTAAGATAAATTGTTTTGATTTTTACTTTCGATTTGCCAAACTTTCTTTCCTTGTAAAGATTTTTAAAAAATTCTTTTAAGAATTTTATGATATAGACAATGATTTTGGATCATCACATAAGCCTTTTACTTCGAATGCATTAGTCTATGAAATAAGGAATATTATCAGCTACAATTTATCATCAAATAGCTAATAACACTTGTTAGCAGTTAAGTATTAATACTTGTAAGTGTTGCAAAATGTTAAATTGTGTCCAAGAATATATTTTTTCAGAATTTGTTGCACTCAAAAATTTAAAAAATTAGAACTCTACAAGCAGCAACAGAAATTATTGATTTCTTTTCCATTTGACGTGCTAACTACTTTTTTTAAAACTAATCTGTGATGAAAATTGTCATTAACAGAAAAAAAAATCAATCAATGTATTCTTTATTTGAAAAAATAATTAATGTTTTTGTCTTGGATTTTGTTTTATAAAGATGTTATTTAAAAGGAATTTTAAATACAAAAATTTTAATGGGAAAAATATGAATTTATGGATTTATTATTTGGGAATGAATTTTTTTCAAAAACAAGAAATATGTTTTTGAATTCGAACTGTCATGTCTTCACCTTTTAAATGTCTGTGGGTTTTTTTTTTAAGTATTGTTTTCTTAGAACTAATGCTCTCAAAATAGGTAACTTTTTTTTATCAATTTAAAAAAACAGTGTTTTAAAAAAAAATAGGATTATTAATAGATTCTCCCCATTATATTTATAGGATATTTATTTTTTTAAATAGGATTAATTATTAATATTTTATTAAGTATTTTTATTCATTATTTTTTTACAAAACACATTCATCCATATGTCATTAAAAGAATTTTTTTTTTTTAATATTTTAGTTTTTATCGAAAGAATTGACAGAAGAGAGGGATTCGCATTATGATTTCTTACTTAACATAGTGAATACTATATCTGAATAATCTTGGAATGAGTTCATTCAAAAATTTTAGAACTTTCTTGTATAAAATGCTTAGCTAGATAATAGCTCATCGTATCATATGTACTAATTTTTTATTGTGAAGTTTCAGTTGGTGATATTTTACAGGTAAATTAATTGTAATACAATAAATTAAATCGCAAAAAAAAACATTTTTTTTATATTTAAGTAAATCTAATTTCTATTTACTCATTTTACCATTGGTTTATATTGAAATATTATTTGACAACAGCAAAATAATTTTTTTAGAAGCCTATATCCCTAGAGAATGGTGGCAGCTACTGCCTCCGTTTCTAATAGATTAGTTTTTTTTCTTACCAGTCACCAAACAAGGAAATATTATTAAAATGTAAGCTATAATAAATTATATAATCCTGGAAATTCATTGCTGAAAAAATAGGCGATAGGAAAGTTAAAATATCACTTCTTTCCTTAAGTGTTCAATAATCGATTTAAAATAAGTCATAAGGTTTTCATACATTTTCTACATCATCCGAATGCTCGGTCTTATGTAAAACTGATACTCTCATTTTTTCCGAACAATTCCACCGACAACGGATCGAAACAATAAAAAAATGTAACAAACTATACAAATTTTTAGCCATCGTATTGATTTCTTAGTCAGCTGATTAAAAAATCGGAAAATTTGATTCTCCTTGTCGCTATGTCGGTTATTCTGCCAAATGTAGTGCAAACTACAGATTGAATAAGCGGCAACAGAATCAAATTCCGACATTCTGCAGATTTAATTACTGTTTATTAAGCCGCAAATTTGGAAAAAAATTAGTCTATTTCGACTAACTTTACTATTCACCATATAATAACTTTAAGATACCATTTTAATTATCAGTATCTTTGAAATCCATTTCTTCACATTCCCTTTTCGCAACTGTGAAGAATTTTGATGCCGAAATTTTTCATTTCTAGTTAATGGGAGGTGGGGAGGTAGCTGTTACTGACAGGGGGAAATCACTCTTTATTTAAATGCATCGACAGAAGTCTCGGAACTAAGGAAGAATCTAGAAGCTGAAAATAATGACTTAATTACAGTATTAATGGTGTCAGAAAATCTTAAAACACTGAAAGATATCTTGAAAATTGATAGAATTTTGCGAGCTATTTAAAAGTTTAGTGTTTGCTTTTCTTTTATTATGGAACACACATTTGGAATTTATATAAAGAATTTTGATGAGATTTTCTCGAATTAGTGGCCTTCTCCTTGTTAAACAAGATGATAGATGTAAGGGAAGATGAGGAGGAAGGTCAGATAGTGACCACTTTGTGACTGGGGGGGGGTGAACTGTCTCGAAGAGAATGTCAGTTTGGTGAATAGGCCAGTGATATGGATTTTAATATAGACAGCAGTCAACCATTAACAAATCCTGTCGATACTCTATCGTTCAGTGGTGTCGGGGTGGTCGACTGAACGCAAGAAGAAGAACGGGGCAATTACCCTCCTGTTGTCGCGGCCCCTGGTAGAATAAATGAGCACTTCAAGTACTTATGTTACGATTTTAGTGGGATGCAAATCAATCTATTTTCTGCTGCATCCCACTATTTTCATAGTGTAATATATTTTTCTTTTGCTTTTGCAGTATTGAACTATATTATTATAATGAATAGATAATGAATAACAGAAAGTTTGTTTTATACATATTTGATTTTGTAGTACTGCACAATGGACATTTCCGCGCATATCTGCTTTCGGTAGTAAAAAAAGCACGGGAAATGGTCTCGGATCACCTGCTTACTTGGTGGCAAGGATTCTTACCTTCTGATTCTCGTTTTTATTAGTGTATTCTGAGATATTGAAAGAAATCATTATTTTCCTTATAATTTGAACCTCCATTTTTTAGGGTAAAACCATTTTTTAAAAACAATAAAAACAGCTTTCATTTGCAAATACTATGAGATCCAGAATTTCCAATACAATAGATTTTTTTTGTGTCAACTTATCTGTTAATTTTAATAAAAACAATACGTGTTTAATAAATAAACTCTGTGTGGAGTAATTCTCAGCAATATGGCGACTGGTGCACGGTATTATCTTGTATCAAAATAAGTGCGCATTATTTCCCTGTATTGAAAATTCTTTAAATAATGGGTACTTTGTTTATTTTCAGGCGCCTCAAAATTATAAGGAAATATTAATAAGGGATGTCGGAGCCATGTTTGAAATAAAAGTAGCTTTTGAAGCTATTTAAAAGGGGGATCGAAAAATTAGGGAATAGGATTAAAACATTTGGAATCCCTGAATTTTCCTTATGCGAGAACATCACTTTAGATAAAACCCGCTTTTCTCGGCTTCATAGGAACAAGAATTTGCTGAATGCAGTCTAAAGTTAGCGGCTATTTTGTGGATATCCCAAAGTTGGTATAAAATTTTGTTGCACAAACTCGAACTGATTTTCAATAAATAGACAAAAATACCGGTGTGATATTATTTCTTAAATGCAAACTGCCCATATCAGTAAAGAAAACCAAACTAAGATTTATAAAACGAAGAGCTCATCGATTATTTTAACTAGAAGCAGAAACCCCCCCCCCCCTCTATTTGTAAATTTTTTTTTTGCATTTTTTTAAATTTTTTTTTGTAAATTTTTGAAAAATGCAAAATAATCGAAAAACGAATCTACTATTGTTAAAATAAATATATTAACAACGGTGCTGCTAAACTGTTGGGGAGAAAATGAACACAGCAGCTCTGAACCTTAGTATCAGTAAATTAGTAATTCTGGAAAAATATAATTGATACCAAAATGCAGATTTAATATTGCAGAAAATCTAAGTTTTAGAACTTACAAAGATCGTAATAAGTTTAGTTACTCAATTTTTTCTGATTGAACTCCTTATAGATGTGTAAGCTCAGTGAATTTTAGCTTTGTTATCTTAAATTCGTTTAAAAGTGCCCCTTATTTCAATAATTTGCTTTTTTTTAAATTTTAGTTAAATATTTGAATTTTAGATAAAACTAAATTACTTTTTACATTTATGCTAGTAGACTTTATTAGTAAGAGCGCATTTATTCTTCATTTACAGAATTTCAGCTTAAACTACATGACGAAATTACCCATCACAAGGGATAATGTAGCGCAAATGTGCTCATTAGAAAATTAGGGCTGCGGTGGCCTGATGATAAAGTCTCGGCTGCGAAACCGGAGGGTTTCAGGCCCGAGCCCCGAAGAATTGTCGTGTAAGTCGGTCTATTGCTCGTTAAATCCGTAGGGGCCAAACGTTCACCCGCTGGTGTGGTGTGGAAATTTGGAAAGGGGAGTGACAGCTCAAGTGTCGTCCTCGTCATCTGACCTTGGTTCAAAATTACGAGGTTCGCCCAAAATAGCCTTAGTATTGCTTTAAAACGGGACATTAATAAAACTAAACTAGAAAATTGACTTTGAAACTAAATTTTGAAAATAAAATAAAGAAAGAAGAATCAAACTCAAAACATTACCATTTCACGATATTTTGGTACTGAATGAATGTGAATTTGCATTAAATGTGTTTCTTTACTCATAATTTGTTTATTAATTCTTCTTTACTAACAATTTATCTTAAGACTTTTCAAATTTTTGAGTTTTAATTATTTTTATTTAACTTGATTTGTTTCATGCATAGCATGACAGAACTTTGAAATTGATTTTTCACTCATTTTCAGATGCGTTAGAATTTAAGCATTTTGTATACTCGTGTATTATTGATGAAAGCACACTATTATAACCGTTTAAGAACTAAAATATAGGTAAATCGATAGATTTATTTAAGTTGTAATTCATACACTTAATTAAATCTATTTACCCATCTATTAATGCATCTGTGAGTTATCTTTAAGTTCATTAATAAAAGAGAGGTTTTAAAAGTTGATTTGACTAAATTTATTCGAAACCATTATCTTCAGTTGAGACTTGGATTTTTGTATAACATTCTATTTTATTGAAAACGATCTTTTACTACACTGTTTAAAATGTTATATCATATTGGTGTTAAAGTATGAATTCTTCGAGACATTTTCTATATTTTCAAAACGTGTAAAGCGTTCAAAATATTTGCTCTAAGTATCTCTCTCCGTATGGATACTTGTAAAGTTTGGTGCTCTTTCGGATTCACAACATTAAGATACTGTGAAATGTTTATTTAAAACTCGAAAATAGCAGATGGGTAGAATTTTATAGCTTTTGAATTCGGAATCAGACTGTTTTCGTCATTTAAAAAAGATATAGTCGTCAACTTTTGACCGCTCACATGCATGAAGACACTTCTACGACGAAAATTCTCCGCCATTATTCTTCCGTTTCCTCGCCGTTTCGATACCTGTTCGCAGATAAGACGGAAAGCAAACGATTTTGAATGTGTCCATAAAAGAAGCAATTGAAATCCGAAGCGGTTGCAGTTATGAAGCCGTAAAAGTCGTCTGAAACGCATTGAGCGACGAAATGACGTTAAATGAGGCAAACGGATAGCGTAAAACGCTCGATATTATTTTCAATTTTTCAGATTCATGCATCTAGGTGTGAAATCTTTTTTAGACAGAATTTATTCGCATGGAAACTAAACAGATTTCATGAGTAGTATGGATGTTGGCTATTTTATTAGAGATAAAAGTATAAAATACCGAATAATATTTGCAAAAATAGGAATTTTTAACTATTTTGTTAAAAATAGGAACTAACTAATTTGCACATGTAATTTCTAATATTAATTGTTCGATTCACTTAATTTTTATAATCTAAATTCATCAGTGTTCTTTAATAAATTGTGTAGGTTAGTATTTGAAGAGCTATTATCGTCTGCTATACTTTTCACAGAAGAGAAAAAATTAAATTCTATCGTTAATTATATTAAATAATAAAAAGAAATTACATTATTATTTGAAAGATATTTTACAGAAAATAAAATTGTCGCTTTCAAAATTATTAAACACATTTATTCAAGTTGAACGTTTTTGAAAACATCGATTAATAATAAAAATACTTTTTTAAATATAACGATTAAAAAACAACTTTGCTTCATTATAAAAATGAACAATACATTCTGATTAAATTGCTGGGTTCTTCAGTTTTAATTCTTCCTAATTAGAATAGAATAAAATAAAAGCTACAAAATGCGTTTCTAAAATGAAGACTGAACATTCTTGAAAGAATGTCACATATTAGTACAAGTACTTAGAAAAATTTATGAGAAAATTTCGTTTTATTGTTAAAAACAAAAAATGTATTCTGATAAAATTGTTAGATTATTCGGAGCGATTTGCCTTCTATATTAGAATAGCGTTTAGGTAGACTTTTTTTTAAAAAATAAAAATAAAGATTTAAATTTCGTTTTAGAAGAAAAAGAAATGGAAAAGTTTTATGTTTAAGAAATCAGAAATCTTTAATTTTGCGAAATTTATTTTACAGACAAAAGAAAGTTTAAGATTTTTAAAAATTAGCAAGATATAAAATAAAAAGATTAGTTTAAAATAGTCATTTTAAAATTTTGTTACATTTGTTCACTCAAAATAAACGTTATAATAAAAAATATCTTTCTAAATTAAATTTTTAATGAATTGTACTACTTCACAAATTTTTTTTTCTTATAATCGCAAATCATGTTAGAATTACATCAGAAAAATTATGACCACTAAAAAAATATTTATTTAATATATATCTTATTTTAGTAATTTTCCAATACAAAACTATCGTACAACCACTAAAATGTTCCCAAGATAATTAGATAAAAGAAAGTATAGAGAGAATCTGCACAATTTACAAAATGACATTGAAAGGGCAAATCCATAGACCCTTTATCGCCACTTCCAAGTAATGCGTGAATTATTTATAGCCATAAATTGGTAAGTTTACTTAATGTCATCCTAGTGCATTATTGTCAGAAATAAACGAATCAAGTGGAGTATGGCATGAGACAAAACCCCATTGCTTTCTTCACCATGGCTAGTTTCTTCTGACCCGCGAACTTTTACAGCTGCTCAGCGACAAGAAAATAAGAAACTCGCGGCGCTGGTAATTGCATGGCCTGGGCGAATGAATGTTAAGCCCAGGGTCCGTCTTCAGGATTCAGCGGGCCATGAAATTCATTGTCACCAGCGGGTGTTGACTCACGCCTTAGGTCACAGCCATCAATTCGATATTTTCTACTCCATAAAGCACAGAAGAGGAACAAAAAAAGAAAGATGGCGTGTGGCGGAAAAAAAAAAGTTCTTCCGTTTTCATTTTCTGCGAAGTGAAATTGGCTTCTTTGTGCAAATAAGCTTTTTATTCGGGGGATTATAGTAAGGTTGTGTTTGATGAAAGAATTGTTATGTTGAGATTCTTTGGATATGAAGAAAGGAAATAAAGGTTTGACTGTTTAAATATGAATATTTAGTTGTTGGTGTTCGTTTAGACGGTGGAATGGAATTGTGGTTATCTGACAGCAAAAAGTTTTTTGGTAAAGTAATTATGGATTTCCTGTAAGTGGTGGAATGCGAAGGGACAAATTGCAAGATTTAATGACGTTTTTTTGTTCTTAAATCTGCAGTGTGTAATGTTGCCATTTAGGAAAAAAGAATCCTTTATATTATTAATTTGATCGTCTAATGAACAAATTAAATAGAGCATTTTACTTGGTGTTCGTTTTTTTTGGTGAGTATTCGTTTATAAAGCAACATATATACAATACAGTAAGTAATTTGACTTTAAATTCTGGAACCTAGAAAGTAAATAAAAGTAAATTTCACAATTACAATTCGAATCGGAAAAAATGTAATATAATCAAGCTCGCTGTGTTTAAAGGAAAATTTATTCAGTTTCGTTTACTATAAAATAAATTATAATTATGTATACTATTTCCATTTCTTTATTCAATTGCTTTTCTTTAAGTTCTTAAGAATTTCATCAACAACAGCGTATAGTATTTATTCGTTTAGAAACTGCGATGAATGAATTTTTAATGAATGTGCTTTTGATTGTATGTTTTGCTGCAGTGAGTTCGTTGGCTTTTCGAACGTTTTTTTGAGTATTTTGTCATTTCTTTTGACTTCTATGACTTTGGATCTTGTGCGTATGGAGAAACTATTCGTCCACAATCTATATACTTATAATAAAGCTCAATGTGTGTGTGTTGGCGCTCTACAGGCCAGACCATTCAACCTACAGCTACCAAATTTGGCACGTGTATACCTTGGAGGCCGGGAATGTGCACCTGGGGGTTATTTTTTCGAATTTTTAAATAGAATTTTATTTATTTAAAAATTAAGCGAAATTTTGACGTGTTTCTGCTATAACTGCCGAAAATATTACCGCACAAAAAAGATTTTTACATGAAGTTAAAGATCAAAAATTTATCTTTTAAATGATACTATTGTTTTAATCTTAAAATTAAATTTCTATTTTTAATGAATTTTTAAATAAATATTTTAACTATGTTTTTCAATAATTTTTTTTCGTAAAAAATAAAAATTAAGGTTAAGCACGTTTCGCATTCATGGGAAAAAATTAGCTTTTTTCAAAGTGTTGCCATCACATTGATTAAAGCCCCAATTAAAAATAAATTAAATATTTTTGGAAATGAAATCTGCAAAAATATAATTTTCGACACGTGTCTGTAGGAAATGAAACAAATATGAAATATTATTTTTCTAAAAAATAAATTCAAGAAATATTATTTTATGATCTTTTACACTCTCTATACAGGGTGTTTATTTAGTCCCGGATCCATTTTGATGTTTAATGGCTCATAAAATAATGAAGATATAAACAAACTTATGGCATTTATTGATGGAATAACTCGTATATTTTCCTTTTCAGGTTTGAATATTTTTACTTTTGTAAATATCGTCTGCGCGTGTTTTTAATTTCAGATAATTTCATTTTCCAGTCTAAATATCTGTACTGTTCTAAATATCGTCTGCTTCTTAATTGCATTTTTCTCTCTTTTATTTTTGGCAACTATTGAAATGTTATATTTACTTTTGATGTGTTTGTTCTATGTAGTACTTTTGTATGTGATGTTTTATTCGAGCGGATATTAAGGAGAATGCATACACCACAAGAGAAAGCACAGATTTTATGGTGGTCATAGAGTTAATTTCCAATCAACTAAATCACTGACTTTTAAGAGTTAATTTCCAATCACTTAAACTGACTGATTTATGAAAATTTGAATATCACTATTCAATAAAAAAAGGATAATTTTAGATTTTCCATCGATCGTTTCAAAGAAAATACGCCAATCAGCGCACAGGTTTCTCAAGATTAATTGGCCTAAGATTATGAAAATGTTGAGTTTTTCTAAAATTTAACATTTAAAACTTCATAAATAAGTCTTAGTTGATCGTGGAAAGTAGAAACATTCATTCATTTATTTAAAATTTGGTGTGTCCAGAATATTTCTCAGAATATGATACCTTACTGCATTAAATTTAGACTTCATAATTTTTGAAATATATTTATAGGCCGGAACAAAATATTATTATTGATTTCATTTCAATCCTTTTGAAAGAAAAACTAAAAACTGAATTTTATGCTGAATCTCAGAAATTTTTGTTGAATTATTGTTTGAGATATTACATAAATGATGAAAAATATTTTGTAGTTAACATAAGACTTAAATACCGAGCGATTCTGTTTGCAATACTCACATTCAATAATAATAATTATTAATAAATAACAATAATGATGATAAATAATATAAAACTCTTGGTTTTATTAAAAAAATATCTTAATATTAATTGCAATTTCATCATTTACATTTTAAATCAAAGTTGAAGTTTTGGCGGAAATGACAACAAATTCGCAAAATGTATATAGTAAATTGAACGAAACGATCTAAACAGTATAAGTTTGGTATGGCTATCAAAATTTGAAGATTAAAAATGTTTTGTTTGAGAATCCTTTAAGAGACCAGTTACTTAAAATATTTAATTGAAAATTGTAGTGAGCGGTAATACTGGCGAACCGGCTGGTCGCCAAAGGCGGCTAGTATTTCATATTTTAACTTATATGCATAATATGTTTAACATAAACATATTATTTCATATGTTTAACTTGTATATATAATTTGTTTAACATAAACATATTATTTCATATGTTTAACTTGTATATATAATATGTTTAACTTGTATATATAATATGTTTAACATAAACATATTAGTTCATATGTTTTACTTGTATATTAGAAATCTCCATAAATGCAATAATAATGAGAAATTCTATTGAAATAGATATAAAAATCATAGAATCTTCTTATTATGAACCTTGTTTTTGAAATTTGACATAAGTACTCAAGAAGAAAATAAACACGTACTGGAAAGCCTGTTTTAGCATTAAATTTCATTGCTAGTAAATAATGGAATTGCTTCTTTTACCTTTTATACAAAGGCACTATATTTTGTATTAACATGTCTTCTGACATTTCGTTAGGATTATCTAAAATTAATATTTTTTTAAGGTTTGACATAAATATTCAAAAAGAAACTAAACACGCACTGGAAACCTTGGAATTTAGCAATAAATTCCATTACTAACAAATAATAGAAATGCATCTTTTTGATAATATTAATAACGGAGTATACATTTTCCTTTGTTATTAATAGAGATAGAGATATTGTTATTATTAATTTTAATGATAAAGTAGACGAATTAAAATGTGTAAATGTCGTTAATTATCAATAGCTATTCCGAATTAATATAGTGAGAAATACAGCAGAATTTCCAAATAGGATTATCGAATAGCTACAGTTAACCAATTAACTATTTTTGACAAGTATACTCATCATGGAAAAACTACAACATTTGGCGTTATGGCGATTTTATTTGTCAGGCGTATTAAGTAATGACAATTTGAAGTTTGAATGACAATTTTGGTAAAAACTCAAACATATTCGCAAATTTCAAGATATTTAAAATATTATGAAGCCAAGTTGAAATCAAAGGAACAAATAAAAGATTATTTTTCGCTGTACCTTGCTTTGCTGAATGCCATTCACTAACAATAAATTAAAATAAAAAATTGGCTTTTTATGTTTCTTTTTGTTTATATGTTACGTTTCGTTTCGTTCAAAAAATGTATGTTAGTTTAAGTAAGTAAATAAATGTGATTATTGAAATAAAAAAAAATTCATTTCATAACAACATAATTTCATATTGCACATAATCCGTGTTTGACGAATATAATCGTCACCGCTATATTTTTGCGACACAATTTAGATGCGCATTTTCCGAAGAGATCGGAACAGTTAACTGGTCAATTAGATAACTGGTAAAAAAGAAGTTATTTCTGAAAAAAAAAAGAAAAATGAAATTTGTTGTTAACGTATTAATTTAATGACTGCCAAAACAACATTAATTAGATTTTATTCTGGAAAATTCTGCTTCTAGATTTCTTTTATTTTCTCAAAGCGATGCAAATAATCTGACATTAACTAGTTTTTCTATTGTATAATATTATGTTATGTGTGAGAGACAAAGAGAGTACAGTGAAGTTAAACTGACCAATTTTTCTAAGTTCGCCGGGACAGTCGTGTTGTTTACAGAAAAATTAAATTCTTAGCGCTTTAATACTTCAAATGTTTAGTTTCGAAAATGTGGCTACTTTTGTTTTCTTGTATATGAAGCATAACCAGAAGGAGTGCTCTCCCTAAAATCTTCGAGCATACTTTTTGATAAATATTTTATCATCACCGCACCCTATAAAATTGTGGATCTTGAGCTAGGCTGTAAATCTCACTTGCTCTCAGACTTTTAATTTAAGTTCCATGCGTGAGAGCTGAGTACTTCATAGTATAAGTGTTTATAAATATGCATGGCATTGGCAAACAGTAGTTCCAAATTATCTACAGAGTTAGCAAGAAATAAGTTACCCACTTCAGAGGACTCCAAAATGCGCTCTATTGGTCCGAATGAGATAAAATTTGAACTTCAGATTACTAAGATGATGCGCTTTACATTTATTAATTAAAAAATTAGTAAAAAAAATTACCGTTAGGTGGAGTTGTAAAACCATTCAATATTGTTTATAGTTGTTAAATAAATTAAATTTAATTTTGCTCAATATGTCCTCCTTCATTTTCAATAATTTTCTCTATTCGGAGAACTATATTTTCTATAGATGACCGGAGTGAGTCTGTCGGAATATTAAGAATATGGCGCCGAATGTTGTCCCTCAGATCTGGTAGAGACGATGGCCTTTGGCTGTAGATAATGTCCTTCAAATAACTCCACAAACAAAAGTCGCAAAGGATGATGTCCGGCGAGCGAGGAGGCCATGCTATTGGGAAATGACGACTGATGACTCGTGCTTCTGTGATATGCTGTATTAACATTAACACCTCATTACCTCATTTAATAACACCTCAATATGAGGTGGTGCACTATCCTACATGAAAATGGTGTCTTGAAGGTATCCACGCTGTAGAAGAGTTGGGATTACAAAATCTCTCAGCATGTCATGGTACCGTTGTCATGTGGCAGAATAGGTTTGGATTCCATTTGAAGTTATCTCTTCAAAGAAATATGATCCAATGATAAAGGTAGCTGTAAAACCACACTTACTGTCTCTTTTTCAGGATGCAAGGGTTGTTCCTGCATAACGTGAGGGTTTTCCTCTGCCCAAATTCGACAGTTGTGAGTGATAACTTGCCCATTGAGGCAAAAATGGGCCTCATCACTCCACAGAATGTTCCATTGCCAAGTTGTGTCAACCATCATTTGAGCAAGGAACTGGATTGCAAGTTTTACAGACCTCTAAGTCCCCGTCCTGCAACAGGTGCACAGACTTGATTTTGTATGGATAAAAATGCAAAATCTGCCGTACGATTTTTCGTGCAGTTGAATACGGCATATTCCTCTGAAGTGGGTAACTTATTTCTTGCTAACCCTGTATAATTGGTATCAATCTAGAGTTTTTTACTAAATCTAGCGTGCGGTTTGTTTTTGGCAATTAATCGATGACATGTGATATAACAAGTGTTAGAAAATCGAATATGTATTTTGGACGGTTATCTTCTGACCAGCTCATAATTGCTATTATAATCATAAGATCAGGCCTCAAATTTCACTCATTTAAATCGATGCATTTTTGAGTTACTGCATTTACATATATGCGGCATTGCAGAATGACAGACGGTTATAGTTGATATATATCTATGCTAAACCTGTCTATCTTATTCTTTTTGTTTTGTTGTTTTCAAATTCACTTGCACTAGAATCAACTTTGCTTGTACTGGGATCTAACAGAATTCTACAAATTTAGCGTCAAGTCCACATACAAAATTTCATCCGTCTAGCTCAAAGCTTTTTACTTTCTCATATTCGAAGTATACAAAGAGAAAGTATTTTAGTTGTCCATGAATAAATAAAATGAATTCAAAATTTTGATGAATATACCCATTTTAGACATACCTGAGTCTGAAAAATCACATTTTTAACTCTATGTTTTCCGGTCGCTCTGCCTGACTGTCTGTGAACATGATAACAGAAAATAATCTTGAGATATGGGGATGAAATTCGGTATGCATTCTTTACGTTAAATTTGCATATTTCTCTCAAATTTTAAACGAAATTCAAAGATCTGTCTGTCAGATAGTGCGAGTACAAAGAAACACAATAGCTTCAAAACGTAAACCGCTAGATAAAAAATATTGGTATGCAATATTAGTATCCAAATTGTGTATCTTTATCAAATTTGGAACCAAATATTTCCAAGTGTTGACCACCTGTTAGTCTGTACTTGAGTATGAATATAAACGGGTTATCTCAAAAACATTGTGAGTTGGATAGATAAAACCTGGTACACGGCTTTCACATTTGCTATGTAAATTTGTGTCGAATTTTGAATAAAATCTGTCTAAGT
>JAPMOR010039821.1:774109-816936 GCA_026543865.1 Argiope aurantia
TTTAAATTTATTTTCAATAACTTAAAGATTGATTAAATCTTTACTTACCGCATTTCTCTCTTGAAAAAAGAAAGTTCATTAGTGAAAATAATTAACCAAACAGTTAATATTTTTAATAATTAGTTATAATCAAGTATTTAAATTCACAATTAAACTAATTTAATTGTTTATTTCTTAAATTTTTTATAGAAATTTATATAATTTTTTTCATTGGAATACAACAACATGCAATCTTACGTTCAAAGATTTTTTTTCTGTATTCTGAATATAATAACATATCAATACCTATTAATTTTCTCTTTATTTTCTTAACAATGAATAACCTGAAGTGATTGTCGCAGAATATACGCGCCTACTTTCAATAAAAGATTATTCATATATCTGAAAGCAGTACCGTGTCGAGTGCGAAAAGAAAAGAACTCCAATTAAATGAACTGAAAACGATTCTTTTATTTCCCTTCTGTATCTGGCAACAAAGAATTAATTTCGCGTAATAACATATCCATCGTTGATCCTTCAAGTGTAATGCTAATCAACTTCCACCAGCTTTCCAAGATGCTCTTGGCATTGTGTGTTCCGTAGAAATTAAATTCGCTTCACAAGTATGTGATGAGAATTGAATTTATTTGTTATCGAGAAGTAATTAGTTTCTTTAAAAATCTCCACTGAAATGAGTTCTTTGATTTTTTTTTTTCTTGCTTCGCTCGTGATGGCAATATGTTTTGTTGTAAACTAATTAAATCGATGTTGTTGAAGTGAAGTGTCTTATATTCTCTGGCGTGAATCCTTTATTTAAATTTACAGTGACTAGAAAGATTATGAAGTTGAATAGAGCAGATTGTTTAGGTCTGCGGCTGCTTTTCAGGTATATACTGTGAAATTTTTTTTTCCAAAATAGATTTTATCATATCCCCATTCTATAGGCATAAATGTATAGAAACGTCAACGTGTAAATGAATACAATACTGGGTATCCAAGAATTATAAAATTAAGTAGAGAATAAGTAAGAGTACTAGAATTTCTTCGATTATTGACATGGCTCATAAAATTTTATTTCTCAGAATCCAATAGATGGCGCTATGTATGACTTGATGATGATTTTGTGAGAAAATTTCATCTAATAACCATATCCTATTATTTTAAAAAATATAGTTCCTTAAATTTTTCACATGGAATTATAGAAAGATAGTGTATATCAATCTAGATTTGCAAAGTTTAATACAGCGTATCATCAAGAGCTTGCAGTGCATAGCATGGAACTGAGTAACACTTGGACATACTAAGCACAATCAAAGAATTTCATATTAAGATTTATATACTTTAACAATATTATTGCTAATAATTAAAGATTTCACAGATAAATATTTACATGATTTGTTTTATATGTTGTTGTATCAATAGAAATGCAAAATGTGAGGAAAGAAAGTCTTAGATATTGTCAAAAGTCCGGAGGATCACTGCTGCCAGCTTTGGTACTTCAGGACTGTGAAGGATCTCCCGAAGCTGTAACCAGCCAAGCTTTAAGACATCTGCGGTAATAGATGAGCACTCGAAGATGTGTCTCGGTGTGAGATGAGTTTCCAGGTAGTTCTTGCAGTTAATATAGGTTCTTGTCCCATCAGGAAGGATCTTCATTCCTTTATAGGAATTTGTTCTTAATCTAGCCAGTATAGTTGTTACATTTCTAGGGTAATCAAAATCAGTGCTTAAAGGCTTCCTAGAGGGCTGATTTATGTTTACATTTACTTAAGTTTTTAATGGCAACATTATATTATGGCATTCAACTTCGTTAAGGTTTATGTACACGATAAACAAAATAAGTAAATGATTGTTAAAATTATTTTGGCATTACTTAATATTTTATGGAAAGAATCATGGACATGTTGATGCTTAAGATATTTAATTTAAATTTACATAAGTAGAGTTCCTGGCTAATTATTTGGGACGTCAAACTGATAATTCTATTAATAAATCCATACTAATGCGTTTATATAACTTGTTATTTACTTTGAGTTATGGTAAATATGGGATGATAAATAGACAAATGTTCTGTTAAAATATTGTTACGGAACTTACTCCACTAAGTTCGCTTGTAGTGAGTGGTATAAAACAATCAGCAGGTCTGGGTATCAAATAACTTATTTTATTAACAAGAAGACACCGGCAAAGACACACATCTCCACTGTTTTCACACTTTAGTTGTATCCAACTACCAACTCCTACTACACGACTGGCTACTCCTCACACTCGATGGTGCTTCCACAATAAACTGTAGAATTTGGCTCCCTTCTCAATAGCTTGAGCTCCTCTCAACGCTGGCGCTTAGCTGGACTGATCCAACTAATTCGCCTTTAACTCGCTATGCAACTCTAAACCTATCGACGACTGTCTTCGGCTTGGACTGCCGGCCTTTCATAGTTTCCGGAGCAGTGTAAAGAAGGTTCTCGAGCAAACAAGCATATCCCAGCTCCTATTGACTCATTCGCCAAAATTCTGGAAGATTCCAGTATTATATATTTTGTCGCCAAGTTGTCAAATGGTCGCCAAGGCTTGAGATCACTGATTCGGCATCCAATCAACATCCAACAGAGTTGATCGTAAAACAGTCTTTCCAGTGATTGAACTAACCATGTCTGGAAACAACATTGCAGATTTGTGACGATATTTGTACCTTTAAATCATGAAGTCATATTTATAACTTGATTGTTTATCCCAATCTCTTCCTAAAAAAGCAAACATTGACGGAATTATTATTATAAAATTATTTATTCCGTTTTTAATTTATTGTTTATGATAATATTTTATGATCAGTGATTTAACTAAAATGACTTAATTAAAATTTGTCACAACCATATTCAGCTTACTAGTTAACCCTAGGTAGCTAGTAGATTATGAAACTTAAATTAAGAACTTGACAAGAACTTGAAATGCATTTATTTAAAATTTTTTTAATATTAAAGAGGAATGGAACTACGAATTTATTTCTAAAATATAAATGTTCTCTCTAAGTATAAGTTTTTATTATAAAACATGTTACGATGCACTTAAAAGGAAAGAAAAAAAATAAGAACATGTTTATTCAATCATAGAGTTTCTGGAATAAGATAAAATCAATTGATTGGATATTACATTTTTTTATTCTTTCGTGAACAAATTTTGTTCCTGGAATATTTATTTTCTTTATCGCTACTTGCAAAACAAAAAAATTTTTTAATCAAGGAGAGTTTCAACCGATCAACTGATTTTTATTCATCACAAAAAGCTATCACAAAAGATACAAAACAATTCATAATGCTTAAAAATTCCATCAAGCATATTTTATTCTCTCTTTCAAATTTTTTTTTCCTATTTTTCTATTAAACATAAAATAAGGTCATGTGTTATCTTTTTTTTTCTCCTTTTTTTGTCCTGCATCCCTCAAGCTGGTGAACAATGAATAGACTGTTGACAATTTGTTTTCCACTTGACTGTCGACAAACAAAGGATGTTACTTTTTATTTTGTTGAGTCTCTTGTGATAAATTCATTCAACTACAAAACCAGAATTCCAGCCGAGAAACTTTTGAAGAGTCAAAAAGAATTATCGTATCTTCAGAGAGTTTTTTTTAAAAAAAGTTCTTTGAGTATGCAAGAAATGTGATGATTAATTTGAATGTTTTTGACATTTTTTGAATTTTGTATAGCCTTTATTCTACTGTGTTCATTTTAGATTATGTGATTTTGCAATTTCTTCAATGAAGTTTGTGTTCGTAAGGCGTAGAATTTACAACAAAGTAATCACCTCTTCGATAAAAATATAATATTGGCATAGTTCATATATCGATGTCGTAAAATTTAAATATGAATTTAGCATTAATATTTGATTAATTATTTTTTCCATCATTTTTGAATAAAGTTGAGAATGAAATAAATAAGTTCTCATTCTCAAAGACAAAGTATTGCAATTAAAAATAAAAAATGATATTGAATGTTTATGAGTTTCCATTTTTTTTTTCACTCTTTTGTAGAATTAAAAAAAAATCAATTTCCAATTTTTGTCTGTCTGTCTGCCTCACCATGAAGGGCTCCTAAGATATGGGAATGAGGAGCATCCGGTATGATAATGTGCATACTAACAGCATGAAATTGAGTCCCCTCCCCCATATCGAGACATACCACTTACGAAGTGGTCTCCTAGTCTATGATAGCCCTTAAAACTCAACTACAGTTTCTGCAGAATCGCGGTGTTTAGATCATTCTGAACGTTCATTCATATTTCTATATCTTCGGGCAGTGTGAATTCAATGATTACATATAACTGTAAATATGCTAACTAAAAAACTGAACATGCTAGACAAATGAAATTTAACACGCGGACAACTAAAATTACGCACCTTTATAATAAATATTGTTACGAATCTATAATGTTCCTTCCCAGTACGGTTAGTTCCATCGTAGAAAAGACCATTTTATGATCAGCTCGATTGGATGCTGATCGGATGCCGAGTCAGACAAATTTGGCTACTGTGGCCACAAAATGGATGATACTAGAATATTCAAGAATTGTTGCGATAGAGCCAATAGGAGTTGAGATATGCTTGATTGTTCGAGAACCTTCTCTGTCCTACTCCGGAAACTGTAAAAGGCCGGCAGTCCAAGCCAAAGACAGTCGTCGAGAGATTTAGAGTCGCACAGCTAGTCAACGGCGAATTAGTTGGATCAGTCCAGTGGAGCGCAAGCGTTGAGTAGAGCTCAAACGATTGGTGAACTGAGTTGTGTGCCGAATCCTGGATTTATTATAGAAGCAGCATCGAGCCGTGTGAGGAGTAACCAGTCGTGTCGTAGTGAGTCGGCAGTTGGATACAGCTAAAGCGAGTAGACAGTAGAGAATTGCAGGCGTTCGAGAGACCATAAAGAATAGCTATGTAGATTCTCTCCTCCTGTTGAGTTCTATCTGGCCGCTTTGTGTGCTGTGGTTGTTTACTATCGGTTACTATTTATGGGCTGTTGTTGGTTCTAATTGTACTGTTGTTCATTACGTGTGTACTTCTCGTCTGTGTATCTGTCGACTATGTATTTTTGTCTACATGTTAATAAACGTCATTTTTTGCTATTGAGGCTTCCTGATTGTATTACACCATATACTCGCTACAAGCGAACTTACGGACTTAATGGGGTAAGAATATTTTTTGCCTATTTCCAGAAATAGATTGCATTGTAGACCTGGACTATAAACCGTTTTCGCTGTTTCATCAAATACTAGGTAACTTAATTTTTTTTTTCATTGTTGAAAGCTAAGAAACAGGATTCAGTTTAAAATCTCAATAATAAAAAAAAAAGCCGAAGTGACAGTACAGCAGAACTTAGAAGGCAAATGAATCGGACAGATGCATTTTTAATAGCTCTAAATTGTCATGGGATTGGTTTTTATTAGAAAGTTTCATGTATACATTTGTAATACAAAATAACGTTGATTTAATTGATAATTTGGATTGATAATCATTTACATGAAGTTATATATAAACGATTGAACTGAAATTAAACATTTCTAATATTACGAAGCATTAGTTGCTCGCAAAAGGCCACTAATATTTAATGAAACAGTGAAAGCAATTTGAATTCCATTGCAACAGTGGGATATTTTGTTAAAAATTATTTAAAAATATTTAACAAAAACTACGAAGATTTTAAAAAATTGCTGTGATATTTACATGAGAAAAAGGGTGAGCTAAAAAGAGAAAGAGAGCGAACTGTTAGAATACCTAGGATCAAAATACCTATTACACTTTAAGAAGATTCATTCCTGAAGGCAAGCTTAAGATAAAAACAAGACACATCCATGAGCAATAGTCTTTGATGAAATTGTTTATTTAAGCTTGTAACTTTCACTTTTAAACAGCGACTATTTTGGAGTTCTGTAAAATTCAAGAATCTTGGCGGTATCTCTATTAGGTTGGTTGTTTGTCTCTTTTAATGGCACAAGAGCCAGGAAAGGCTATACTGCGCCAGATGTATGGTTAATAAAAGATTTTTCTATAAATATATTCTAAAACCCTTTATAACAAGAACATGAGATATATTAAAAGTCTACGTTAAAACTGTAAAACAAAACTGTGATATATTAAACAAATTTAAAAAATATGGAATCTATATGGAATGATAAATGCTAATTGCTTTTATAAATTTGAAAATATTTTTGTGAACATTTTCCCCCAATAGCGTTGGCATGTCCAGTGATGAGGAGTTAAAAAAACGTAAACGTGCAAATTAAAATCAGGGGATTCAATAAAAATGTGATGAATCGTTAAAATCATTTGACTTCTTGAACAGAGAGGAGCTCGATCAGCAAATAAAAGATTGTGAGTTATACGAGTATGACCAATGCGGAGTTCAGTCAATTTGACATCGAGCTAGCTCATTGGGAGATAAGGCCATGACTTAATAAAGGGTTTTATACAATGTAATTATACAATGTATTATTTGTCTGTTTGCTCCATGAATTTTTCCATAGCAAATAAATATGTCTAGCAAAAGAGTTTTTAGCGTCGGAGAGGGGCATTTCTCGATGCTTAAACAAGGTTGCTGTTTTAGCAGAGTTATTCGTCAACTTATTTCCAATTATTCCACAAGAATTTCCAATTATTCCAAGTCAATTTCCACAATTCACTTGGGACCCAACAGAATAATATTTCATAGTATCTGTTCTTTAGAATCCTCAAAAGATTCAAGATTTCCAAGGCAATGGGATGAAGACGACTATGAAAATGGTAAAGTGTTTCTAAGGAACTCATGCTGTCAGTATAAACACAAAATTTGCGTTCAGAGCTGTGAGAAATTTTCTGTAGGGCATAGAAAATTGCCAGTTATTCGGTAGAAAAAACAGAACGGCACGTAACCAAACTGTAACATGTATCTCTATTAGAAGTAAAGATCCTTAAAAGCTTCTAAAAAAATTGATTTTCGGTTACGTAGAGCATGATAATCGAGAGAGAAGTAAAACGAATCGGCCAAGTGAATTTTATCTTTCGACTGTTGAGAGCTAAACGATCTCTCTAGTTGCACTCTAAGCGGCATTGCTGCTTTCTGTCTGCTTGTTTTGTGAGTTTCTACAAATTCTACTTTTTGAGAACTCCTCAGTTGTGTTTTGTGTTATGGAATAAAGCATCGTTTCCTATTTTTCAACATGTTGGACGTTCTTCCTCGCACACTTGTTGGCGGATTTCTGCAATAACGTTACTTCTTACTTTCTTGTATGGTATATATATATATATATATATATATATATATATATATACTGTAATCGTCAAAAAGATTGAAACTCATGATTTTAAAGAATCTCCACGTTTTAGACCTTCCTGAGCTCGAAAACACATTTTTGGCATATTGTCTATCTGTCAATCAGTTTGATGTTTGTCTATGAACATGATAACTCAAAAGTACTCTGAGCCAGATGGATGAAATTTGATATATGGACTCACTACCAATATTTGAGATTTGTTTCAAATTTTGTATGAAATTTCACAGAAAGTCTGTCTGTCTGGCTATGTGATTCCAAATGATTCGAAAAACTACAAAACGCGAAATGATAGGTATATAAAATTCTGTATACAGGTTTGAAATCTAAAATATAGATTTTTATCAAAATTTGAACCAAATCTGTCAAACGTTGACCGTCTATCGGTGTGTACTTTTGCATGCATGTAAGCCCAATAACTCATTAAATGAAATTCGGTATAATAACTTGTAAGTACAACTGTAATTCCATGCTAAATTTTGTTTCCATTCCATTGGCAAAGAGATATTCAAAATATAGGGTCAGTAATAGTATTTGAATCACACCAAAGATCTATATTTCGCAATTATTGTTCGCTAATGCCATGCAAGATATTTGCGGCTTTACCGACCGATTACACTATGCCACCTTCAGTTTATTAAAAGTAGCATATAGTGGGCAAAATTATTCATCTTCCTATATTTGATCGTTCACTTCAAGTTCTAGAAAAATTAAAGTTTGTAGTAAAATCTCTATATATAAAACGCGGTATAGTTCTAGGAACGGGTACTATTTGACGATTTTACCCCAAAATTTTCTCGCCAAGCCCCGCGGACGCTGTAATCTTCAGAATTTTATTTCTCAATATTATGACTATTTTCAAGAGACGCTAGCGACTTTATCTTTAAAGTTTGGTGCCAAATTTGTCGGTATTCATTCCTAGGATTTAGCCTGAAACGCTAACGTACGTGACACAGAAATCGAGTTTATTATTAATTGTCGAATGGCAACAGCTAAATATAAACAAAACATCATACGGATTTCAGACTACTTTATTAATTTAACATTTTTACAGCTGCACTGAATCAAATGCTTCGCTGGGCTAATTAATGGAACTGTAAAATATTATTAGAATTGTTCTGAAGATAGTTCGCCATGTTACCAAAGAGGACATTCTGTCAGAGGAAAGAATATTATAAAAGAAATCAAGAATTAGGCTTCAAAAAAAAGTTCAATCAAGTGCAAAACTAGGCTTAATCGTTGTGAAATAAGTAATCGTGTTAAGAGTTAAGATTAAAGTATGGTTTCTCGCCAATCACATCAAAATCGTGCCAATCGGTCAAAAGCTCTTTAAAAGTCTGCAATCATGGATGTATATTAGAAATTTAACAAACGGGTTTAAAGTTGCAATAAAAAATTGTTACGATTATATTTGGCTAGAAATCGCTCAATTTTTTTCAATTTTGTCACTTGTATATTAATTTTAAGTCTAACCGTAAATACTCTAATAAGTCTAACCGTAAAGCCTTCGAAAATTTATACTCATATCTTCCAAAACAATTATCTTATAAAAAGTGCTTTTTGTTTTATCTTAAGATTAAAATAACTACCTTTTACTGACATAAATTTCATTTTCGTACAATGCTTCATTTAATTTTAATAATATTTTTAATTCAATTTGATACACTCTCAGAAACAATCCTTTTAATTCAAACACGTGCTTTTTCCAGTCATTCAGTCCGTAGTAGGATTATCATTTCTGCTTATATTTCGTAATATATATGCTTTGTAAATTGCAGTAAACTGTTTTAATTGAATTCATGTGTTTTAGTCGTATTAATTAACTAGGTGAAATGCTTTTTATTTAGAGGAAATGTATCTCATATTAATAATTTAACAGCCTAATAAGTTAATAATCTGTGAGAACAAACTGGTCGCTAATGACGGCTAGTATGCAATAAGTAATTATTTAAGAAAATCCACTGGTTTTTCTTTTCGACTTTCTTGCCATTATTTTCACTTCCATTCTTATAAAGAATCATGAACACGCGATATGACCTCAAAATTCTGACTTAAACAAAAAGGTAGCCAACGATCTCCATAAGAAAAAGAGAACCATTTTACAGTGATATTCCCTAGATTCCTAGAATATTCCCCATTTTTTGATAGAAAAAGAAACTGAAGAGAAATAAAAGGCTTTAAAAGCCAGAAATACGATGCATAGTTTTCCCGAGAAGAATCAGTTATCGGAAAGCTGACATTGCTGACCGAAATACAGATTTTTACATTCAAGCTCATCCTTCATAGCATCACTTCTTTGAAAAAAAAAAGAGAGAGAGAAACATTCCACCCAGAAATTCATAAATGGCGATCGAAGAAAAATGAAAACGATAAAGTAAAAAAGTTTCTTTCAAATATGCACTTCGTTCAAAACATTGGCT
Organism: Argiope aurantia; assembly: GCA_026543865.1. Lineage (NCBI taxonomy): Eukaryota > Metazoa > Arthropoda > Arachnida > Araneae > Araneidae > Argiope > Argiope aurantia. The sequence goes on from JAPMOR010039821.1 coordinate 783,802, forward strand.
ATTTTCTGTTCAGGGACCACTCTGAGTGGACAGTAGATAGCAACTCTGTTCATTGCTGAAGTGGAACCAGGAATAATAAATAAAAAAAATCTCTAAAAGTTTTTTTCTTGGAGAACAGTCACTAAGGCGTGAATTTGTTGACGGACGCTTCTATCGCCCCGAGGAGATGGGTTGCAAGGAATATGTCGCCATCCCCGGCGCCAAAAGTGTCACTTAAAAGACAGTTTCGATCTTTTTTGTTTAAAGAAAAGAGGGCGAGATTTAAGAATTATGAAAAATATTCCTACCTTTTTTGAATAAGAGTTCCTTTCTTTTTTTTTTCTTTTGAAAGAAGACTACATTTATTTAAAAAAATGTTGCAGCTTACAGTTGAAATTTTCTAGACAAGAAATGGCTTTTGTTTCTTAGAAAACTTTTCTTTGTTTGAATAACAGTAAATGTAAGAAAAAAAAAACTCGTCATAACAAATGCTTAATTTAAATTTAAAAATTGGTGTAAGTATTAATATTAGCTGAATTATAATTGCAAATCATTAAGTTGACAGAGAAGAAAAATCTGTCAGTAAGAATTTTGATACAGTCTCATTTATTTTATGAAATCAAATATCATGACGTCATTGATATCTGACAAGCACATGTGCGCATGTCATCACACATTTAATTACATTCATATTCACTTGACGCGCATGAAATGCTCAATGCATATTTAGTTATGAAATCCATTTAACATTTTTCAGGATGAAAATGGATGTGATGACCTATTTCAGATTAAAATGGTTTTTAGTTAGATTATTAGTACAATTATTTAAATGGGAAATTTGTGTTTTTTTAGCAGCAAAGATTGTTTGTTATCCCTTAATCCAATGAGTCAGAATTAATAAATATGAAAAAACTTCAGCGGATGAAGAAAAATGTGAAGAAACTCTTATGAAAAATAGTTTTTTGGATCAAAAGTTTAAGAGACGAAATTTATTGGTGATTGAAAGTGATCTTGTTCCAAAGGAGTTTCTCTTTGAGTTGAATACTTCAAACATTGCACGAAAATATGTTCAATGCTATTGGTTACAAGAGAGACAATCAGGATAGTTCTAAAGTTCAAATTTATTCGGCAGAGCGGGGATGATGATCATTAGACGTGCTGCTATCACATCTTTTATTCTATTTTTAAACAATGGAGTAAGAGAAAGAACGGATGGAATATCGTCTAGAACTTCTAGGTACTTGCTGTTTCGATAAATTTGGTGTTAGGTAGTAGATGACACGAAGAGTTATGTTTGTCACGTGGCTGCGGCGTCATATTATGTTTCTTTCCTATTGCGATGGCTTTTGCGATCCAAAATTTATTATATTTCTAGTGTGTATATATTTAACTGAATAAATGAAATTTTATGACTTCATATCTTTCAAAACTTTATACCTTTATGGCTTTTATACTTTATGGTTTCATATCTTTCAGTACACAAATATTCAAGTGTTTTAACATTTCATGATAAATGTGACTTTTGTAGTTTGCCTCTACATATATATAGCTGATTCTCGAATTTGAAAATGGAATCAGTTCACAAACTGGCTACTCTGAGCCACCGGCACACAGAAAAATCTGAATGACTGGACCACCGCAACAGCAGCACAGGTGGGAACTGTGTTTGAGTCCTAAAGTCGCGTTTCTATGACCTGTGGATTTGGTCATAAATCTGCCAACGGACCCAACAGACCTCCGCCCCCCTGTGGATGTTGGTCCGGAGTCTCCCACAAATTGTCGGTAAAATGAACAGACATCAAAGAATCCCGGAAAACCATAAGAGCGGGAAAAGAGGGCAAAGTGTGTCGGTCTCAAGGCGCGTACATGTCGTCGGAACGCGACTTGAGGGCCATCACCGGTCACGGTGCAACCCTTCCCTTGAGAAGTACGTCCCGTTATCGATGGAAGGAGCCAGACCCCAACTTTTTGTGTATCCACCAGAGTGGCGAGAACTAATTACCATGACGGAAGCTTCTCATCCTCAATTAAGAGGTGTCTCCCGTGGGATGGGAATCACTTCATAAGGCATTAATGTTAGATTATAACCATAAATACACATTGTCTTAAACTGCGATGACATGCCATGCCCTGCTTTTACCATGAGTTGTGCAATGAGTTCCGAAGCCGAATACATCCAAGGTTTTTGACATATGTCATTAAAATTTATTTATCATAAATGCTGACAGACACTTAAAATCAAATTTATCGACAAACCAGGTTTAACTAATTCCATGTCCAATCAGATATAAATGTAATCATTCGATGGATCATAAGACTTTAATACTAATTTAGTCCTTTTAAGACTATTTATCAATCAAGTTCTATTTGTTAAGTGTAAGAGTTTTTTTTTCAGCAATTCCTTGTATGTAGTAATAGCCTGTTAAGTACTTTCGAAAATAGCTTTCAGGCTTGCAGGAAAAATGGCAATCAAATGACCAGATGTGGTTAATGATGTATTGTGAAAGTGCGAGGGAATCCTGGTATTGTTGCAGACTTTTCGGAACAATAATTATGATTGGACATCAAGACTTTGGATTGACTGGAAAGGAACTCTTATCAGAGACATTCCTAGTGGGCACATGCGCAAAAGTTTTATGCATGCATTCTCTAGATGCGATGAAGCCATGGGAATTGTATATAACATTCATGTATTTTATGAAAATAAATATAAATCCAGATTCAGTAATTAAACAAGCTCGACAGTCTTCCTTGTTATCTGAATGAGTTACGTAAGAAAGGAGCCAGTCTTTATAATCGTTAATTTATTTGTTGTTAATTTCTGACTGCAATACTATTTTATTATTGGTTTATTTTCCTGACGATTTACAAAAGAGTATTATATATAAAAGGCATCACTTTTTTACAGTTCGGAATTAATTATTTTACGTTTCAAATATAAGGATTGATTAGTTCGAATAACATCCGTTTTGAGAGTTATTTTGGACAATTTAGTTCAGTTATATTAACTTTCTGTTTTAAAGCAACATTTGGGATATTTTGAGAGAGCTCTCATAATTTCGAACCGCGGTCAGATGACGCGGGTGACACTTAAGTTGGCATCTCAGTCTGCAAGCTTCCATACCACACCAGATGGAGGATGTTTGGAGCCGACGGATTTAACGTACACCACAGCCGCTTACATGACGTTTCTTCGGTAGAATTTGGTCTGGAACTTGAAACCCTCGGGTTCCAAAGCCGAGTCCTTACCATCAGCCCGCTGTTATCCTATTTTGGATAAACCTCGAATATCTGATGAAATGGCGAGGGCAACAACTGTAATGATAATTTCCTTTTCAAATTTCCCAACAAACCTATACGGAAATGTCTGATTCTCCATAGCAGATATTAGGAACTTCAGGGCTCCATACACAAAGACTCAATAGAATCGGGTAGCGAATCGATATTTTTTGCTCAGTGGGCTACCACAAATTGTATCCATTTTTACAATGCTTTTATTGGTAGTTTCTCTTTCAAGATTTCCATATTTTCATGCTCCTCTCATCAAGCAATGGAATAACCGGTACGGCAATTCTAAAGTTAGTTGGAAAGTTTATTTCTGTAAATTTAGTAAATTTATAATTGAAATTTATTAAATTTTACAAAGGTTGAATTTTGAAGTATGTTTATAAAGCTAAAACTTTTATATTAAAAATAACTTTAGAAATCAGAGTCAGTCCCTCAGAATCAGTAACTGGTCCGAGTTTGTTCTTTTTTTATTTAATATGAGATGTGTCATGCTTAGAGATGTCATCAACAGTCTCTTGTTTCCCACCAACTCCAATCTAAAAATAAAGCTCGAAACTCCCCATTACTTCATAGTAGATGCTATATTACAATAAAAAACCATGTTCGAATTTTTCACCATCAATCCCGGTACCGATTTCGCCAATTTTTATTTCAAATTAGAGTTTGTGATCCCTGAATAAGTCATCAATGGTATGCAGTCCCCCACAAAATCCCATTTTAGAGAGAAATCTTAAAATCATACAATCTCTATACAAAAAAAAATGTGGCAGTCTTCCACCCCCAACCACTACACCGATTTCACTAATTTTTATTTCAGATGAAAGCTCATGACTCCTAGATAAGTCATCAATGACCTATCATCATTTCTCTTCCCCTTTCATTTTTCATTTCCGAAACATATAGCAAAATAAAGTCTTCATACATCTTCCAACAATTGAATTGATTTCGTTAATTTTATTCGCCAGTTTGCGAGTTACAGCTGATCAATCAGGCGGCTTTGTATTTATTATGTAAGTGCAAATTAAAATAGTACTTTCATTTGGGTGCGATTAGATGTGGTATATCAAAATTATTTGTCATTATTAAATTAATGCTGTTAATAACATCGACGAACAACTGGTCATCGAAGACGACATTATTCATTAATAAAATAATTTAAGTTATTTCTTTATATTGTGCTTAGATCGAACAACACGCCAAACCAAAATTGGAAACTACTTTTCTACCCTAAGAAAGGGATATTTCCGCCAGAATTGTCGGCTCCGATCTAAGAAATAGGGGTTGGAAAACTAAAAGACCTTCTATCAAACAAAAGCTCTATCCATCGAGCCGTTTATAAATACCTCGAAATCCTCCAAGGAAGAAGAGCTCGAGCTCGAGCTCCTTCCGCCGGGAATTACGATGGAGATCATCTCAATTTACGACAGATCGTCTTTCTGTCGGAGTTTTTTAAATGCTCTCGGTAAGACTTTTGATGGTTTCTCAAAAAAAGGCACTGGATCACTCGTGGAAGGGTCTTTGATGTTGTGTTGATCTATTTGGGCCACTGCAAGTCGTAAATTGACGATGGATCTCTAATGGTGAATGCCTGTGGGGGCACCAGTGGAATATGTCTCGCAAGTCCAAACGTTTTCTGCAAATCCGCGTCATTTTAAGGTATCTATTTTCTTAATTTAGTGGAGGTATGTTTTATTCAAAGGTAGAGAAATATATAAAGAAAACTGCTTAATAAGTTTTAAAATTTCATTTCATCGTATAGAGTTGTTAAAAGAATATTTATAAACTATTTCCCACGAAATATGATTGGCATTGTCAATATTTTTTTTTATCTAGATAGTTTGCGTCTTCACGATCATATTAAAAACCAGCGGTAGTGGTCTCTCCAAACCTTTCTCGCATACACTATAATAAAAGATGTTATTCCAGAGAATGCCTTGCATGGCACTGGCATATAATATTTACTAAATATTAACTTTTGGCGTGAATTTAGCACTTATACTGAATATATCGTGTCAACCTTGGCTAGTTATTTGGCGGTCAATCCCTAATATGTCATAAATAGTATCCGAAAATTGAATTTGTGGTTTCGATGCGTTCTTCCCAAGCGGTTGAAACAAAACTTTGACACACAAAAAAAATACACTTAAAGTCTCAAAATCGCATATTAAATTTAATATATTTTAGTCACCGCGTCTTTGTGTTATCACATTTGCATTTTTCTGAGAGTACAGATCAACAGAAAGTCAATGCGTGGTTGGATTTGGCTCAAAATTTTATAGGTGTATACACTATAGATGTTAAATCTGCGTACCGAATTTTGTCTATCTAGTTCTCTTCATTTTGCAGTTATCTCATTAAATTTTATTCGAATAGGTGTACAGACAGACTTCCTCTGAACAGATTTTACTCAAAATTTGATAGAAATATGCAAATTTGATGTAAAGAGCGTGCACCAAATTTCATTCGTCTAGCTCAAAGCGCTTTTAAATTCTTTTTATTACAGACAGAAATTTTCCATAAATGGTTATTTAGAATTCAAGGAAGTCTAAAACGTGGGGACTCACCAAAATCTCGAGTTCCAATTTTTTGAACGATTACTATACTTTCTCTATATTAAGTGTACGAACAAATAAAAATTATATGACTTTGGATTCTATTTATATGCTAATGGGATTGAAAATATATTGAGTTCAAATCCGAAATACTTTCTCATTGTATGAAGACTTAAAAGATAACATTTTACACATACAAAACTAATAGCCAAATAGAAAAATTGAACTTTGATGAAAATAATTTGTTCGTCTAAGTTCGCTTATAGTTGATTTTATTTTATTAAGCAAGCTCTTTAAAAACTGAAGCATTGTAGCTATTACGGTAATTTTTTTCAATTAATTTTATATTACAGGGCAAACATATGACGATTTAAGCATCTAATTCTCAATTTTTTTAATACACTTATTCATAAACATATTCTATGTTGTTTTAAAAGAAATATAGTAGCATCATAATCGGTCAAAGACTATAGAAAATTCACTGATAAAATAGCATTTTCTTTTTATTAATGTTTGCAAAAATATTCATTAACTTATATTTTTATAATTTTTAGAAGAATAATTTTGTAGTTTTCCGTTTTGATAATCGTTTGATTTTGATTCTTGCCATTCAGAGGAGTCAATAATTAATCGTTTGTTGAATTTTTCATTTACATCATTAACTTAAAAATTTTGTAAAAAAAATTAATCAATTTGCTGTTATAAAATATGAGTAATTTATCAAAAATCTAAAATTTCAAAGAAAATTCTAGAACTTTCAGCTTTTGATTTCTGTTTTCCTTTAATTATATTAGAAAAATAATATTTAATTTCATACATTTTAATTTTATGACCAAACATTAAAATCAAAACAATTTCTGGTAAATTAAAGAATCTCGGAATTTATCATGTTCACAAACTTGATTTCAAAATGTTAAAATTATTAACCTCCGTGCTAACAAATTCTGTTTACTAATGCTGAAGCGTTGAATCTGATGAAGATATTGAAACTGTCGTTAAATTAATTACAGCATAGTACAATGTACCACAACTAATATATTTATCTGAAAATTGGTTATCAGAATAACACTCTTACTTGTCACGAATTGCAAATATCTAAAGCGTCACTCCACATTTGGCTTTGAGAAGTTTCATGAAATGAATTTATCTGGACAAAGTCACTTGTTAGGGAGTTCTATAATATATTTAGTCCTTTTCCAATGCCCTTTGAACGTACACTTTATATTAATTTATTATTTATTCAACAGTTTTAAGGATTAGACGTAGTTTCTTTCTCTTAATTAATTATTCGAGCAAATTATGCTCTCAAAATGAAGGACTGATAATTTAAGAGCTGGCTTTTTTTTAAATTCTTATTTTTTTAAATTTAATAGTAGTCTGTATTATTTAACTGAAAAATTTTATTGGATTCGGATTTATCACTCTATTTTTATTAGTAGTTCGGTGTGAAAAATATTGACACTGTATTAATATGTCTAAATGATACAAAGAAATGGTTAAACACGCGTCTTTTTGATTATTATCGTTCAAATTTAATGATTTACTTGTTTAACTACTACTATTCTAGTCATTACTAGTTTAATGGTTTACTAGTTTAATTACTGTTATTTTAGTGCTTACTGGAACTACAATTTTACTAGTTTAATGTTCTCTTAACATTTTTAAGAACTGGAAGTGTTACATTGGGTTTCTAGCGTACTTTCAATTAAATATATTACTCAAATATGCTTAAAAAGGACTAATTTATATGTCACACAATCTCATGTTCTCGATTAAAATATAGTGGATATTCATATTAGAGATGTGAGTTTAAATTAGAAGCCGGCCATTGAAATGATTTCAGTGCAGCGCCACTGACTAGAAAAGAAGTATGTATTTGTAGAGTGTAAATATTGTTACAGACGAATGAAATTCCTCTAAACTCGACGTGTTCGCTTGTAGTGGGTGTATGGTGACACAGTCAGCAGTCCTCAATAACAAATAAAGACTTTATTAACACAAAGGCAGGAATATATAGACGACAAAACACAGCTGAGACGTACACAGTCAATGCGCAGTAGCATTTACAACACATAGCAGTCCGCAAGTAATATTCGGTGGTAAATAACCCACAACGCACAAAGCGACCAGTCAGAACATAACAGGAAGAGAGAATCTACATAATTGTTTACTAAGGAATCTCTAAACGCCTGCTTTCTCCATTGTCTCATCGCCTTATCTGTACCCAACTGCCGACTCACTACTACACGACTGGCTACTCCTCACGTGACTCGATGCTGCTTGAATACTTGTCTCTCAAATTCGGCGCTTGCTTGAGCTCCATTCAACTCTAGATGACTCTAGTGTTGAGTGGAGATTCCCGCAAGATTCTATATTATCAATTTTGTCGCCAATTTCGTCGCCAAGTCCTGGTTTCATTCCTCTGACTACAGATCAGCATCGAATAGAGCTGTCCGCAAAACTTTCTTTACTACGATGGAACTAAATGTGCTGGGAAGCAACCTTAGAGATTCATAACAGAATTAAATAAATTTACGTTCTCATACAAATTATACAAACCATTAGACCAAGAACGAATGAAATTGAATCTATTTGTCAGCATTCATTGAAACGTATCAACAAAAGTTTGATAAACACCTGCAATACAAACTTGATGCATGTTGTGATACAAAATGAATACACATTGATCAACATAACTGATGCTAAATTCAAAATTTGAATCCGTTTCTACATATTAATATATTTCTCAAATAAACGCAGAAATGATTTGTTGTGCAGATAATAAATATAGAATTGATTTTTTGCTTTGAAAGCAGGTTATTTATTTTGACTCACTATTTAATTCAAAATTTAATACTAATCTATAGTAAAATCACGTAAAAAATTATTTACATCAATTGAAGTACAATTTTGATTTATAATATTCATGTATACATGGACAGTCACATTCTTCTAAAAATTATAATTTTCAGACGCTGACTGTTCTAACACTTTTAAATTCACAAAAATCTTGATGACCGAAATCATGAATTTGCAGAAATCTATCACAATTTTTTTCCAATGTATGTTTTATTAATGAGAAAATAAATATATAAATTAATTTTTTCTCATATTTTAACGTCATTACAAAGGAAACAAAATTAAAAATGTGTAAAAAATTATAATTTATATAAAATTGCAACTTGAATTCTGATTATATTAATCCATTTGGAAACTTTTTCAGATTCGATTCACTTTTTCATATTAAATAGAATTTAGTATAAGGCGTGTGTTCCGTCTTAGAGACGCCTTTCCCCCTTTTCATCTGTGGTTGCCATGGAAACCGGTGCCTGCGCAGTTTTTCTAGAACTTAGATTCGTTTTTTATTCTCAGCTATTCTGATTTGTAATTTGTAATGAGACGTAACGATGAATATCTTTGTGTTCATGTAGGTTTTCGTGTTCGTCCATAGATGTCACCCTTTCTTTCATGATATCTTTGATTATTTGTTAGAAAATAGATTTTAGATGTTAGATCTTAGATAATTAAAACCACTAAATCACATAAGAGTACAATGGCGCGATTGCATTTAGAATTATTTGTTGAAAACTATGGCGCCATAGACATCAACAACGTGCTTTAATATATATATATATATATATATATATATATATATATATATAAACGTTATCACACGCACACACACACATATATATATATATATACATGTATGTGAGTGTGTATCTGTGAACTAACAGGTTGTATTTCATCAAATTTGATTTTAAAAGATTGTCTATCTTGTCTATCCGTTTTTTTTAAATTATTTTTCTATATATTTGTATCCCTTTTTCATTTTGAAAATGGCTGAAAGTTATGAAATACGGATGCAATGTTTTGGTAACATTTCACTTCTGAGCCAATTAAATGTTTCCAATTGAAAATAAACTTATATATGCAATATTTCTGGTGCGTTAATATTTTTTCAGGAAATATAAAGGTGAAATTGCGTAACATAAATACCCCCAATTGATTTGTTGAATTTCAAAATCGAGAATACTAAAAATATTTTTATGAAGTCCAACCACGAGTGCGAACCTTCAAAATATCTTTCCGTTATAAGATTTTATTTTAATTAACAGATTTTGGCGACCATTTGGCTCGCCTGATACAGCAGCTGTGTTTATTTAAATTACATCTCTTATGCATAACTTAAAGTTCACTATTCCCTGAACAAGTAATTTTTAAGCTTCGAATTTTGATAGACATTAAAATCGGTACTATTGTAATAGCCTTACCTTTTCCTTCTTATTGTTGACATGAACCTTCATAATGGTGTCGAATACCAAGTCACCATTGTGTCAATAGAAACACGGCAGTACTAGTAACATATCTTTGAATTGGGTGTTGACTTTCGAGCAAATGTAATTTCACTAATTCCTCATATGAACTACGGAGCAGTATCTAATAAGAAAAAAGTTTAATTTTGAAAAATATGCAAAAATATTGCTATTAAATATATGATAAAGCAATGAAAACGATGTGATTGAAAAGTTTTGATTTGATAATTAAACAATGGTTTTAAATAAAATATAGTTAAAATTTTGCAAAAATATAATTTTAAAACATAGCTAAAATTCAAGAAAAAAATTGCTAGGAAACTAAATCAAAATCAACATAAAGACAATTTTTAAAATTTTAGAATGATGCAAAATTTGGTTTTGCTCAATGAGAATTTCAGAAGTTATTGTGGAAAAAGGTCATAAGCTAACTTAATTTTTAATTAATTAAAATTCTAAATAAAGTATTAAAAAATTGCACCATTTTAACGAAGGCGGAACTGTGCACCCTTCAAAGTATGCTTGCGTCAAATATGGTAGAGCCTTAGGCCAAACAGTCTAGCTTTTAAATAGACAATACAGATACTTCTCTTTTATTATGTCGAGATTATATCATATATTGCAGTTTTTCGCAATTATTTGTTGTTAGAATTACAAAATTTGGGTAAAATTCCTTACACATAACTGACAGAAATATTGTCATATTTGAACTTAAAGATTAATATAATTTTCTACCGATTAAAATTAGAAAGAATAGAAAAGAGAATTTACTAGAAAAGAGTCTAAATACCAGAGTTAAAAATTAGCAATTCTTAATTTTTTTGAAGCAATTCCTTAAAGAAAAATCAATTATTTAATTGAATATCTCAATTTTAAAATTGTGGAAAAGAAATTTATAAAGATTTATAAAAGAAAATATCCCAAAAAGCGCTATAAGATTATCGAAGCGTTACTTCATTTAATTCCCTTTAAAAAGTTGTGGAATTTATAAATTACAAATTAGGAAAATAGAGTTACAAATACCAATGTATTAATATATGTAATATAAGAAGAGAATAATAACAGAAAATGATAAAAAAAATTGAAAAAATATCGTAAACAAGGGCGAATTAATTCAAGCTACGTTAAGGTCACATGACAAATATAACCATGAATATAATAATTAGCTCCTTAATTTAACGTTTTAATCAGCGTGTATTTACATCATTTAAATGCGGTTATATTTGTCATTTGGAATTTTCAAATTATATTGTATATAATCGTTTTGAACGGAAAAAAATGCGTTATTATTTGGAATTTGGTGTTACATTCGGAACAGGTATTTACAAAAGTGGTTTTCAGGTTTAAACTTTGTAGTTCTGTGATATTGATAGCATAGATTGAATATGGAAGGTTTAAATCACCTATAGTGGTCAATAACAACAACAAAAATGTAACACTCTGTAACATTTTTTTTTATTATTGCATTTTTACGAATTTCGTGTCGATGGAAATAAATCGAGGGGAGAGGTTTGTTGAGATAGACAAGCTGATTAGCCTAATTAATTAACATGGTTAATTAACTACTATCTAGAAATTTTTCCATTACAATTATAATTCTTTTTACTGAATTGATGTGTCGTAATAAGATTAACCACTTAATAAAATTTTATAGAATTCTGGCGATAATTTTGAGAGTTGTAGTGTTTTGAAAAATGATATTTCAAGATGGCAGTTAATTAAATATGTTAATTAACTTGGTTGATCAATTTTTCTATCTCAATAAACCTGTCCCTTTAATGCATTTCCATAATTTTCACCAATTTTGTTAAGATGAGATAATCTATATCTATACTTATAATAAAGCTCAATGTGTGTGTGTGTGTGTGTGTGTGTGTGTGTTGGCGCTCTACAGGCCAGACCATTCAACCTACAGCTACCAAATTTGGCACGTGTATACCTTGGAGGCCGAGAATGTGCACCTGGGGGTTATTTTTTCAAATTTTTAACTAGAATTTTATTTATTTAAAAATTAAGCGAAATTTTGACGTGTTTCTGCTATAACTTCCGAAAATATTACCGTACAAAAAAAGATTTTTACATGAAGTTAAAGATAAAAAATTTATCTTTTAAATGATACTAATGTTTTAATATTAAAATTAAATTTCTATTTTTAATGAATTTTTAAATAAATATTTTAACAATGTTTTTCAATAATTTTTTTCGTAAAAAATAAAAATTAAGATTAAGCACGTTTCGCATTCATGGGAAAAAATTAGCTTTTTTCAAAGTGTTGCCATCACATTGATTAAAGCTCTAACTGAAAATAAATTAAATCTTTTTGGAAATGAAATCTGCAAAAATATAATTTTCGGCACGTGTCTGTAGAAAATGAAACAAACATGAAATATTATTGTTTCTAAAAAATAAATTCAAGAAAAATTATTTTATGATCTTTTATACTCTCTATACAGGGTGTTTATTTAGTCCCGGATCCATTTTGATATTTAATTACTCATAAAATAATGAAGATATAAAGAAACTTATGGCATTTATTGATGGAATAACTCATATATTTTCCTTTTCAGGTTTGAATATTTTTACTTTTGTAAATATCGTCTGCGCGTGTTTTTAATTCCAGATAATTTCATTTTCCAGTCTAAATATCTGTACTTTTCTAAATATCGTCTGCTTATTAATTGCATTTTTCTCTCTTTTGTTTTTGGCAACTATTGAAATGTTATGTTTACTTTTGATTTGTTTGTTCTATGTAGTACTTTTGTATGTGATGTTTTATTCGAGCGGATATTAAGGAGAATGCATACACCACAAGAGAAAGCACAGATTTTATGGTGGTCATAGAGTTAATTTCGAATCAACTAAATCACTGACTTTTAAGAGTTAATTTCCAATCACTTAAACTGACTGATTTATGAAGATTTGAATATCACTATTCAATAAAAAAAGGATAATTTTAGATTTTCTATCATTCACTTCAGAGAAAATACACCAATCAGCGCGTAGGTTTCTCAAGATTAATTGGCCTAAGATTATGAAAATGGTGAGTTTTTCCAAATTTTTAACATTTAAAACTTCATAAATAAGTCTTAGTTGATCGTGGAAAATAGAAACATTCATTCATTTATTTAAAATTTGGTGTGTCCAGAATATTTATCAGAATATGATACCTTACTTCATTAAATTTAGACTTCATAATTTTTGAAATATATTTATAGGCAGGAACAAAATATTATTATTGGTTTCATTTCAATCCTTTTGAAAGCAAGTCTAAAAACTGAATTTTATACTGAATCTCTGAAATTTTTGTTGAATTATTGTTTGAGATATTACATAAACTATGAAAAATATTTTGTAGTTAACATAAGACTTAAATATCGAGCGATTCTGTTTGCAATACTCATATTCAATAATAATAATAATTAATAAATAACAATAAAGATGATAAATAAAATAAAACGATTGGTTTTATTAAAAATATCTTAATATTAATTGCAATTTCGTCATTTACATTTTAAATTAAAGTTGAAGTTTTACCGGAAATGGCAACAAATTAGCAAAATATATATAGTAAATTAACGAAACGATCTAAACAGTATAAGTTTGGTATGACTATCAAAATTTGAAGATTAAAAATACTTTGTTTGAGAATCCTTTAAGAGATCAGTTACTTAAAATATTTAATTGAAAATTGTAGCGAGCGGTAATACTGGCGAGCCGGCTGGTCGCCAAAGGCGGCTAGTAAATAATAAAATTACAAAAGTGTTCCCTGTTTTTTTGTTGACAACTGTTTTTTTAAACATCTTTTAGTTAGAAATTATGTTAACTAATACCTTACGTAATACAAATTACATTAACCAATACATTGACAGATATATCCATCAGCTTAACTTGGGAAAAAAATGAAACTAATCTTATAAATAATTTAAAAGAAATGAGTTAAACAGATTATAATGTCTAGAACACCATTTGAATATTATTTTGATAAGATCTAAGTTTTTTGTCTTGACCTTATTAAGAAAATTGTTTCTTATAGACATAGAATTCATTGTTATGGACATTAAATTCAGCCATATACGTTAAATAAAGTATACAAAATTGAAGATAAAAAACTGCTCTCAATATTAATTTTGCTAAATGTGATCTAATTATATTATTGAAGGAAATATGAAGCAAAAAATATTTGGCAATTATTTTAATCAAAAAAAGCTATTCTTAAAATCATTTTTACTGAAAAAAAAGAATCCATTTGGAATTAAAAATTATTGTAACAAACGATATTGCGAATGATCTCTTTTTAACACACATTCTTTTACCAGACAAGAATTGAAATTTTATCCATCAAAGTAAATAATGGCTTTTCGTTGTTTCCTGGATATCAAGTTCCAGTAGAAAGCTAGAAGAGAGGAGAAACTATTTTTATAGAAAAATAATCCTTATATAGATCCTTCGCAAGAAGATATTTCTTTCGATTCTTAAATTTTGATTACAAAGAATTTATCTTTCTTGTATTTGTAAAATGTATTTGGAGTATTTTTCCATTACTCATTTATCTGCTGATTTTTTTTTTAAATTTTGAGACTTAGCATCTCGTATTACCAATAAATAGCAACACTCTTTCAGTTATGCATCCATTTAACTTGGGTAAATAATTTTTTATTATTATTATGGTTTTAACTTTTTTAAATAGGTTTTATTTTCAAAATAACTACTTGTTATATTTCGTGACACTCTTTTTCATTCATTTGTGTTGAGATTACCATATATAGTTTAAGAAGGATCGTATTTAGGACTTTGTAATCAATTTATTGTTTTGTTGTAGATTCAACTCATTTTCTGACAATTTGTGTGTGTTTTATAGATGTATCACGTATTTCTGTTATTCCAAAAGTGTGAGAATGATAAATAGAGTCGTGATTGCCTTTAATACTTTCAGGATGAAATAAATATTTGTTATTAAAAATATTTGGAATTAGAAAAATCATAGAAGTTGCATCTATTTTTATTCATTAATTCTAGATAAATTTATTAATCATTTCTATTTAAATAGATTAATAAAAATTATCAATTGATTGTTTATTGTATCTAGATCATGTTGCCATTTGAACCATGTAAAATCGTCCACAAACCAAATTAAAACCAGATATATTCAGATGATACCAACTTATTTTATTGAGTGTAAATTGCATAAAAAGCCTAAAATGTTTTTAGTGCACAGATTTCTTAAGAACAAACGGATGTATAAAAGATAAATAGATGAATAACTTGTTTATCTCTTAAGCGACCTAGTGATTAATGTAATAAAATTGTCGACAATTAAAGTAATATTGGATTGATGGGCGCTGTCATTTAACGAGTAATATTGAATCAAATATAAAATTTGGAATACAATCTATTCTCACAAAACAATTATAGAAAAAATTCTGATGTTGCATTTTCCCAAAATTTTATTATAGCACTTCATGTAAAAGCTGTTGTCCAGCATTCGATTTCAAGTTGATTCGATTTTAATTCATAGAGTACAGTTATAGAATAGAAATCCTAATTATTAATATAACAAAACAAACAATACTTGTGAAAACATTTTCTTCTTTAAAAATTAAATTATCAGTTGAATAAATAAATAAAAATATAAAAAAATAAATAATTAATTTAAAAATACGAAAAAAGCAGCAACAGAATGAATAATCATTAGTCAAGTACCTTTAAGTCATAAGTCATATAATATTTATGTTATTCCCATAAGAGGTATATTTGACGCTTTAAACAAAAAAAGTTATTTTTCTTTTCTGATTTCGTTCTGAAACAGGTTTTTTTTTTTTTACTCAGAAAAAAAAAAGAATGTTTAAAACCAATTTTTATATTGTAGGCTTTTTAAAGCAATTTTTATTGTTATTTACTAGATAACTTTTGGTTTGAGAAACAATTTGAGGCATAAAAGACGGTACAAAATTACAAAAAAAAAAATACTCACAGTGTATAAAATCCAGGCTGATGAATCCTTTTTTTTAAAAAAAAATTTATAAAATTTTAGTTTATCATTGAAAAATTTTAAAAAAAAGTATATAGTGTATTAATTCCAATAGTTCAAAATATTTGCCAAACTTTTTAATGCATCTTTATCAGGATGAAATCTGCAAACGATTTAATTAATTCATTTTATCATTCAGTCAGTAACACATAAGCAATACTAAATGCCTCCAAAATATTTATCACTTCAAACTCCTGTGATATAATTTATGTAAAATCAAAGGCATTCTATAAGATTAATAATATAAAACTTTGGTGAAATCTGTTATTCATTCTAAATAAATTCCTATTCTTTAAGTAAATAACAATTTTTCATCCTATCGATTTTTCCCCCAAATTCTTCTTTAAAAATTCTATACAAAATATCGTTTGGACTTAAACCATAACGCATCTGACAATCGTATATAGATTCTTTTTGAAGCGTTGGCCATTAGCCTTTAATATGGTTATCCCAAGAGACTGGCAAGACTCTCTTGTTTACGATTGGGTTCCGTGGGCGTTTTATGGTTGGAGTAAGACGCAGCGTTTTTCGCTTTTATGATTTACTTCGTATAACAAGATCCTAAATCTGGTGACGATGTCCACTGGTCGAATGAGTGATATAAATTAGGAACACTAAAAATCTTATCTGGATCTCTCAGTTGTGTATCTTGAGGATGAGACTCGTTTTTTATGTACCCTAAAAGCCACAGACCATCAGTTATATCCAGAACATTCTTTTTCCGTTTCGATTAATTCTGTTGGTTGCGGTTGCTGGTTTCAACTTGGATTTCTCTAAAGCAATTAAAGGAAATCAAAGGGAATATATGCTGTTAAATAATACCATATAATTTGTATACACAGGGTCTTCCGTTTGGAATAGACCATAATTTTTAGAATCGCAAAGGGGTAGTTATGGATAATTCTTAAAGGTCGTTTACAAACTTAACCCTTAGTAGCCTGATTTACGAAAGTGATTTATTTTTAATATTACTGTGTTTGCTTGAGGGTCTAGATGAAGGGAAAAATAGCCAAAGAATTAGTAGGTAGGTTTTATGTAGGGCGGAATGCCTGAAGTATCAAAATTGATACTCACAAAAATAGCACTAGTTTCTTCAAGTAAAACATGCACTCGCAAAAAATAATTATATCATAGCGAAAATAATATATTCACTTACCTCAAAAGTATTTATATTCTTCAGAAAAAGAAAATATATCAAATTTGTATTCAACAAAACTTTTAGTAAAATGTGTTTACTTGTTCACTTTGCCGCGCAAGTAATATGTCATAGATAAAATAAAACAATAATGACATTTGATTTTTTTTTAAATTTCGTTGGAAAGAATATTATACAACAGTAAAATATGTACAGCCAACCTATAAAAAAAACTAATAGTAATGTGAACATTCGGTTTAAAAGATTGGTATCAAAATTGATACTCTAGGTCATTAAGGGTTAAAGGGTATGGCAGATATACAAAAATTATCTTTGTAATATAGTATACATTTTTGGAAACGCAAAGGGAGTAAGAGCGCTACAAATAGTTTTTAAAGGCCGTTAACAAGTTTAAAAGTTATACCAAGAAAACAAAAATAACTTATTTTTACAACAGAACATAATTTTTTGTAAACGCAAAGGGAGGTTCTCTATAGGCGTTCATTTAGAAATTTGAAGCGTATACCAGATGCAAAAAAATGAGTAACTTTTGCAACAGAACATGATTATTGAAATAAAAAAGGGAGGGGGGAACTCATTTTTAGAACTCATTTTTAGTAACAAAAGTAAAAGAAAAGAATACAAAAGAGAAATATATAATATAAATTTAATTAGAATACATATATTCAATAGAGCAAAAACCAAGTAACTTAAATAATCTTACGAAACGTTTATCACTTAATACGACAACTCCTTTGAACACTTGTTTTAAGGTATTCCAAAAGATAGTTGTTAGTAATAAATTCTACTTGCTTTTATCTCATCGGCTATTCGACTTTTGACTCATAATAGTGTTGCACATGCAGGTCTATTATCTTCAAATTTGTATTCCATTGAATCTGTGTGTTACACTTGTATTAAATGTATTCTCTTTTTTAATTTCATTTTAATTCCTTGGCGAAAATCTGCCTAACCGCTTTAGCAGTCTCTTTTTGCATTTTCGACTCTATTTTCTATTGCATAAATGACTTATTACTTTCTCGTATGTGAAGAATATAAAGAGAAGATATTGTAATCGTTAAAAAAAATTCGATTTCGAGATTTCGACAAATCTTCATGTTTCAGTCCTCCCAGAATCCAAAAAAAATATATTTTTAAAATTATGTCTGTCATTCACTTTGTCTATCTGTCTGTGTATATGATAAATCAAAATTGCTTTTAACTAGACGAACACAATTTTTATATGTGGTCTTTACACAAAATATTTAGATTGCTATAGAATTTCGAATGAAATGCATTTACAGGTAGGGAAAAATCGTGTTATGTTTTATACAGTTCAAAGAAAACAACAGGTGAAGCATTGCAATATTTGTGATGTCCCCCTTTCTATTAGTGATACCATCGAAAAATGATATGTTAGGTATTAGCGGAACAGACGTGAATTCTCTATGAAAAGCGGAATAAAAGTAATGAGTGATTAAATTTCCATAAAGGAAGAGTATTCTTTGTACCTGTAAAGCCATGAAATCTGAGAGACCCATAAGGGTAGCAGCTGTTAAGAAAGCACTAATATTAACTGATATCCGAAGCCGGATTACGTAATTAAATATTACGCTTGTGGTACAGAATTGTATAAAGTCGACATTAGGATGAGAAAGAAGATAAAACCTTCTCAAAACTATTCAGTTCACGACACTCTACCATAAGCAATGTTAACATTCAATCACTATCATGAAAGAGATTATCCTCTGATTCGGGGATAGATGCTTCTTTAAATTTACCGTGAACTTGAAGAAGAAAGAAGAGATTCAGATAGATGAACATTTGGTACTCAATCCGATGCGTTTAACTTGCAGTTCAAGCGAAGTGTTTTTAAATGAAGCTAGCTAGCTGCTTTACTAATAATGAATGATGAATATGCCGACACCATGTCTTCTAGCAACCCTAATGCTGTTTTGTTTGCTACTTTTTGCGACGGTTGAGTTGTACATAAACTTCAACTATATTATGAAAAATGTTAAATTAAAAATATTAAAAAAATATCGATTAAAGATTTTAGCCTTGTTCTTTATTATAATTAAAAGTTTATTAATTAAAGAAAGTTAAGCTTATAATTAAAAGTTATTTTCTTCTTCCTTTTTTTTTAATGTGAATACTAACAGAAAATATTTCTTCTTTTGCAATTTTTAATTGTCAGTGTGCGCTTTAAAAAATCGTCTGAATTTTTAATTTAAGAAATCGTCTGCATTCTCTCTTTAAAAGACAGCTGCAATGGAATTCTTCGCAGTTCTCGAAAAATTCTTTTGGTGTTCTAACGGTTGGTATTCTTCATAATTTGTTATGTCGGAAATTGCGCAAGAATGGATGTCGGGTAAATGGGATGGAAGAAACTATTTCGAACCTGCAGAATGGATGAAGGGTGAGTGAAATGTGTTTGTGTACATATATATATATTTACGAGTTGATGAAGTTAGGAAAGGATGCTTGTTTGAAATTTTGTATGGAGAATGTTCCGATTGCTTCTTTCCCCGTTCTTTCTTTTCTTTTGGTTATGTACAGTTCCTGTTATCCACGCAGTCCTTATGTTCAATGTGCTAGCGAAGCTACTAGGTTTCCGCTCCCGTTCCCAGCGAAGCCGTAGGATATTTTTTTAAGTTAAAAAATTCTGCCCGGTGCCTTTTGAAGATGCCGAAGGCAATAATATTTTGCAGCTCCATTAATTAGCTGAGCGAAGCGTTGGATTTAATGCACCTGTAAAAATATCCATTGAATGAAGCAGTCTGAAATTCGTATGATGGTTTGTTGATATCTGGTTGGTTGATCTACGGTAAGTAACAACCGCGATTGCTGTGCCACACGCGTGCAGACACAATCCATTTTGAAGACACGCTGATTGCCCGTATATTTTTGTTATTGAACTACCCACCTAAACAATATCTTACGGACTCATGTTAATACTAGCATTTTTTTTTTCATTTTTAAAATCTTAGAAGTTTTATATATACTAAATTCAAACAGTTTTTCCTTTTATTAAGATATTCAGTTGATTTGATAGTTTCGCGCTGGCGTAAGTTTGATGTTCCGCAAGAAAAAAAGAATTAATTAAAAGATCTTAGCATTTTCCAAAACGTTTCTATTTTTCCAAGTGAATCAAACCATGCTTTTTACTTTTTTATTCTTATTACTATTTTATTCTTTATAAGTCAGTATCTAAAAATCATCCACTATCCATCCAAGTGTTGACTACTTTTCATGTTTTTTTTATTAGGTTATAATATTCTAGAATCAACATTATTTTGGAGTAGTTAATTTTCCATCAGAAGTTTCACATGGGATTGACAGCTGATATAATATAATACATATATAATTTCCAATGACATTATTCCAGATATATTTCCAATTGGTGCATCTTTAAAGTGCATCATATCACACAATGTCGAATTCAAATTCCATTTCTCATCTATTAGTCTCTGTAAAAATACTTTCAAAGAATCATTGGTTACGCCAAATCATTTAAGTCCAAAATCCCCCATGAAGTACCCGAAAATGTTAGGCATTCACAGAAGCATTAGAAGAAAATCGTTTTCTTTTTCAGAAGAATCTGAGAAAAGAAGTTTTATTGAGAGAAACCGCTGGGCGCTTTTCGGATGCAATGTCCACCCATCCTTCACATATAGTAGGATCAATTCGGAGTTACTGCCACTCAAGACGGCGTGTCAGTGCTGCGGACTATTCTTTATGACGTCATTAGTATTTCCAGTGGCCTGTTTTCTTCCGCCGTTCCAGGTTCCTTTCCCGCCATTTTATTGTGTCTCGAAATAGAATCCGTTGCTGCCATTGCCTCCATAGAAACGCAATAGTTTCTTTTGCAGAAGAAAAGTTTTGGATTGCTTTTTGAAACTGAAAACTCTTTTGAGGAATCTTTTGGAACTGCGGGAGAGCCTCGAGTGTTTGCTGTGTTCCTGAACTCCGATGAGGTCATCTACTGTTTGTGGAGTGGAAGTGAAGTAATTTTCTGGACAGTTGAGGATTTTATGACGGTAAAATGTTCATTGGTGGGAGACTTTAGTTTAAGAATTTAGAGAATGCGAATGCGTTAAATAACAGCAAATTTGAGAACAAAAAATGTACTGTAATGGAGGATTAAGTTGCAAACAATTTCTTTTATTTGACGTATCATTAAATTAAAAAAAATAATTATTAGAAACATTATATAATTATTTAAATTTAGAAAATAACGAATAAATTTGAAATTTAAACCAGCGGGTGCGGTCTCCCCAAAACTTTCACGCATACTTAAATACCTAAAGAACGCCTTCCATGGCATTGTCATACAATAATTAGGAAATACTAACCTTTGGCGTGAATTTAGTGATGTTACTGCATCTATCGAGTGATCTTTGGAAAGTTTAGTTGGTGATTATTCTCTGGAATGCAGTTAATCGTATTCGAAAATCAAATTAGTATTTTGGGAGCGTTTTTCCCAACCGACTGAAACAAAACTTTTACAGAGAGCTACACTTGTAGTCCCAAAATCATATACCAAATTTCATACATTTAAGTCATTGCGTTTTTGTGTTAACACATTTAAAGTTAGATAAAAATGTAGACCCACAGAAGATCAACGTTTTGCTGGATTTGGCTCAAAATTTGACAGGTATATGGATGTTCAATCTATATGCCACATTTCATTTATTTAACTCTTTTCGTTTTGCAGTTATCGTTAACTTTTATTCAGACAGACAGACTTACTCAAAACAGAATTTGCTCAAAATTTGATAGAAATCTACAAATTTTATTTGAAGACTGTATAATAAATTTCTTCCGTTTAGCTCAAAGCGTTTCTGAATTATCTTTGTCACAAGCAAAGAGACAGACTGACATTTTTCAAAACAATGTTTTGTAGAACTCAGGGAGGTCTAAAACTTGTAGATTCATTAAAATCTCGAGTTTGAATTTTTTGGCAATTACTATATTTCTTCTGTACTTTGTATGAGACTTCCACTTGGGGCCACCTCAGAAATAAGGATGAGAAGCTTCCGGTATGGTGGTTGGTTATCTCTTTTCTTGTGGATATATAAAGAGGTGGGAGTTGGCTAACCCATCTATGAAGGGCATACTTTCTAAAGGAAGAGTTGTACCGTGTCTGTTGATGGCCCTTAGGACTGAACCACAGTTCCCGCCAGTATTGCAGTGGTCCGGTCATTTAGTTTTATCCTTGTACCTACAAGGGGGTCGGAGTAGTCAATTGCAAATACTTTTATACCAGAAATTAAAATAAAAATGTCACATTCTGTTAAGAATAGAGTTCATTTATGAGTTGTTAATGATAAATTGGTAAAATTCCTCTTTTGCGTTTGGCAACACTAATTATATTTAAAATTTCTTTAGAGCTTTTGAAGTTTGTATCCATTTTTTTGTATCTTAGGTGCTGCGATCTACTCGTATGCGAAGTATAGAAAGAAAAAAAATAGTAATCGGCAAAAATGCTCCACCTTGTGATTTTGACTAATCGCCACGTTTTAACTATCACTGTAATCGGGAAAAACAGTTTGGAATTACACGGTCCAATGACATTAATGCGACCATCTGTCCAAATTCAGAATAATCATCATTCACAAATCGGATAGCTGCGAGACGTGCAGGAAGAGAGTCAATTAGGTTCCTGAACATGTTCACTGGAATGTTGATCCCTGCCAACTCCAGTGCCTTGGTCACCTGCCCTAGGTTACGCGGGTGATGATCCATGGTGCGAAGAACTCGATCGAGGTGATCCCACAGATTCTAGATTGGGTTCATGTCCGTGGAATTTGCTGGCCAAGGGAGTACGGTAAACTCTTCTTGGTGCTCGTCGAACCACGCTTTATGACACGTAGCATTGTTCTGGTGGTAGATGCTGTCATCCAGAGGAAAAACAATTCGCATGTAGGGATAAACAAGGTCTTAAAGGATGGATGCATACTTGTGTTGATCCATCGTGCCTTCCACAATGATGAGTGCACCCAGAGAAACATTCCCCATATCATAATGCTCCCTCCTCCAGCTTGGACCCTTCCATTGCTGTTGGAGGGTGTTTGCTTTCAGACGTTCCCTTCGCCAAAGCCTATCTGTCCGATGGAGCTTAAAACATGAATCATCGATAAAAGCCACCTTTCATCACTCAGTGGAAGTCGAGTTGCGGAACTGGCGTGCAAATTCCAGCCTTCGTCGCCGATGAACAGTAGTCAGCATAGGTGCATTAACCAGGCCTCTGCTGCTGAGGCTCATATGCAGCAACGTTCGCTGAACCTTCGTTGTGGAGATACTGTTGGTAGTCCCTTGGTTCATCTGGGGTCAGTCGCTCAATGGTTGCACGTTTTTTCGCTAGAACGCATCTCCGCAGCCGTCGTTCGTTTCTGCCATCTATGACTCTTTGTGGATTTTGGATAGGCCATTTTGCCATGCACTGCCATGCATTTTGCCATGCACTTTTACCACGGTGGCCCGCGAACCGTTAACAGAATTAGCCGTTTTGGAAATGCTTCCACCCTTAGCCCGAAAGCCAATCTTCATGCCCTTTTGGACGTCGGATAAATTGCTCCGTTTCTACATGTCTGCAAGAACTGAAATGTTTTCCGAATTCCTACAACACATTTTATATATCCACCAAATTTGCTGATAACACGTGTCTTCTGTGATTGGTTATTTAACGTTGCCGTCAAAGGTAGACAGGAGTCACATTAATATGACTTGACTGAGTATGTCTCTATAACTATCAATATATGAATACAATTTTAAAATGTTGCGAGCTCAGAGATAATCGTACTGCTTTTTGAAGAAAACTAAAAACATTTACAGGAAAATATAATTTTTTTTTTTATAAAACTCAGCAAAGAGTCAAAAGATATATTTGAAAAAAAAAATGTTTAAAAGAAATTAGCAAATTTTGCATCGTAAAAAAAAACGGTTTTTTTTTCAAATTTTCTTTATAAAATAGGAGACGTTTTGGTGATTATTATAATGCATAGTAGCTTTGAAAAGCAAACAACTCAAAGATAAACTTTTCAAAAGGTAATTAATAAAAAGTTCAAATCTAGCAAAACAATAATAATAATAAAAATAATAAATAAAAATACATGAATAAAGAAATAAAAATCAATAAATAATATAAACTTTTCAAAAGGTATCTAATAACAACTTCTATGATGAAAAAATACAGCGTTTACGCATTTTTCACAAATTTCGGTAAACATATATAAAATTCATCCTATTACATGTTATGAAATTTTATAATATAACATTTACAATTATTGTACATCTATTAAACTTATTTATATTTAAACAGTAATATAATTTTAAGAGGCTATTTGCAATGTAAAATATATATTTTTCAGATCATTATATTTAATATTAACCTTTTTCGTATTTAAAAATAATGAAATGAAATCTAATTATTATTGAATCTTTACTTTTTATTAGCATTAAATGTCGATATAATGCTAATTTTGGAATGGTTTTATGTAGAATTATTTTTTTCCCTGAAATTATGCTCTTACAAATATCGAATCACAACATATTCAAAATTTTATTTTAAGAAACAAAGGTTTTTTATACTCTTTTATAAAAAAATAGCTCATTTTTTCTGACATTTATAAAATATTGAATTCAATATAACGTTTACTTTGAAAAACATTCTATTTATATATTGCTCAAATTTCAACAATTTGTGTTCCCGAGAATATCCCATTTCCCTTAATACCGACGTAATAGATTGAATCTAAGAATAGACCGATGAAAAACCAAACTTTCAATATCTGTAAACATTTATGATACTCAATCATTTACTTTTCGGAAGCCAACTTTTCATTTCTATTTTAACCACGCTTCGTTCCAGTGATTTTTTTAAAAAGTTTTCACCTCCGTTCTGTGATTTCTAAAATTTAAAATAATAATATAATGTAATTATTTATTACATTTTATCCACTTAATTATTTGCGCTCTTGTAGTTGTCATGTTCAAATGCACATATGCAATTTCTTCAAAAGGAGCTACTAGAATAGAGAATATGAAAAGATATTAGACTATATTATGCATTAGCTCAGATCTTGTCGTTTTTGACGATAACAATATTTCCTCCATATATTTTAAATTGATAATGGAAGCCTTCCATATTAATATCATTAATTTAATCATGTCAAGAAACTTTGATGATGTCCATCTTTTCATATCAAATGAAAGCGGCCTTTTAAATTATACTTGCGCAATAACATAGAGCACACTGAATGGCTAACTATGCATAAAAAGTGGATATATTACTGAATAAAATTATCAAATTCGGTCCAGTTGTAGAGGAGGGGAACAATGTCATTTTGAGATATCTTCGAAAATAGGCGGAGAGAGACAAATAGACATTGATGGCATATCTAAGGGGCATGAGGCTTTTTCTTGAAATCAATTGGTAAGTGTTTAAGACTAGGGGGGGGGGGGGGTCTTTGTTGTGGATGTTTTTCTCCGTGTGTTGGGAAATAGTGTTTTTTAGATTTCTTTCGAGAGTGGGAAGTTATATGATTTGCAATGACTGATGTATTATCTAGAAATGATAAGCCTTTATTTGAAATAAAAGCTGGAGAAATCGGTACGGTGGGTGAGAAATGGGGGAATGGTTATTTTCAATTAATTAATAGGAATACAAAAAATGCGATATGCAGAATAAATGTAGTTTAATTGCAGTTTTTGGCATTTTGCAACTTCAGACACTTTAATCTTTGAATATTACATGCAAACGTGTGTGTCTAAAGATTTTAATTTAGATTTAATCAGAAACTCGTATCAAACTAATTAATCATATACTAATAATAAAATCCAACATGTAAATGTAAATGGTAAGAAAATTAAATTTTATTTTCTCTCAAGTCTTTTCTTTGAAATAATTATTTATTACACTTCAAAAATGCAAAACTTAACCCGCCGACTTTTCTAGGAATGAATAATTCACTTTTTAAAGTACGAACTTCAAACTTCGCAGATTGTGGTTCGACTGTATTAAGAACTTTTGAAGAGAAAATTTTGTACACATATGTCGAATTTTAAAGCACTTGTCTTCATTAAAAATGTGTATTCTCAACTATAATCCGAGCTTCGGAAAATATGAATATTTGAAGGTTCGTAGGAGTTCGAGAACAAACATTCTTTGTTAAATTACACCGCCTGGATTTTATTTGAAATATTTATTCGTAGGACTAATCGGATTACCTCAATTACTATAAAATAAACAGGCATACTGATGTTGCCTTTAAATTAGATTTTTATTCCAAAGTATTTCATCTAAAGATTTACACTTAAAGGACAAAGGATTTGCGTGAACAATCTGTTGTCCTTATTAGGATTTGTAAAAGTTTTAATTTGGAATTTACTAAGTAACTTGTTGATTGCGTAAAGTTTAACTTGTTATAATTTATACGCTTTGTTTGTTTAAAATTTCTTTACGATACAGGCAATCATGTTTTTAATTCTACTTTTATATGTGAAGATAAAACTTTAGTTTTACAGTTGGTAGAGATGATATATGATAAGTTGATGATGATAAGTATAAGTTGATATGGATGTTTTATAGAAGAATGATTAGCTCTGAGTTCCTAATCAATGGGGAAAAAGCAGTATTTCAAAATGCACTTTCGATTCTCTCTATAACGAAACTAAACAAAAAAAATATTGCAGAACTGTATGAGAAAGTCTATGTGAGACACTGTTATGTTAGAATTTTTTTTATATTCTTAGTAATTTTAGTAAAAAAATTTATATTTTTCAGAATTTTGTTTTTTTATATTAAAAAGTGATTATTTTCAAAAAAGAATATATTAAATTGTGGTTTGATTAATCAGCATGGAATACCTTAATGTGGTCAAAATACATTAATGAGATTTAATAATTATTTGGTTTAATTAATTTTTTCGTTCACAGTTATTGAGAGATTTTTGCATGATTCTCTTTTATTTTGTACTGGATTTTAAATCTTCGATTAACAAAGTAGTTTTTATGTTAGCCAAATAAAAAATAAAGCGATCAAAAAATTTAATGAATTGAATTAAATCTATATTAAAAGAAATTAAAAATTTGAATGACGGATTAAACTAAAAATATTCTTAATTCGATATCATAATTTCACAAGATATGTAATTTATTTTTCTGATGTGTGATTTTTAAATTCCAACTGTTTCACGATTGCAAAAAAGAACAACTCCCACAGATGAAGTCTGTTAACTTTAAAATAAACATCAAATTAATAATTTTCGGTAAGCTATCATTTGATGTAAATTCTAGTTACTCATCTTAAACATAAAAAAAACCGCACTCAGTAGCAGTGGAATGAATATAGTTGCATACTTATTAAAATAAAGTGATGCTTAACACAAATATTTCGAGTCAACTGCTTAGATCTAGAGTGTTAATAATGTAAACATATAAAGCAAGCCGCTTCCTTATTTTCGCCCACCATCCTTGCTGTAATTTACTGCCTCACAACATCTAACATAAAAACTTCCCTTTGAGGTATCTAACGATAAAATCTACGAGATAAAAATAACATTCGTCTTCGAAACAAAGATTACGATCTCCATTTTTTATTTTCTATGGGAAACGAACTCGGCGGTTTCTTTTCCCAAAACATACCACAATCCACCAGGATTATAAAAAACTTCCACTACCAAGATGGAAATAACTTTCTCCGATGAAAACCGTTGACAAAATATGCCGACCAAACGATCCTACAGTTACGCCCGTCGAAAGCTGACACTTAACTGTACCTGCAACTGCGTCTGAAATATCGGCGGGAAAAATGTGTCGCATTATTTATAGCGAAATGTCAGGCAAGAGGCAATTAGCGCTAAAATGTCAGCTACCGTAACTTTAAACGATGTGCGCGTTGATCTTCGAAAAAGATAGCGAAACGTTAAAAAAATGGCGGACGAAAAAAAGTGTCAGAAATGTAGTCTATGAGCATAAATACGAGCCGCAAAATGCACGCGAGTATATTTTTTCTCAACTTTTCTGACGTTCTGCACATAAAGTGAGACTCAAAATACCGCCTGGTGTGCCATTTTCGAAATATTTTTCTGGTAGTTTTTACGCATTTGTTTCTAAAAAGAAAAAAAAATGTTTTTTTTTTTTTTCGTTGGGTTTTCCATTTTTTTCTTATCATTATTATTCGTTGTACCCATAGTAACTTTACAGTTGGACAAAATGTGTTCTCAGTTCTTGTGCCGGAAGCAATAATCGACTTTCCCCCCCAACTTTGTCAGAGTAGCTAATATGGCTCCGAATTTTTTTTCAAGTGAGCACCACCTTTTTTCATATTTCCGTTTTGTGGTTCGATAATTTTAGCTGCTAATAATTATATTTCTTTTTATGAAATCTGACGCAGTATGGTTGTCTCATTTCCTAATCGACAATAGAATTCTGTATTTCTGAGAAAATAAAACAATTGTTCTTTGCCCTTTCAAATAATAACGGAGATTGGATAAAAAGAAAAATATCCAAAAGTTTCTACATTGTTCTGAATTATGTTTTCTATCAACAATTAATGAAAAATTACGATTTTTAAGTAAGCTATTTTTTTAGTAATAAAATAATGTACGTTATTGTATTTCAATTAATTTTCAGTTCTTTTTCTATGTGTTAACACGTAATGAAGATATCTTTACAAATAATAAGGAAGAATATATGCGTGTATATTGTCTCACTACAGGTCAATTCGTTTGACCTACAGCTATCAAATTTGTCAATTATATACTTTGGATAGTGGGAATGTATCTTCTTTAGTTAGAATTTAAGTTAATTAAAATTTAAGCTGAATTTCGAAATCCCCCCCCCCCCTCCCGTTAACTTCCGAAAATTCCATTGCACTATAATAAATTTTACACCATTTCAAAATTTGAAAAATTATTTTTTAATGATACCACTTTTAAAATATACGAATGTTTTCTGAATTTAAGGATTTTTAAAAAAAATATTTTTGTCTCATTTTTCAACAACAGATTAGATTATTGCTCTCAACTTCAAATCGTTTTCATTGTTTCATTAAATATTTAATCGTTTGCTTTTTCTTGTAATGTTGAAAAGTATAGGAAATGGAATTTGTTTAATATACGTTCAGTTAAAAAATGAATTAAAAAAAAAGTGAAATTAATAAGCCACGAAATTTAAAAGAACTATACATTTATATTTTTAGAAATATTTTTGGCTGACTTATTACCAAATATCTGACATAAGAATTATTTTAGAATGATCTCCATTAGAAAAGTTCATGTACAGAATAAACTGAACGTATGTAAGACAATTAAAATAACCTGCTTGAATAATAACATTGGATAATAACACTTAAAATAGCACTGGGTATGAAAATATATCTAAAAGATTTAACTAGAATTAAATATAACTGCTATCCCCGACAAGTCAGCTAATGACCAAAAGTGATTAATTCTCAGTAATAATTCCATTTAAAAATTAATTTAAATGATATTTTTGATTAATGTTCCAAAATCAATGGAAACGTTTTTTTAAAAATATAAAAGTTATCGATATTTGGGATGCATTTTCTGTATCCAGTTAATACTCGAAATTTTTATCAAAACATTTCGTTACATATTCTTAAAATGAGGTCAAATATCTATATCTATATACATATCTCTCTCTCCCTCTCTCTCTCTCTCTCTCTCTAAATATCTATATCTATATATATATATAGAGAGAGAGAAGGTGGGAAGGGAGGGGGGAAGAATTACCCCAATTGTATCAAAAGGTGGTGCAATGATTGTGTGGTATCTGTCTTTTGTATTGTGTTTGTCCTTTATGTATTATACATAGTTTCATATGATTTTGATGGAATTTGACACACTTGCTCTTCAAGATAGCAAGAATTTGAAAAGACCATTGACATCTTTTCAATTTTCAACATTTAAATAAAATATCAGTTAATGAAAAATTATGCAATTGTTTTGGCATTTTCATGCTATTTCCTTCAAAAATATTATCTCACGAAAGTCATTTTACAAAATCTTATCAAATTGGCTTTTGAGTGGCGCCAATTTTATTCCTATACAATTATATTAAACACTTAAAAACTAATTTTACATACGATTTGTAACAATATTTTTATTCTTGTGAGAAATACAAAGAAATTTCCTTGTCTCGTCAAGTTATTCAAAAGATTTTGTTTTTTGCCAATGTAAAAAATTTTTAGGCAAGGGGGAACATTTATCCTGAAGTAAGATTTTTATTCTGTACTCGCAACAATTTTTTGGAAATTGATTTCACTAAAGTTATATTTTTTTAAAATTTTATCACATAACAAGGAAAAATTTTAAATAATTGCTATCTATATTAAAGATTTAATAGTTTGGAAAATCAATATTCTAGGAGAACAAGATGATCGCGAAAGGCGACTAGCGGCGTCATAATGAGCATAACTGTACACATTATCTAACTGCACATTGTCTTTTCTTGAATTACGAAGCGCAATCCCTTTTCCATCTGCACGATGCATTATATATTCCAAAATGCAATTAACGTGTCTTGCATGAACGTGAAAGGAATCCATTTTTGAAAAAGTGAAGTATTTTATATTTATTGATGAGCGAAAAAAATTAAAAGAAAAAAAAATGATTCCGTATATTGCAGTAGCTATTTTTTTTTATCAACGTACATACTTTTGATATTGCCCTAGTTTAATTTTCGTGTCGATTTTTTTGCATAATAATTTCTGTTGTGAATTTCTAATAATTGATATTGAATTATAGACTTAACCAAGTTTAGATTAGCTATAATATCAGAAGATACTGCAAAATAAATAAAAAAAAGTTTAGAATTTGAAAGTAAGTTTATAAGTTTGAAAAGTTGTTAGCAATTTATACTCAGAAGAAAATATAAACGTTAAAAAATTAAACGAAACCAATCGAAACCTTCTAATCCAATCAGATGAACAATAAAATTTCAGATAATACTATAAAAGGGAAAAAAAGTTTAGAATTTGAAAGTAAGTTTGCAAGTTTTGATTCATAAAAATTTGTTAACCATTTATATTCAGAACAAAATATAAACGTTAAAAACAGAAACGAAACCATTCTAAACTTTCTAATCCAATCAGAAAAACATAAATCTTCAGAAGATACTACAAAAGGAATAAAAAAAAAAGTTTAGAATTTCAAAGAAAGTTTATAAGTTTTGATTCAAAAAAAGTTACTAACCATTTACTCAGGAGAAAATATAAACGTTAAAAAATGATTCAAAACTCTCTAATCCAATAAGCCAAACATTAAAACTTCAGAAGATACTACAAAACGAATACAAAATTTTAGAATTTGAAAGAAAGTTTGTAAGTTTTGATTCATAAAAAGCTGCTAACCATTTATACTCAGAAGAAAATATAAACATTAAATAAAGAAACGAAACCATTCGAAACTCCTTACTCCAAACAGACAAACATAAAAATAATTCTGTTGCAACTTAAACCCCCAATTGTTACAGAACAATAATTTACCAGCAATCACCAAATATCTACTCCAACAAAACTTTGTTTAGAAATCAGTCAACTGTGACATACCAGCAACAACCCAGAACCGACCATCCTAATGCATTTCCCGATACTCACCACCCACTTAAGCCTTCCCCCTCATAAACCATTAACAAGTGTTCTTGCTTTGAAAGAGCGGA
Organism: Argiope aurantia; assembly: GCA_026543865.1. Classification (NCBI taxonomy): domain Eukaryota; kingdom Metazoa; phylum Arthropoda; class Arachnida; order Araneae; family Araneidae; genus Argiope; species Argiope aurantia. The sequence continues at coordinate 815,785 of JAPMOR010039821.1, forward strand.
GAGAGAACCATGAAAAACCACCCAAATATTCAAGAAATAAGGCTGGTTCCTTACAAAGAACTCGAGGAGTAAGTGTTTCCCTAATGCAGGACTGAAATATTTATTCGAAGGCCGGTGGCGTGTCCGGTGCATTATGCCCCTTCCCTGGACAGGGCTTCCGATCGGAAACGGAATGGCCATTCATCAGTTTCTCTAAGACTTCTCGTCTCGGCTTCTTTGTCTGTGAAAGCCAAATCTTGTCGGACACTGATTGACCATTGATTAATCAGCGACACGCTGAATGAAAAAGCTCCAGCAATTTGGGAACTATTGTTGGAAAGAAGAAATTCTTGTTGGTGTCAGCGTCACTGAAGTTTCTCTGAATGGGAGTTCGTCTAACAAGAATAATTAAAAATCGATATTTTGTTATTTCTTATTGAAAGACTGGAAAGTTGTTGAGACTTACTGATGTAAAATAAATTTTTATATATGGCAGAGAACCGGATAAAAGAAAATGACCGAGACGCTGTTTTGTGTACGAGCATTCAATTCAAACGATGAGATAGATGAAAGGCAATTTCTAATGAAGGTTTTGAATAAATGGAATCTTAAATTTTTAATATGGTGCTTATAAATATATATTTTTTTATTCTTATAGTTTAAAAATACCTTAAAAATCTTAATTCTAAAGCCCTTTTCTTTTACATTATTTTGTAGTAAAGTTAAAAATAAGCATTTCATGTGTTTTTATAATATGGTCGTCGTATTAAAGTAAAAATCTACAGAAATTGTTTGAATTACTTTCAAATTCAAAATTGTAAAAGGTACTTTTAAAAACCTCCAAAAGATAATTCTTTCTCCATAAGTTATAAACGATTTTTAAAAAATTATGCAAAATTTAGAGTGAGACAAATAATTAATATTATGTGTAATATCTATAACATTTTCAATCTATAGGAGTAGCAATAAAAAAGATAAAATACTATTTTTTTAACTTTGGAAAATATTCTTTAATCATTAAAAAATCAACTATTTTTTATCAATTATCACGAAATATCCATAAAAACATTTCTGAAAGTATTTAAGTTCCAAATTTGAAGAAAATTTTAAGCTATCGATTGTGATTCCCGCTTTTAACACCTATAAGCTAACGCATTTGAGGTAAAAAACAAT
>JAPMOR010039821.1:817336-828970 GCA_026543865.1 Argiope aurantia
AATATGGTTTCAGTATTCAACAACAACATTTTTATTTCCTTAGAAGGCTCTCAAAGAATAAATTTGGTAGGTTAAGTTTCAATCTCGGAATTGGATGGAAGCCCAAAGAATTTTTTCTACGAAACAAAATAATAGCCACTAAAAACTCTCTTCTAAACTAAAAATAAGCAGCTATAAAATTACTTGTGTCTTGGGCATCTTTTGTTATTACACATTAATCACTTTTGCTTCTTTTCATTGCTTTTAGAACGAAAAACGACCTCTAAAGAAAGGTATCCCATTCAAAAAGAAGAGCTACTTTTCTCGAAAAGCCAAGAATGCAGTCTTTTGAAAAACCGGCTTCTAACCATTATTGGCGGACTAAAATTATATAAAAGTAGTTATTACTCCTCAGACGATAAAACTCACTAAGATCGTTAAATAAAAATTTCTTTTCTAAAAATGGCAACAACAACGTCAGCAAAAAAAGAATAAGGTTAAAAAGCTTCTGAAGTTCGGTCTTAACGACGTGAGTTCTCGTTTTCATGTTAATTACTTAATAGCGGAAATTTAAACCCGTTAATTGCTGTGAGTTCTTTATGAAAGGGAAGACCGCCTCATTCATTACTGTTGAAGCAAGCTTTATCGAAAATTTGGGTTTCGTATCTTTAATGTTGGTTTCTTTTTATTCTTCGTTAAAACTGCCCGGGGAAAATTTATAATAATGGTGTGGCGGTTGCGTTATCTGCAGGGCGTAAAGTGAAATGCCGATGGATTTCTATCCGATGGTAGACGGTTTTATTTAATTTTTTTTTTCTTTTTTCGTCTGAAATTGAGATGTGATGAGATTGTTAGATTTATGCGGCAATTAATGATATGAATAATTAGAATAATTGCGGAGTTTTTTTCACTCTGTCAAATATCCATTTGGGATCGAAATACCATAAAAAATGTTTGCGTGGTTTGTTTAGGGAATTAATTTGGAATGCATTAGAAATTGATGTTAATTATGTAAAAAACACTCTTTTATTAGATAAAATATTTGATTCTAAAAGTCATTTCAACAGTGTTTGGATAAGTTCGGAAGCATTTTTTTAAAAAATAAATATATTCAACAAAATATGTTAATAAATAATTATTTATATTTATTTTATCTGAAATGCACGAGATTTAATTTTCGTAAACAGTTTAATTAATATCGAAATAAAATAAATTCGAGGCCGAATTTTCTAATTTATTTATGGAGCAATAATTTATACGAATCAGGACATACATGTTCTTATTCTTCTAACACAAAAACCGTTGTTTTTTAAATTGCTTGTTGTAATAAAAATCCAGATATAAAAAAAACCCAGAAATTTCTATTAAATTCTATATTAATTTGGTTTTTTCTATCAGAATCAGAAGTTCGTTTCCAAAAAACATGTATGAAAGATTGTTACTATCTCATATTTTTTTATTCCATTCTTATTACTTTTTAAAATACATATGTATTAAAACCGAACATTATGAATTGTTTTTACAGACAAATGAGAAAATAGTTGCTACAAATAGTAAACTTGTAAAAGAAATTAATCTTACATTTTAGAACATAGATTTCAATAAATATTTAGACGAAATCTTTTTAAATAGAAGGATAAACGCAAAATATTGCAAATATTTTGATGAATTTTATGTTTTTAGTAAACTATGAAGACGAATCCGAATCATTTTAATACTTGACAACATCACTTGCTGGTTTCTTTTTAATAAATATACAATTTTTCCCCCTTTACTGGGGAAAGTTTGAACATTTCAATCATATTAAATGGCTCAACCAGTTATGCGAAATCTGCATAAAATTATGCAATAAGAATTTATACTTTTATAAACTTTTAAATTAAAATATGAATTTCTAGAAATTAATGTCGATATTGCCTTCTGCTTGTATGACTCAACAGTTTTCTCTTTTGAATTTAGAAATTCTTCTTTCAAGTTCATTATTTGTTTCTGCAATTTTTAATGGAATTTAATTAAGCTGTTTCTGTTTATTCCTTCTATAAAAGCCATTTCTAGTGGAGTTTAATTTATCTATTTATGTTTATTCTTTCTATAATAGTCATTTCTAATGGAGTTTAATTAAGCTGTTTTTGTTTATTCTTTCTACAGAAGCCATTTCTAGTGGAGTTTAATTAATTTTTTCTTGTAAAAGATGTGTGAAAATTGAATTTGTTACTGCAATTATTTCAAACAACATACGATGGCTATTATAAATGTTTGGCTTTCAATTTTATCCAACAAAGAAATTTTGTACGAAAGTGGGGAATTCTCTCTTAGCCTCTTGGCAAGTGCTATTGATTAGTATAAAGACAAATTTAATCGTATGTTATAAGCGCCAGTGATAATGGCAGACTGAGTTTATATTCATTTTCTTTAATAAGAAACCAAAAATTACCAACCAGTAAAGCTCAACACAGTGTTGAAATATACAAAAAGGAAATCACCGTCCATGCAGCAACATTGATTTAGAGGAATTTCGGAATTTGAAGTGCTGGATTTGGAAATGTATCTGATATTGTCCAAATTGGGCGTTTATATGATGCGTTAATTTGGTTTTATTTCTTGAAATTTAGCCTAAGTAACCGAAAAAAAACGAAAAAGAAACTGACTGTAATGATAAAAATGATTTTTAATGGTAGATTTCAATCGGAAAAGACTTTTTTTTTCTTAGACAACTATGAAACTATGTAATATTTTAGAATCATATTTCATATCTCGCATCGTAGTTCAGAATAATAGAAAATGTCAGTACCTCTTTTTCACATAAAAGTTTTATATTTTTAGTGAATATAAATGTCCTCAAAGATTTTTTTATTAAAATTTTAAAACAATTAAATTCTGAAATTTTTTTTGTTATGAAGATTTCAGTTTAAAGAGTTAATTTGAAGTCATTTAATGTATAAGAGTTAACTAATGATTCTTATATTGTTTCCATATTATTTTACTACAGCTTAATTTTAATAAATGTTAATCACTTAAGAAATAATTATTAGTACTATTTGAAATATTTGAATTATCTGAAAGTGTTTATGGTATTAATTTAAAAGCTGAAACAAATGTGTAAAAGCATCATCATATTATATAAATCTTTATATAATTTTTCAAAACTGAAAAATTATATAAATCTTTATATAATTTTTCAAAATTATGTTAGCTTAATGAGAAAAAAACTATATAAAATTTTAGAATTTTAGCTTGGTTGTGCAAATTAAGAAAATTCAATATTTAAATTGCAAAAAAAAAAATGACATTGAACATATAACAATTATTTTCTTTAAATTTTCTTTCGAAATTTATTCTAAAACAGTTATAATTTTTTTATGACAAATCCATACTATAAAAAAACTCGACTAATTTTATTATGAAATGCATTTTGAAGCTTAAGGTCTTTTTTTTTACAAATGTTTGTTTCGATTTCTTCGAAATCCTTTAACGTTCTAATTTAATTAGAAACTTGTAGAAGTATCGGTTCGTTTGGAATTACCCGTGGATTATGAAACAGGACGACGGAAAAAGTTTCCAAGTGGAAAAAGAACAAATTAATTACAGCGCGTGGCAACATCCGAGCTTTTGAAATAAGTCGGGTATTAACTTGTTTTTCTATCAGAAAATGGAAAGAAGGAGGATATAATCCTGTGTTCTTCGTGATTGAAAAATTTGTTCTGTAAACCGAGATAATAATTTCATTCAAAGCAAATAGCGAAAAATACCAATTATATAGCGAATTTCTCACTTTCTGTTTCGCAACTTTATTTTTCTAAGATTCTTTTTAATTTTAAACATTGTTTTGAAATTTCATTATAAAGCAGCGATATTAAATTAAATCTTTTAAAAACATCAAACCTAAAAGACAAAAAGCGTGAAAAAATATGTTAGAAAATCGCTTTTATTGTTTATGTCGATTAATTAAGAAAATATAACAAATCACATCTGCTTGGAAAACATTTTATTGACAAAAGCTTCTATATAAAAACACATCCAGAAAATCTACATTTAACTTGGTTACAGCTGTCATAAAGAATGCGATGTAAACGATTATTAGATTAAATGGATAGTTCTTAGCAATTTCTTTTCTTAAAGTAAACTGTGAAATGTTTATTGTGTTACAAAGATGCAGATTTACGATTTGATGTGTAAAAAAAAAAAAATCAATAAAATAATCATTTTTTTTGTTGACATTGTTCTAATTTTTCTTTGAACTAGAATAAATTTTAAATTATCTTTTATTTTCCTACAGTTTATTTTCTAAATTTATAAATATGCAAACGATAATTATAGATATTTATGGAAAAAAACTATTTTAATCTGACTTGCTTTGTTCATCAAATTATTTTATCTAAGTAACTGTGATATTAAAAAAAAATAAGATTATTTTTTTAAATAAAAGTGTTAAGGTGAATATTATTTCCTGAAATAGTGCGGTTTTAAAATATTTTCTATCTATTTTTGTGCATAATTTATTTTTTAATAAATTTCAAATTATCATTTTAAAGCTTTTTATACAGTGCTTGATATTGTCTTTAAAAAAAGGTATGAATTTGTTCATTATTTATGACATCCGTCTTTTGGAATTTTGATATGAAAATAAATTTAATTCGAGATTATGATGAAATCACAACCATTTGGAAATTTATAATGAAAATAACATAATCAACTCCCGCGTTTAATGAATATTTTGCTTTGTTACATTTTTTCTGTATTTTTAAACAATCATAAATAACTATTTGTAGCTCACTAATATTTTTAATGGGATTTCTGATTTTCACAAATTTGGTAAATTTTGCCTTTTTATTAAAATTTTAAATGTTTATTCATTTTGTTAAAAGAATCTTAATAAAATGTATATTTTACCCAACTTAAAAAAATTCTGAAATTTTATTCTTTTAAAATTTTATAATTAGTTTCTTATATAAATGTTTTTTTATGGAATATCTATTTCCATTCTTATTTTGTGATGAAAAATGTTTTGTACAAAATGCAAAAGTTATATCTCTTCTTTTATTCCACTAATTTTACTTGACAAACAAAATAAAACTAGAATCATACGAAAATTCTTCTTACACAATTTTTAGAAATATATTTCAAACATTTATATGCCATTATTGTACAAAATGCACCAATAGAATCAGCAAGATATTATCAAAATATCAAAGTATTTGTTACAAATATGACTCAAAGTTTCTTGTACCTAATTACATTTTGTAAATTAATTAATCTGTTGTAAAAACACTCACAGCTGGTACAATCTACACTAGTTTAATAAAAATATTTGACTTTTGAAGGACATGCTAAAACAAAACGTCTAAAAAAATGGAGCTATTAGGAAATGTAACATTACTTCATAGACGTCATCTAATTTTTTGTTTGGGTAACATTGGGACACCCGGAGCTAGTTGTAAAAGGGATATGTTGTAAAATTCACTTTGCACCGTGGTTTTCAAAATGCTTAATAAGTATTTTTGCTGAACAGGATTCAGGCCCAATTACGTCAGCCAGTGCCTAGCTGAAATAGGTAGAGAGAAGTTGAGAACACGTACTCCAAGTTAGCTGATTAATGTAGAAAGAAAAATCATTTCAAAAATTTTCATTTACGATGAATTGATTGATCTTTTAAAAAAAGATTTTTATTTATTTATTAATTCTCTGTGTTAAATTTTAACAAGCTAATCAATTTTTTATTTGTTCAAATCGAAATATTCTTTTATAAATCAACATGAATTATGCGATAGGGTAAATTGTAATATAATTGAGTTATTAATAAATTTACACGCCAACTTAATTGGTATCATTAAAAATTATCGGTATAAACTGAACAAATTTTAAATTTTAAAATGGTACAAAAATTAAGTTTAATGCTATAATAGTTTCACAAGTTATAATGAAAATAAATCGGAATTTCATTTAGTTTTTAAGTTTTTTTTATTAAAATTCCAAAAACATTGCATCGAGATTCACATTTCTGCTTCCCAATGTATATCTGTGCAAAATTTGATAGTTCTAGGTCTAACGGTCTGGTCTTATATTCTGAGCGCTAATTCTCGCACATACAATTATGTTTATTATTAGTAGAGATTAAACTGGTCAAGTCAAATTGCTTTGACATTTTCAGAATATAAATGCTTCATTAACGTTATATTAATTTTACATTTGCTTATCTTAATTATTTTTATATAAGCGCTTTGAAATTTTTTTCTGCTTGAAAGAATTTAATACACAATAGAGATGAATTTAAAAAAATTTCGTTAGATTTTGCTATTAATACCTACTGTTTATTCAATGGAAACTCTAAAAAATCATCATACTATAGTTGTCTTTCGGATTGTAGCAGACATAAGCAAATAATTTATGCCTCTTTAAACTCAAAAAGTTCGAATAAGAGATAAGTATAATTCTTTTTTTAAATGCAATATATATTTAGATATCACGCGCAGATATTCTTATCATTTAATTATGATATTAAAAGGGCTAACTCCATATGGAAACTTTTTGCACATAAGTCAGAATATAATTGATGTAAAAATATGCATTAGATAGATTGGTATTTGACGAATGGATCACGTTTTAGGTAAAACAGCTATCTGTATTTAACAAGATTTCTTTAGTTTTAAAGAGTTTTTTTTATAAATTATAATATTGAAGATTACTTTTCTGATTTTTAATTTGATTATAAAGATAAAATATATTTTATCTTTGTATTATTATATTGTATTGTATATTGTATCTTTATATAAAATTTATTCTATCTAGAATCCATTGAATGTTCTATCAGCTGTGAGTGTTCAAACTCTAAAATTAATAAAAATATTCAAGGAAAAAAAAGAACCATACACTTAAAAAAGAGTATTCATTAGAAAGCTATTTTTCTATAAATAAATAATTTTATAAAGTATTATTAAAAACAAAACAACACGAATATTGCACAATAAAAAGAAAAAAGAACTGTACAGGTTAAATACGATATTATCACATTGAATTCATATTGGACCATTCTTTTTTTTACAGTTGCAATGCCTATTTACACAAATAAACGTTTTTGCTTTCAAAAGTACATGCTTCTTAATATTGGGACTTCAACCCAGTATTTTTTTTTATATTTCTTCAGACTAGAAAACACTCTTGAAATTCTTCATTGCTTTTTGTTCTTATCGAACGCTGCTTCCAGTTCCCTTCTTTTGTTCGTAATTATCAATTTAGAAAGTCTATCCTCTCTTGTAGTTCCCACAGTAATAGAATCTGAAAATAAATTAAATAAATTTATTTTAACCTGTAAGTAAAGGGTATCCCAAAATTAACACAAGATTTGAATTTTCCACCATTCGTGCAGTAATGTATTGGCAATCCTATTAAAAAACATTTGATAGCTGATAGTTTAGGGTTAGTAAAAACGGAGCGTTACACAAAAGAAGGTGTTTTTATAGTTAAACAATATTTCAAAAATAATGAAAGTCTGGTTGCCACAGTTCAAAAATTTGAGAATTGACCTCCTAGATCGTGTGATTTAACACCACTGTATTTCTTTTTATGCAGTTATTTAAAGCCAAAGGCCTGTACCAACAACCCCACAAGCATGCGTGCATTGAAGGAAGAAACTCAATGCTGCATCAAAGAAATTCAGTCAAGTTTATGCAAAATGGGCATGAAACATTTCGACAAAAGAGTGCGTGTGTGCCAACAAAGCCGTAGCGACCATTTACCCTACGTGTTATTCCATATATAACTCTATACTGCGTACTTTACGATAAAAATATAACAATTTTAAGGGGGCGGAAAACCTGTGTTTTTTTATTTATTTAATTCAAATCTTGCGTTAACACGTTGTTCTATCGAGTAACGCTCCATTTTTACTAACCTTAAACTATTAGCTGTCAAATGTTTTTTTTAAAGGGTTGCCAACACTTTACTACAAGAATGGTGGCAAATTCAAATCTTGAGTTAATTTTGGGACATCCTTTATATAAAATAAATTTCGCTATAGCTGAAAACAAAATTAATAAATTATATTGAGATGATGAAATATGTGAAATATGTATTTCTTATTTTCATCAGAGCAGGATTACCTTCAAGCATCCCTTAGGCAATGTGTCTCAACTCCGACTTTTCCTCTTTTAATTTTTGAAAATAGACATTTTCATTAATTTTAGCCTTAATTTAATCTTTATACAAACAGCTTTTATAAGTAAATTTCGACATGCTGAAATAACAAAAGATTGAAATGCGATCACTGTCTAGAAAATTGATCTCAGCATCTAGAATAAAAAACAAATAAAAATAGAAACTGAAAACTTTTAAAAACTAATTACATCAAGCTAATTAATTATTAATTAATTAAACTAATTAACTGAAATCTAATTAAACTAATTAAAATTTATTCACATAATAAAAAAACACAAAATTTTTCCATCGCAATCTAAATACGATGTAATTATAATAACAGATATTTTTAGAATAATTTAGAATTATAAAAAAGCATAATTTAAAACTTTCAAAATTTTAATTAGGGATGTTGCTATAGGATATTGTTTTAAAGTTTAAACTATACTTGATTTTGATATGTATAAGCACATTTGCACGAAATTAAATGAAAGTACAAAAAAAACCCCATAAAAAATGTCGATGACTATGGTTTTCGAGACAACTGCCAACTTTGATTATTAAAAAAGCGCCAATGAATTTCATATAGATCTAGAGAGACTTAATAACAGCACATAATTCAAAGAAATAAGCTGACATATTCATTTTGAAATAATTTAAATGCCTGTTTTTTATGATAGAAAATAAATTTTAAAGAAACAGATTGTTGATCCATTTAAATATTTTTATATAAGACATAATCAATTTTCATTTATGATTGAGTTAATATGAAAATGAATATTACCATAATTGGTTTACCAAAACATTTTTTAATTCACAGTGATAAAAAATGCAATTTAAAAAATAAGTAGAATTTTTTTATAGTTTATTTTGAATACAATGAAATTAATTTCTTTAATATACACTTTAAATTAGGAAAATAGCTTCTTGTTATCGATTCACTTAAAGAAACAGTCTTTTCAAATAGAACCACAAGTATTTTTAAACACGATTAAAGTGAAAGTATTTTTTTTTAATCCTTGAAGTCAAATCAGCATATAATATATGGACGAAATATAACATTTTATGCACTGCGTCGTTTTGTCTCATTTATTTCTTTTTCCTATATGATAAAAAACTACATAGATCTAATTTCTGTCTTTTTGAGTGAGCATTTGATGTATTAAATACCTTTTTATAGTAGTTCATTTTCTTCTTTGGTTTCTTCTATTTCCAATGTATGAAGATCATTTTATTAAAATCGTTTACGGAGCTTTTTAATAAAGATGATAATTCCCTTTGATTTGACATTTCAAATTTAGAAAAATATTTATAATCTAATCTGAAAATTCTTCTGAAAACTATAATGAAATACTCATTTAACCATATATATTGTGATGAAATATTATTAACTTACGAGTGTAATTATTTTAATGATAGTAATTATTTCCTATATGAGAATTAAAACTATATTTTGTTATTTATTTTAAAATAACGAGAAAACTATTAGTCTTTAAATGAATACTTAATTGAATATAACTAATTTTAAGTACTTTTTCGGTAATAATAATCACGTAGACTTTATGCAAAAAAATTATTCTGCAAGCTACATTTGCATTTTTTCAGAAATCGTCATGTTGAGTGAATAAAGTGAAATCACGGGTGTTGAGTGAATAAGGGTCAAAAAGCTCGATAGCAAAAAACGAAACTTTATTCCTTGAATAAACAAAGAAGACAAGATGCATAGGTAACAGAAACATAGTCAATGTATATTCAAAGAACAGCACACGAAAAAATTAACAACAAATGGTTAGCACTAGAGAGCAATCACTAATTAGAAAACAGCGATGATACCTAGCAAGCATAACTAGAGAGCTACAAACATAATTATGTTTATACCGTTCTTGCTGCTTGAATATTTATAAATTCCCTACATGGTGTGAACGCTACATGAAATTCTCCATAACAATCTCTAGATCTTGGTTCTTATTACATATAACTTCATAACTTTGGCATTTTGTTACTAAACTTGCGAAATTCTCCGTTGAATTGCCAACGGTTCGAAGGTGGGATGGGAGTTATTGAGTTCCCCATTCAGCTGCTTTTAAGAATCTCTGTGAATTTTCTCCCCAATATGGTTGGAAAATGGTATTAAAAATTCGTAACAATATCTTTGCAACGAAAATTTCCTATTTTAAGATTCAAATTACTTCAAAGTGTCATTGAGGTTAATTTAAATATCTCTTCTAGGCAAAAGTCTAAAATACTGCAATTCTTCCTTATTTCTTATTACTGCGTTTATTTTTATGTAACCTCTTTCAATTCTATTTTGTTTTTACGAATGCCGTGAAACTAACAGGTAAAATAAAAATGTAGAAAAAAAGCTGAAATTTCAAATGCTTATATGACCGTACATGTATTTAAAAACAGAAATACGGAAAAATCATAGATCCTGCATTCATGTGATAATTATAAATGCAGTGACTGTATCTTTTGTTTCCAATATATTCGTTCCAATCTCGATAAAAGCGGGTACATTATTCTTTATAAGGCCAGATAAAGTATAAAATATTCATCAAGTTTAAGATTTCTCTATTTTAAAATTATTTCGATTATGAAGAATTTTAATTTTCAATTCGTAACAAAAATGAAAATATTTCATATTTTTATTAAAAACATGAAAATGCAAATTTTTTCTGACCAATGTGAATTCATTTCATTTCATGGTCGAGGGGGGGGAGGGGGAGAAAGTCCGCTGGCTGGTAGTTGCGACCTTCGAGGATTTATTGTTTCTCCCCTGCTATATGTTCAAATAACGCAGAAGAAAGTAGAACTAAAAAGGTGTTGATTACCTAAGTACAGGGTGGTTGTAATTAAAGTTCTACTTTGAAATGGTCATAAAAGGAAAACTACTGGACAAAATGTAACAAACTTGGTAATAGATTAAAAGAGGTTATGGGAATTTCTTTTACGCGCAAGCACACATACACACACAAAAAAAAAAAAAAAAAAAATTCAAAAATTCAGCCCTAGGGGAGAAATGGCACCGTATGCAATATTGTTAAGCAAAATAGGACATGAAGACATCGGTTTAAAATGTTTTTAATCATTTCTGAAATGTGTTTGCAAAGCATGTTCAATGTGTGTTATCTCAAAAGCACTGTTTATGGTGATAATCTAAACAATTTTGTGAAACTTAAAGATGCGATACGCCGATATGTACGTAACCTTCTTTCTGATATGCTAAGAGCTACTGTTGAGAAATGAGTAATCCGATTTAACTTGCTTTCAGAAATTGGTGAACGCCACATTGAGAGTGCTTTTTAACACGCTTTAGAAACTATTAAACATATTTTAAACCGGTGTCTGCATGTCCTATTTTACTTAACAATATTGCATACAGCGTTATTTCCATCCAAAGGCTGAATTTTTAAACATTCTTTTTTGTGCCTAAAAGAAATTCCCATGACCTCTTTTGATCTATTACCAAGTTTGATACATTTAGTCGAGTAGTTTTCTTTTTATGACCTTTAGAAAGTGAAACTT
>JAPMOR010039821.1:838068-876216 GCA_026543865.1 Argiope aurantia
CAAAGTTAGTTTTTTTATACGTAGAATGTTTTTAAAATATAAATTTTGTAAGGCTATAGTTAATCCTTACACAAAAAATTAATTTTTATACATTTTTATTTTGCTTGAAATATTTCATTTTTCTAAAGATGAAACATTGCTTCCTTTTCAGAAATACTACTAAAATAAAACTTTCCACTCTTTAATGACAATAAAAGAATTTCGTGATTTCAGCACGAAATAATTAATAAAACAGTTCATTAAATTTTTATTTCATAATTGCAGCTTGTTGTGCATCGTTTTAAACTATTAAAATTTTCTACAATGCTGATTTTATACTAACAGAAGTATTCTTTTTTTATAAAATATTATAAGTTTTATACATTTTAACATTCACTATCTATGCTGACGACACACAAAAGTTTATATCCACTGAGCTTTATCTATACTTATAATAAAGCTCAATGTGTGTTTGTGTGAGTGTGTTGGCGCTCTAGGAATGAATTTGAAGAAAAACTGATTTTAAGATTCTGTAATTACAATAATAAATTATAAATTAAAAACTAACTTGTTGAAGCTTTCTCCTCGGCTCTTTCTCGCATTTTCTTTTATATGGAGGTTTCCCACAAAATATTTTGGATATTGATCATAGCTCTAAATACCTCGAGTGCTCAGTTAAGTCAATTCTGTAAATGAGAACTTTGTGCGTCGCAATATAGTAAGGAAAACCAAATAAGTCTTTCGGCTGCTTTTTCTCTTACTGAATCAAAATTAGGCTGAAATTCATAATTTTAATAAAAAGATCATATATCAAATTTCATTTATTTTAGTCATTGCTTTTTTTTAGTTTTAACAGTTACAAACTAATATTTGATAAAAAAAAATCTACATTTTAGATGCTAAAACTATGCATTACATATCATTTTTCCAAGTCGATGTATTTTTGAGCTATCATGTTTACATGTATACGAAAGAACAGACCTATAAAAATCAACTTCTTGATTCATTTAATACAAAATTTAATATGGATCTATACTTTAGATGCTTTGATCTATGTACCAAATTTAATCTGTCTAGCTCTTTTCGTTTTCTAAATTTCGCGTTAACTTGTACTTCGACACCCGGTTAGACAGACTTCGTCTGAATGTATTTCGTTTAAAATCGGAAAGGATTTCTTTAAAAGTTGTCAGAAATTTAGTGTACTGCATTTTTTACTTGTATTTTTTCATAGACAAACAAAATTCCATTTTTTTAAAAAAATTCGCGGAAATCTGAAATGCAGAGACTAATCAAAACCACGAATTCAAACTTTTTGACGATTACAATATTTTCTCTTTCAATATTTTGTATTCGAGAAAGTAAAACATAGCCAAACAGAAAATAATTTAATTTTTAATACAATAATTAGAGTGCCTTCTCAAAAACGGTTTCTTTTTTTGTTTAAATTTGTACGTCGCTTTTTCTTATGTATCGGGTACTTAGAACATTTCGTTTGACAGAAGAGTGCCATACAAAAAACAGAAAAAAGTCATGCAAAAAGTTATTGAGCAATTCGCTGCCGATTTAAAGACAGGGTTTTCTATGACCATTTGGTAGTCTAAATAATTCAAGTTATGGCATTTCTTATCACAAAGGCCCAGCAGAAGAAGGCCGTTATTTTCATTGGATACTATCTTGGAAGTTACTATTATTTCCAGTTTCGCTCGCAATAAAACGAAGTAATATTGTTTGTAAAAGAAACAGCAGCTATGTATATGGCACATAAAATAACGTTACAGTCGATGTTTTATATATCAGCTTGTTATGCATCGTTTTAAACTATTAAAATTTTCTACAATGCTGATTTTATACTAACACAAGTATTCTTTTTTTAAATAAAATATTATAAGTTTTATACATTTTAACATTCACAATCTATGTTGACGACACATAAAAGTTTATATCCACTGAGCTTTATCTATACTTATAATAAAGCTCAATGTGTGTTTGTGTGTGTGTGTTGGCGCTCTACAGGCCAGACCATTCAACCTACAGCTACCAAATTTGACACATGTATATCTTGGAGGCCCGGAATGTGCAACTGGGGGTTATTTTTTGAATTTTTAATTAGAATTTTATTTATTTAAAAATTAAGCGAAATTTTGGCGTGTTTCTGCTATAACTTCCGAAAATATTACCGCATAAAAAAGGTTTTTACATCAAGTTAAAGATCAAAAATTTATCTTTTAAATGATACCAATGTTTTAAGCCTAGAATTAAATTTCTATTTTTAATAAATTTTTAAATAAATATTTTAACTATATTTTTCAACAATTTTTTCGTACAAAATAAAAATAAAATTTAAGCTGCGTGAGCACGTTTCGCATTCATGGGAAAAAAATTTGGCTTTTTTCAAAGTGCTGCCATGACATTGATTAAAGCTCCAAATAAAAATAAATTAAATCTTTTTGGAAATGAAATCTGCAAAAATATAATTTTCGGCACATGTTTGTAGGAAATGAAACAAATATGAAATATTATTTTTTCTAAAAAATAAATTCAAGAACAATTATTTCATGATCTTTTACACTCTCGATATTATTAATTCAATAAATCAGTTTTATTTTAAGGCAAGTTTTGTTTAATATGAACAGGATATCCATTCAAATCAGGGCCACACAGCTAATTTGTAAACCTTTAGTAAGACACAGATCTGCTAAAACTGTCTAAATGGAAAATGATTATATTTTATGTAACTTGATTCAATAAATGCTCTAATAAATAACGAATATTTGATTTTACATAAAGCTTCTTCTGTGGAAATCACGATTAACAAAATGTTCTTGAAACACTAATATTTTAAATAAAAAGAGTTAATTTCCAATCAACTAAACCAATCACTTAAACTGGCTGATTTATGAAAATTTGAATATCACTATTCAATAAAAAAAGGATAATTTTAGATTTTCCACCGATCGTTTCAAAGAAAATACGCCAATGAGCGCGCAGGTTTCTCAAGATTAATTGGCCTAAGATTAAGAAAATGTTGAGTTTTTCTAAATTTTTAACATTCAAAACTTCATAAATAAGTCTTAGTTGATCGTGGAAAATAGAAGCATTTATTCATTTATTTAAAATTTGGAGTGTCCAGAATATTTCTCAGAATATGATACCTTACTGCATTAAATTTAGACTTCATAATTTTTGAAATATATTTATAGGTCGGAACAAAATATTATTATTGATTTCATTTCAATCCTTTTGAAAGCAAAACTAAAAACTGAATTTTATGCTGAATCTGAGAAATTTTTGTGGAATTATTCTTTGAAATATTACATAAATTATGAAAAATATTTTGTAGTTCACATAAGACTTAAATACGGAGCGATTCTGTTTGCAATACTCATATTCAATAATAATAGTAATAAATAAATAGCAATAAAGATGATAAATAAAATAAAACGCTTGGTTTTATTAAAAAATATCTTTATATTAATTGCAATTTCATCATTTTCACTTTAAATTAAAGTTGTTTTACCGGAAATGACAACAAATGAGCAAAATATATAGAGTAAATTGAACGAAACGATCTAAACAACAGTATAAGTTTGGTATGACTATCAAAGTTTGAAGATTAAAAATGTGTTGTTTGAGAATCTATTAAGAGACCAATTTTTAAAAATATTTAATTGAAAATTGTAGCGAGCGGTAATACTGGTGAACCGACTGTTTGCCAAAGGCGGCTAGTTATAAGTATAGATATAGATAATAATGCAGATATAATGGGCATTGTTGCATCGCGTTTGTTTATAATCGCAATTAATAAAACAATTAAAGATATAGCTGTAAAATATACCAAAAAATATTTTTTAAAAAAATATTGAAATTAAAAAAAATAATGCTGTTATCATCTAATTTCTAAATTTTAAATTTAGCCATTACATATATTCATGTACACAATAGACATGGCTTTAATGTCTTCTAATTTGGATGAATCATGAAGTTATAAGCAACGATTTATCTGAAATCAATACAACTAATATTTCCAGAGAACCAGCAAGATTAACCAGATATTTATTTTATAAACTTAAGGCAGGCTAAGGTTAGACAGATTCAATTATAAATATCGATAGATCAAACAGATATTTTGGTGTTGTCCTATGACGTCATAGGACTGGTCTACATTATAAAGGTTTAAGTATTCAATAAAGAAAGCATGGATAGGGCAATTAAAATAATACGACTTTAATGCCTGGAATTTGAGTGAATCAAAGATATGAAAATATATTTAAACGATTTAATTGAAATTAATTAAAACCAATACCACTGGTGAACCAGCTGGTCGCCAAAGTAGAACATTAAAAACTTGATTAGTAGAACTATAAAAATTTCCTCTCGGCAAACTGGAAAGCAAAGGCAGCTTACTTTGCATATGAGTTACTATCTGGCAACGTAAATTGTACATGTTAGAAACAGGGCGTGAAAATCACTTTTCAGCCCCTAACTTCTAAGATATTGCAGTTATTAAAAAATTTTAAATACAAAAGTTATTCGTCTTCATGGCTAATTGGTTTTTATTTCTATCTTGAATATTAAGAAAGTTCTAGCGAAATTAAAATTTTACACCCTCCCCCCATTTTCCCCCTTTTTGTGCTAGATGGGCCATTTACGAACTCGTTTCTAACAACATATTCCAATCCAGTTAAAAAAATGTGGTTTTGGGTTTTAGGGACCATGATCGGTGAAGAACTGAAGAAATTTTGGCAAAGTCTTGTCATGAGAACCATTGTGATAGGTAGTCTTCTTATAGGAATCTACCTAAGAATATTAAATATGTAAATGTGTAACAGAAAAATATAATAGAAACAAGTGCCAACAAACACTACAGCATTTATAAACATCAAACATATGAAAAAATGAAAACTAATTTTGAAACGAAAGTACTAACAATATATGACTATTGACATAATGTTACTTGTAAATGAGATCGAGGCCCTTTCAATTTACATATTGAATTTAAGTACACTTTATTATAATGAACTCGAAATCCGTAAAAAATCTGGTTCCTACTTGAATACTTTATCAATATTAATCCGTTACCATTGCAACCAAAAGATTGTTTTCTTGTAGCAATTAATGCATTTCCTTTTCAAGCCTTCCACTCATCTATAAAACATATTCCACATAAAGATACATCTCATTTCCACTAACACAATAGACATTTAATAAGATAAGTCACTCCGCTCTCAAGTTCCTTCAATTTATCAAGAAATTAGATTTTGTTAGGAAGGCTAAAATTTAGTCTTCAACTGATAAGAACTGCAGCAACTCTCACGCGAACTCAACATGGTCATGGGCGTGGTTTTTTCCCACTTCAAGTCCAATCTTTTACGACTCATCAGTTCCTTTCATACCGGGACACGTCGGCACAAGTGTCAGTGGGTGTAAGTAAAATGCGTTGACACTTTTTTCTGGAATGAATGGATAGCCTAATTCTGAATTCCGTTCGAAAGTGGCGGGTTTTTAAGTGATTATGAGTGGCTGATAGGTATCTGACAACTCATCGATCAGTTGGCTAATTCACTTAAAAGATGACACTGATTCAGATATATTCTTTAAAACAGCTGTCAACACGTAACGTGCAAAGAGCGATAAATTTATTTTTGTTCGCTGAAAAGATAATCTTTATTTTATTCATAATTATTCTAAAGAGATGTTTTCTTTGTTTATAGTACATGTAAAAATATTTATTATGTTTGGTGAAATTTATTCAAAATTTTATCAATCTTCCTACGGTAACTCTCTTAAATAAGCATTATTTGTCCATCTGTCTAGTTGTTTTCATAAATGAGTCTTTAAAAAGATTATAATGAAAATGATAATCGTCTGCCAAAAATATTTACATTAACGACTTTAATTCATTATTCACCACATTATCGTTTGCAGAAAATGTATTCAGTCATTTGTGAATGTATTCAAAATGTTAAAAAAAAATCTTTGAAAGTAAACTAAAGTCGAATTTTTCCTTTATTTCCATAACACATTAAAATTTATGTTTAATTTTGGTATAGAACGAAGAAAACAGAACGCTTTTCGACTGAGAGATTACTTCAAAAATTGAATTAAACTTCTGTGTTTAAAATAAAATTTTTGTGTGACAAATGCTTTTTAAAATTTTTATCAGTCTGTTGAATTTTTGAGCATATACACATCAAACGAAAATTATATGCCAAATTTCATCCATCTGGCTTCTCCCGTTTTTCAGTTATCACATTCCAGTGAATAAGGGCGGAATATGTCAGACACATTTTCCCTTTGACAAATTTCACACACTATTTAATGCAATATTCCGCAATTTTTATGAAAAAATTGCAAATTTTATTTCCAATATCTAGTAAATTCCGCTTTTGAATTATCATAGCATTCATAGATAGGCCAATATCTAGATATTATTCCAGAAAAGACTTTTTTCGGGGGGCTGCCAACGTTATTTCATACCCTTTTATTCATTAATTTGAACAAATTAAAAAATTAGTTTTAAATACAATTTTGTAACATTTCCGTTATATAAACATTTACTACAAAATAGCAAGATATAGAATATTAAATGTGAATATTTTAATAGCTCTCATGCGATCAAGCAAAAGTAAATATGAGATTTTCCAGTTTATTATTAACTATCATTTTAAATATTTTAGAAACATTAGATATCTTTTTTAATGGTATAATATTTTAAGGGTGTCATTCTTTTTACAATTAGTGCAGTGCTGAATGAATAAATGATTAATGTAATAAAGCAAGGTTATGCCAAGACATAATCTGGCTTATACCTCTGTTCCTAATAGTTATGACGACACAACAACCTAACAGCTTGAGTGGGATTAAGACCGGAGACAAGGCAGAAAAATCAAGCTCTAAACATTATCATACCGCCTTCCTTTCTCTCCCCCCCCCCTTTTACTTTCTCATATACGTAGTATAGAGAAAGCATCGCAGTCGTCAAAATATTCAAATTCGAGATTTTGATGAATCCTCATGTTTTAGACCTACCTGAGTTGAAAAACATATTTTCGGAAGATGTCTGTCTGTCTGTCTGTGACAAAAATAACTCAAAACGCTTTGAGCTAGACAGTTGAAATCTGGTATGCGGTCTTTACACCAAATTTGCAGATATCTATCAAATTTTGAGCAGAATCTGTTAAGAGGAAGACTGTCTGTTCGCCTATTCGAATATAATTTAACACAATAACAACAAAACGAAGAGAGCTAGATAGATAAAATTTGGTATACAGATTTAAAATCTACAGTATAGACACTTATCAAAGTTTGAGCCAAATCAGACAAGAGGTTGATCGATCTGTACTTTCAGAAACATTTATGCGCGATAACTCAAAAGCGCACTGGCTCTAAATATGTTAAATTTAGTATGGCATTATGTGACTATAAGTGTAACAAACCACTTCTAAACCACAAATTCAATTTTAGGATGCTATTGACCTCATGTCAGGGATTAATCGTCAAATAACTCGCCAAGAAGGACACCATAGGTTCACTAAAAATGCTAGATTGAAGCCAAATGTTAATATTTCGTAATTATTGTACGCCGATGCCATGCAAGACATTCTTTGGGAAAACACCATAATTAGAGAGTATGCTAGAAAGTTTTGGGGAGACCATTCCAGCTGGTTTCTTTTAATTTCTTTCTCCTATTTTCAAGAGCCCATCTTGATTTTATAAGCGTGAATTTCGATTTCTTTTCTACAAAAGTTAAACTATTTATCTGAGATTACGATTATTTACAATTGCAGGTGGCGGACAGAAATATCAGATAACATCATTAACCAGATAGAAATTATTTAGATCTATGAATCAATCAGCAGTTCGATATGTAATTTGACATTGTAATTCAATGTAATAAATAAATATATAAAACGCATTTCGCTATATTGTTATTGTATGTGCAGTTTTGATTAATTACAAAATATTTCGGAAATGTTTTACATTATATTATTATTTTAGAAATGTTTTATTTGTGGTGAAGTAATGAATAAGGCACAGATTTATATAGTCAATAATATGACTATATTTTTACTTTAAAAGAATTTGATGTCAAAAACAGATTAAGGAGTTAAGGAAAAGAAATACAAAGTTTATCTGGAAGGAAAAATATTTAAATATTTTTCGTGTAGTAGAAAAATATTTTTAAAGAGATTATTTCAGTGAAAAAGTCCAAGTTGTTAACACACAATTGAGGCGTAACATTCCTAGTAATTACTGTTAAAAAGCATAAATGGGCCTGTTTCCTAAAATAATATTCTCTTTAAAAAAAACAATCTTCCTTTATTGCTCTAAAAGTTAAAAAAAATAATGGCAGCTTTACGGCCAATGAAAAAATTACTAATTTTAATAACATTTTCTGCAAACGATAACGTGATGAATAATGAATTCAAGTCGTTAACGTAAATATTTGTGGCAGACGATTACCATCTCCATTGCAATCTTTTTATAGACACATTTATGAAAACAACTAGACAGATGGGCGAATAATGCTTATTTAAGATAATTACCGTAGCAAGATTGTTGCTAATTGTGTGACGGAAGCGAAGAAAAAGCTTTCAAACTATTAAGGTTATTAATATTTAAAATTCAGGATATTAATTCTACGACGAAACGCAATTTCAATAAAGAAGAAGCTGCTTAGGAAGCAAATTTTAATCTCCCTACCGTTTTTCTTATTCAAACAAAATATCACAACAGCAGCAATTAGCTCTGCTTTGTGCGGTTCCCCTCATTAAAAAAAATATACAAAAAAAGGGCGGGAGTGAAAAAAAAAAGATATATCATTGTATATTCCTTATAATTATTCCTGAGTGATCAGAATTTATACTTTTCTCACCCCTATGTCTCTTAAAAATACTCATTAAAAAATTCTGACATATCTTCTAGAAAAAAAACCCTTTAAAATGCAAGTAATAAAAAATCCCCCAGTACCTTATTGCTTATTATTTTTTTATACTTCCCACTCATACACAAAGCTTCCATTATTGCGACGGGGTTCCCACGACTAAATAAATAATTCAATAGATTATACATAAGGCAACTTTCGCTTATTATTATTATAATGATAATAATAATAACACAATTCTCCCATCTTCAGGGGGTGTTTGTTTCTTTTTTTTTTTTATCATTCCCCTTTTGTGAGATTTTTTTTCTCTTTTAATTTGCACTTGAGGAAGTCTCCCACAGTGAAAGGAATTAAAGTTGCAGTGAATGTGGAGTGATGAGGGAGTAGTCTGGTGGAAACGATTTTGTTGAAGAGTTTCTGAGTTGGGAGATGGGTTGGCAACGTCTCGAAATAATGTTTTTATGGCTTCATTAAGTGGTACTGATTCGTTGGAATACCCCCTTCCTCTTCTGTAATTTGGCGATATTAAAATTAAGAAGTTTTTCACATTCGAGGTAAATAGGCCTTAGGTCTAATTCTAAAACTTTTGATGAGCTACCCTTTTTTTTTTTGACGGGGGGGGGGGGGGGGAGGTCTTTATGGAAATTCTTTAAAATAGTTATTTTCTTTTCTTTTTAAAAGCGTTGTATGAAAACACGCGCTTCATTTAATGCGTTTTATGAAACTTAGAATTTTTACATTAACGCGCATTTTGTTGAAGAATATTTTAAAAGCGCACCGAAATATTGATTTTATATTCTGTAAAATTCATTGTTGGTTTTTTTCTGAAGACAAATATTTTTGGCATATTTTTATCTCAAGAGTAGAAAAATATTAATTTTCATACAAAAAAATTATAAAATAAATATATCAATTGTTTTTTTTTTCTCTTTTATTTTAAAAAACACTAAATAAAAATTCCTGTGAAGGGGGAAAATAGTTTGTTATGTTTATTTAATACCAGCTGATATATTCTGAGTTGCAAACGATTAAAATTCTTTCTTGTTTAATATTTTAATGCAAAAATCACTTTTGTATAAAATATTATATTACAACAAATATGTTTATCGCCTCAAACACTTTTTAGTTGAAAGAAGAATATCAATTGAATCAAAAAGCTTTTAAAATCTAGCATAACTAATTTTACCCATATGTTATTAATAATTGTTATTAAGTACTTCAAATTTTGTTCGAAAATACTGAAATATGGAAAAGGATTTAATAAATATTCTGTGATATTTGGTTTTTAAAAAAATACTTCTCTCGATTATAATATTACCTATTTATTATTTCATAAAGAATGGAGTTAAATATAACAACGGTAATGTTTAAATCTAATTATATAAAGAATTCTTTTAAACTTTTTCATTGATTTAAAAAAACTTTAGAATTCATATAAAAACATAAAAAAGCGTTGCTAACAAATATTTAAAAACTAAAAGACAAACATCAATGAATAAAAATACCTAACAGTGGAATATTCTAAATTTTAATACTGTCTAAATTGATTCTATTATTCATTAAATTTCGAAAAATTAATAAAAATTGAGGGGAATTACTGCCACATCACTGAAAGGCTAAAATTTTAAATTTGATATCTACAAATAAATGTTATTTATTTTATTTATAAATCAGAATTATTTTGGAGGTATAAAAAATATTTCTTATGGGATAATTTGCGCCAAAATTGCTTTAAAAGAAATGAAAAATGTTCGACTGATTTCTAATTAATTGAATACTTATTTTTTGTAATTTAAAAAATCGACAGCAATTTTTCTTTTGTGTTAAAAAATAAATTTGTATAATTTGGTTGTATTCATCATAGTTATTTAATAGGAGATCTCGAATATACATTACATATAAAGCTACAAAGATTCATTTTTATGCTATTATTCAAATCAAGCTATTCTACTCCTTTCAAGCTGTTGTAATACTTGAAAGCCCCTAGCCAAATTAATTTCGGAATACATTGCAAAAAGGGGCATAATATTATAGAATCGTGTTACAAATTACAATCTGACGTTGAATGAATTGTTCAAATATGTTTGTCGTGTGTTTATGACGTCATGTCCTTTGCACATTCCTTTTAACATGTCCCTTGCATTTCTCCTTTTATTATGAGGCATTTTATTTTCTCTAATATGAAGTACACGAGTACACAAAGAGAAAGTATTGGAAACATCAAATAATTCGAACTCCTGATTTTGACGAATTTATGCATTTTAGATCTCCGTGAATCTGAGAAACCTTTTTGGAACTTTGTCAGTCTGTGAACACGATCATTTATAAACGCTTGGAGCTGTATGAATGAAATTTAGCATATAATCCTTTAAACATATTGTCACTTTCTATCAAATTTCGAAGAAAAGTTCATTCAAAGGAAATTTGTTTATTTATCTATCCATTAAAAATATAATTTTTTTTAGTTCCAAGATAGTTAAAAATCAAATTTGTGAAATAATATTTTTAGAAAAAAAACTTTTAGATTGAAAAATTTTGTAAATTTTTAATTTGTTCATATTTCAACGAACTTCTGTGATTTGAAAAGTTCACAATGGTTTTCTTCGTGTTTCGATGAGCATGTGAGCCTGCACGTACTTCACATCAAAAGCATGTAAAAAATTGTGGATGATATAAAAAGACATGAATAAACATTCATGATATTCTTATCTTAAACATGCACGAATAAATTGTTCTTAATATTATTTAATTATTAAGATTTCAAAAATATGAGTAAATACAAAAAAATTTGGTCGATTCATTTTAAAAGCTTATTCTTCTAATCTGAAAAAAAAGGGAAAAAAAGATAAAATGTTAAGCTTTAGTTAATTATAAAATTTAAAAAAAAATTTAATGAAATCTACAATCGCAAATTTCAAATTATCATGTGAAAACCTTATTATTTTTAAGTCATTATTTGTCTTAATTAATTTAAGTTATTAACCAGTTTAAACCGGTTTGAAACAATCACGAGACTTCCTCTCTATCCAACCTTTTAAAAACGCATCTGCTATCAAAGAAGTATACGTGATAATAAAGCAATATACTGGTAAAACCAGGTCAACCTTTTAAAAACGCATCTGCTTTCAAAACAGCATACATAATAATAATGCAATACTGGTAAAAGCAGGTAAAAAAATATATGCGATTAAAAGATGATGATGAAAATTGGCATTTATGCTTTATTCATTGCCTACGCGATTTCGAGCTTCAATATTCATTTCCTAAGTGATTTCGATCTTCAAAACCCCTAACCAAAACAATATCATGTTCTCACATGATAAAAAAGAAAAAAGAAAAAAAGAAAAAGAAAAAAACTTGGCACTCGGAGAGTTTACGTTTGTCCTAGCTAAGCTCCCATACTGCTATACTGAAGGAAAAGAGGGGAAAAGGCAAAATCTATTCAATCACACAAAAGCAGCACAAATAAGATGGTTCTTGAAATGAAAAGAAGTATAAGGCAGGAAAGCATCAATCGATAACTTTTGATGGAAAATTGTACTAAATTCGTGCTACGACTCGAGAATCTCTGAAAACAACCATGTAGCAGATTCTATCATAAGATGGAAGATTTTACAAAATGGTTGGGAAAGATTCTTATTCGTTATTTTAGTTCGAATTCATGAAAAATTTTATTTTATACCATTTGACTTTTCCATAATTGTTCATATTAAAATATATTCAAATAATTTTTTTTAGTTTCTTAAGCTGTCCACCTTTATTGCAAATATGAATTTTGAAGAAAATTCGCATTTTTATTTATATTTATTTATTTATTTATTATTATTATTGCAGCTTCAAAAAAATACGTTTATATTCCAATGATATCTTTATTTTGTCTTTATGTCAATTAGAAGCAAAGTTATAGCGAACTACTGGCATGTAAGTGAGGCTTATTTATAAGCATTTGGAAACTTTAAATGCATTTTCTCAGGAACGACTTCTTTCATAATTCTACTGAATGAGTATCGTCATATTATAAAAATAATCAAGATATCTTAATGAAATTTATAATTAGTGCCCATTGTATTATATAAAATATAATGGATTTGATATTGAAGTCTCTAGAAGTGAATTCATGATTTTTTAATGAAAATACTGTTAAAAAAAAATCCAAAATTTCACAGATATTTTCATATATAACGCACAAAAACTTTATTTTTGAATATAATTTCTAGATAATAGTTAGTTACACTCTGCTTTACACATGTAATGTTACAAAGAAAAATTAAAAGTTGTAACATTTTCTTTATCTAGAACAATACTTGTTTTTGTAAATAATTCTAAAATTTTCACCAAAATAAGCTTTTTGTTCAAAAGCTGCATATATATTTAGATAATTTCCCTTTTATTCATCATTTTATCCTTATATTAATAGAAAAACATCATATAAACATTGATTGCGTTTGAAAAAATCCCCTCCGAACCTAGTCGGATACCTTAAAAACAGAAAAAATTTTGCAAAAAAAAAAAGGACTTTTAATAGCAGGACAATAACATGTGCCGAAGCAATAATTTTTTTTTTTAATGAATTACAGTTTCTGCAGATCTAATGTGTTTCTTTTACACTAATCATTCAGAATAAAAAGCACGATGAAATTATTAGTGTATGAAATAAAATAAGTATATTATTCAAAAATGTAATATCACGCAAAAGAAAGTAGACAGATATGATATAATTCCTTTTATTTATACTTTTTGCAGCTGAAAAGTTCCAGAAGATCAAACACTCAAAACATAGTATTTGAAGCCGATTCATAAAATACGATATACAGAAATAACGAAATGGAACCTTAGACGACTACATATCTATTAGCAACAAAAAGCAAACAATTCATCTTTGTTGTCCACTGGTCTCTTCTTTTTGAACCATTATAATCAGAAATAGATTGGCCACAAAACAAATGTCTGCTTTTCTTCTTTTATCTCGTTCTTCAATTGCCATCATCTGCAAATAACTCAATCAAACGAACAGCGCTTGTAATCACAGAACGCGTTGCCAACCTGACTAAATCTACTACTCCCCTCATCCGCAAACGATATTAAAATAGACAATGGGAGGACAGATCCAATGGCCCCCCAGCTGGAGCAATTAAAAGAGAAGGCTGTTAATTGACAGCTCAGTGGTTGTCTGCAGCTGCTGATGTTGCTGGAAGAATATGAAGGGGTAGGAGGGGAGGGGCATACCAGATAGTTGCATTGGAAGGGGTGGGGTGGGGAGATATCGAATATCTCTCTTCATTAGAGGGTGTTGGACTGCAGGAGCCTGCCTGCGCAATGATTGAATAAACGTGAAGGATTACATAGTTCGTAATTGCAAAATAGACGGATTTTTATTGGATCAGCGTTTATTCATTAAAGAGAGTTAATGATAAAGTGAGGATTTTACGGTATCGACACACCAGCTTAAAATTCGTTTGTTTTACTGATGGAAAAACAGAGTTTGTTTCTCAGTTAGATTTTAAGACTGAATCAAGAATTTTTTTTCTATTTCTTATAAAATATTATGAATAGGATCAGGTGACTTTTATATCACGTGATGTAAGAGTGACCTGAGAAACATAACTCAGGCTTCACATCTAGCTACAAATTGTCGTTCTGTCCTGAGAGACTGCATCATTTCCCCCCCAGATAATAGGTGCAATGGATCACAAAATGCAATTGAAGTTGTGCATTTAACTTGTATTAAATGAGTATGATTTAACTCTATGGCATATAATTCATAACCATTAACGGCGAAATGCCTAAATACAATGTAAGACTCTTCCAACAAAAAAGAATTATATGTCATTTGCCATTTGGCACTCTGCACATCAGAACGTTTTACCTAGAGCTACCTTATTTGGTAGAATAGGAGGGTGGGGATGCCCCTCATGGAGAGTTTTTGGTTGCAAACGTAACTAATTAGAATTGATGTTCGAATTAGAATTTTTCTCTGAAACTTTTGAAAATGTTGTTTGCAAAATGTTTTTTGATTATTCTAAAGTTTAAAATAAAATATGTCTATTTGATGATTCTAATTTATATGGTGTATAGTGTTTTTCCCACCTAAGTTTCAAACTTTTTGAAAATAATTTTATGCAATGTTTGCAATAATATTTTTTACTGTTAACAATGAAATTTAAATCATTTTCATTGTTTCATCAAATGCTCAATCGTGTGATTTTCTTCCATTGCTTAAAACTAAAGAAAATGATTTCTGTTGAATATCTGCTTCGTTTATATGCAAATAAGTTAAATACAAAATAAGATTATTGTATTATTCGGCCAATTAATTCTTATTGATGCCATAGAACTTGAATGCATTAGGGATGTTCATATGCATAATGCACAGAATAGGTGTAAGGCTATTAACATAATTTGGTTTTTAAAATTATTGTGGTAATCATAAAGATTAAGTCAAATGTAAAAGATTTTTCTACTTTCTCGTATACGTAGTTTAGAGAAAGTATTGTAATCGTCAAAAAGTTCGAACTCGAGATGTTTGCGAATATCCACATTTTAGACTTCCCTGAATTCGATTTTTTTTTTTTTTTTGGAAAATGTTTGCAAGTGACAGGGATAATTTAAGAGAGGTAAACGGATAAAATCTGATATATGCTCTTTACACCAAATTTGTATATCTATAAAATATTATTATTATTAAATAATATTATATTTGTATTTCTATAAAATGTTGAGTAAAATCTGATCAGAGGAAATCTGTCTGTCCGGCTGTTCAAATATGATAACTGTAAGAAAAGGCGAGATAGTAAGATAAATTTCGATGCACCGATTTCAAATCTCTAGCGTAAACACTTACCAAATTTTGAACTAAATCTAATAAGGAGTTGGCCGTTTGTCAGTCTATAATTTCAGAAACATTTAAACACGATAACTAAAAAAAAATGATTTAAATATATCAAATTTAATTCGGAAATTTAATGTATATTCTCAATAAATTTTTGTTTCAACCAGTTGGTAAAAGAGCGTCTGAAACACAAATTCGATTTCCGGATAGATACTTTCAACCGCATTCCAGTCGATTAATTGGTAAAAATATCGCCAAGGTTGGCACGATAAATTCAATAAAAGTGCTAAATTCATGCCAAAATTTAATATTTTGTAACTATTGTCTGAATAAGTTATGCTAGGCATTCTCTGTGGTAACACCTTTATTAGAGAATATGCGAGAATATTTTAAAAAGACCACCCTCGGTTTTTTTTTTTTTTTTTTTTTTTTTTTTTTTTTGCGGAAATTAAACTGAAGTAATATTCTCGACGATTCAAATAGTTGCCAATAAACGTTGCTCTGTTATAAATTAGTAAATTCATCTCAAAACTTTTATTTACTTAAAGTCATTCGACAGTGCTGCTAACATTTGCTCAACAGCTTTAAAAAAAGAGCATTTTTGTTTGAAAAATTGCGGAATCTATTTAAATTACCGCAGTCAACTTATACATAACTATGGTGTTTCCAGAAAAAGCAAATAATTTTTGTTACAAAACGAGCAAACGTTGCCACCAACTGCCGGAGCATTTCTCAGCCGACGGATCGGTGAAAGTTACAGTGAAAAGTTACAAGTGAAAGTCGAAGAATCATTATAAACACATTTCGGTCCCACCGAAGTCTTAAAGTCAATTTTACCAGCACTTGATCTCTTTTGCATGGCGACTCACCGAATTCATTTTACATAATATTTCAGCAGTCGAGCTCAAATGATCCTCTAAGAGGGCCGAAGAAAATTTTAAAAATTACTCGAGTTTTATCCGGAAATTTCCCAATTGCAAATTCGTGTACTGGGCCTCGCTAACATTGGGGTATTATGAATGGCCGACTTGAAGTAAGAAATAACTTCAAAGATGACTGAAGTTCGGCTAGAGACTGGCAACGCAACTCTTTTGGCGGCCATATTGGGACACAGAAACTTTCGATGGGTTCACTACAGCAATTAAAAGTTTAATTTGTTCCTATTTTATTAACACAATAAATATCTTGATAAATTAAAGTAATGATAAAGTCTAAAATTAATAATTCTTTTAGTTAATAATAATAAATTGATATTAGGAAATAAGTCTTACTTTGTTCATTAAAATAAAGGGTTCCGAAATTAATACAAGATTTAAATTTACAACCATTCGTGAAGGAAAATGATAGCTTAGTATGGAATTAGATAGTTGATGAAATTCAAATCTTGCGTTAATTTTGGGACACCTTTTATGGTTTGAAATTTTTTTATTAATGATTTTTAATTTTTTATTAAAAATAAAATAGCTTACTAAATAAGAAAAAAAAAGATTAGAATTTATAAGTAAATAAAAATAATTTAATGTATAAACTGTTCATCTTCAATTTTATAAAACTTCTCAATGATTTTTTTGTGTGCGTGTGAGTGTCTTGAAATGATGAGTGCATGTGAAAGGGTAATACAGACCATTTTTTTCAAATTCTAAACGACTTTTTCTATAAAGTATTCTTTAATCAATAACAATACTGCTTATTCTGCATTTTCACTTTTAGGATAAATCAGCTAATTTGATTAAAAATATTATTTTCCCTTACATTTATTTATAGCTATGGGCTTTTCTATCATATAAACTTTCTTACATTTTTTTTGGATCATTTACATGTGGACTTTTACAATTAATAGGAAATTTTTTGGTGTTCTTAAACGTTTATAAATAGACTTCATATAACATTGCCATTCCGTACATATAAAACTGTATCAATGAAAAAAAAATCATTAAAATTTAAGGTAGAAATCAGTCAGCAGTTAAAGAGTATTTTGTTTCAAAATGAAATTTTGAAGATTTGCAGAGAAATTAAATCATTCAAATTTTAAAAATTGGCCAGCAGCTATAAAAATGTTTTTAAAAAAATTATTAAAAAGAGAAGATTAAAGAAATACATCTCGCATTTTAAATTATTTCAAATGAAAAGTGGAAAGATGAAACATTGCCTCTACGAACATAGAAATATGATTTTATAAACGGACAGATAAATTATTATGATTGGTTCAACAATATGTAGAAAGAGATGAAATTACTAAATATTACATTTGATTGAAATCAGTTATTAGTCAATTCCAATGATGCAATTGTAAATGAATTGTCAGCTTCCGTACCATAGAAATGTGATTTTATAATAGGTGAGCAAATAAACGGTTTATTAGGAATAACTTAATATTGTTTCTAATAGAATGCCATCAATAAATATTGATGTTAAGAGAAATCGTGTAACCTAACAACACATGATTATTATTCAAAGAATATTTACAAAGCTGGATTATTAAACATGTATATTAAGCAACTGTGTAATATAAGCCTCGCAATATTAGGGTATCCAAAAAATTTCAATATATTATTTAAGATATTTTCTGAGTATATTAATTCTATGCATTCATTTATGCCTTGCGATCGAAGTGATTCAAAATTAAAATTAAATTAAAATCAAGTATCATTTAAATATTAGAGCATTATTCTAATGTTTATAATTAATTGTCATTTACAAATGTTTATTATGTTGTTTAAAATGTCTAAGAAATACATTGTTTTGTAATTAAAAATAATAGCCGGTTCTATGATTGAATAACATTTGTATTCGGTTCAAATTTGAATTTTTTATATTTTTAAAAAATTATGTTGAAATTAAATCTCGTATATTTTTATAAGTAAACATTGAAACCAGTTCTTTCAAAAGGAAAATTTCATTAAATATTTTGTTATTTTATCAGAATTTGCTAAGTAAAACTGTTTATAAAGAGAATTAAAATAGATTTAAAAAAAAAGTTCTGATGTAGAAATGTTCACATTTTTTTTATTTACTATTTTTTAAAAAATTGTTTTAAAAATTAAATCTTGGAATTCTTTTATAAGTAAGCATTGAAATCAGTTCTTTCAAAAGGAACATTTCATTAAATATTTTGTCAGTTTATCGGAATTTGTTTAATAAAATTGTTTATAAAAAGAATTAAAATCGATTAAAAATCTCTTGTGCAGAAATTTAGAAGGGAAATGCTAGACTTGCATTATCTAAAGATCCTAGAGGGCTTATTATTCTTAAATTTATGATTCATCATTATTTCTGTACAGCTTGAATCCGGTCCAAAGATGGCGGCCATGAAGTGTTTGCTATTTCGCGCCCCCCTTCAGTCTTACATATTAGAAGTTACTTTCGCATAATTGCTTCTCCACTTAGAGATTCAATTTAACCTTTCAGGTCGTTTTCATAATGCAGCTTTTAGCCGAATTTCCTGCTTCCCACTTTTATATCCAGCCGTCCCACATTATTAAGCTTTTAAAACAAGAGTCGTGTTTTCCAGAATATACGTATATTTTCCAGCCGCTTTTGGCGACCGTCTACTAGGTTAATGCCACGCCGTTCTTTAATGATGAGTAAAAATTTTTGCATAATGACGGTTTTCAAGTGACCGCGGAAAAGAAAATTTATGAATATGATTTTCTTGGAATTTTTATTTCTTCCTCTTTGAAGAAACTGGCGTTCGAAGAAAAAGAAAAAGTTGAAAACCGGTTCCTCGTAAAAAATGCGATAAGTTTTGGAATAAAAAGTTTTTTCCAGTTATTTTTAAAGTATATTCGTTTAGAGTTTTGATTGGTTCTTCTTGTTACGGAGTTGTCAATCGTGCTTTTCAAATGGTCAAAAATGTGAAAGGAATTTATTTTTTTACTGAAAATTATAAACTAAAAGTAGCAAATATAATGCTTTTTTTCTTCTGTTACATAAATATCAAATTATCGTTTTGATTTCAAAGCATAAAGCATGTATTCAGCACGTAAATTACAATGCATGAAAAGAAACTTAACTTTTGAAAAAGAAAGCAGAAATAATGAATAGATGATTTTCTAATACTGTTGAAACTAAATATTACAAAATTTATGCTATTTAAAAAAATTATAAACCAGTGGGAATAGTCCCTCCAAAACTTTCCCGTATGCTCTCTAATAACCTTGCCATGTCAGTGAATGCCTTGCATAGCATTGGTGTACAACAGTTACGAAATATTAGAATTTGGCGAGAATTTAGCATTTTTACTGAATCTATCCTGTCTTTCTTGGCGAGTTACTTAGCAATTAATCTCTTGCATACGTTAATAGTAGCTAAAAATCGAATTTGTGTTTTAGACACGTTTTCCTGAAGCCATTGACACAAAACAGCACTTGTAGTCATAAAATCCCATACCAAATTTGATGTCTTTAAATTATTGCGTTTCTGAATTATCGCGTTTACTACTAATTATTTTGAATTATCGCGTTTCTGAAAGTGCAAATCGACAGATAATCAACTTTTAGTTGTATTTAGCTCAAAATGTGTCAGGTTCTTCACTATAGATGTTAAATCTGTGTACCCAAGTTTATGTATCTAGTTCTCTTGATTATGTAATTATCATAACTTATATTCAAATAACAAATTCCTCTGAGTAGATTTTGCTCAAAATTTGATATCTGCACATTTAATATATATGCCATATACTAAATTTCAACTATCTAGCTCAAAGAGGTTTTGAGTTATCTTTGCCATAGGCAGATAGACAGACATTTTCCAAAAATGTGTTTTTTGAATTCAGGTAGACCTTAAACGTGGATTTTTCCATTCTGAAATTTAAACGATTCTTCAGTTTAAGTTGAATAAGTTTAAATATAAAAAATCTCAAAAACTGTCTAGGTTTTGTGGGTGTTATTTCACGCTTCTTTTAAGATTCAAGTTCAGTGTTCTAGAACGCCATCGAATTTACATATCTTGTAATTGATTTTTTTTCCTTTTTAACCATATAATGTTGCTTATATGTAACTGTATTCTATATAAATGAATGTATCTACACTTTTTTGAGAACTGTAGCAGGACTGATGGCTCGATGATGCAAAATGATTTTTAGCTGTCACAAGTTGAGATAAATGCGTATAATAAAATGTCTTAAATGGAGGTCCTCTTTGATTTCGCTTTCAGGAAAAAGCTAGTAGATTTTTGACCCACGTGAAATTACGGGATCTTTGCGTTTACTAGATAATCAATATATACTACTTTTACGAGATTTAATACCTACTCGGTGTGATAAAGACAATTAATAAAAAACAATGCAGAAACTGCATGGTCAATTTTCCTACAGTTTTTCTTTCTTTTTTTCTGAATTAACAACAGGCAGGTAGACAGATATATAATTTCTTCGAACCTGTAATAATACCTTTTATAAATTCATCAAACTTTTAAGAGGCGAAATTTTTTTACCGTTTGTCATGAATCTAGAGTTTCAAATTCACGAATCAACACAAAGGCTAGCTTACTAGATCAGTCCTATTAACGTTCTTTTCCAGAAGAGTTCAAAGTCAAACCAGACGATCCGGAACGACCCTTTCCGAAACCCTTTGAGAACCCAACTTTGTCTCTGGCATTCCCAAACGATATCTCTCCCTCCTTTACTCTGGAACGTCTTTCCGGTCTGTTCCGCTCCGTTTCCTGAAACTTCATCCGACCCCCTCTATATCTTTCCTCAACCCCCCCTCTTGAACTTCCGATGCCAACGAAGGTTAAACGGAATTTCACTCCCCTCCTGCTTTTACCACTTTTGTTTGACTTCACTCCCACGCTCAGGAAAAAGATTCGAGAAGGGGTGGTTGAGAACTATCGGTTTTGAGGCTTGGTGTAAACCAGAAAAAGGGGGCAAAGTGAACCCACTAGGGTTGGGGGGAGATTTCTGCACTGGAGTTCTCAGATTTCTCTTTTTCTAGAATTTCCAGATGAGGAAAAAGCCCCCTCCTCACCAAAATGATACCCACCTACCACTTCATCAGCACACTTCGTTTAGTGCTGTAACCTGGTCTTCCTTGTGGTATTTTAAGGGTTGCTGGCTCGTATTTTTGAAGAGGGTAAAAGTAATTGAAGTATCTGTTTTTGAGTAGTCGCCAATTTATTATATAGATTTTGAGTGATGAGTACAGGGGTTGACGGCGAAATGACACATAATGAAAGTCAAGGACGTCTAGAATGTAACGATGATGAATTGTTGCCATTAGTTATTGGCAATGTTTCAATTATCCTCTCAATTTTCAGCAGATGTGCCAAGACGGGGAACTTTGTGGCATTAAATCTTTCTCGTAAGGTGAAGTACCAGGATATGAAGAAGATAAATAACGTTTCTTTGACAGAAAACAATGTTTAATGATTAGAGTTAATGGTTTCAGAAAACATACACTAAACTATTCAATTTCAAATATAACTGATGGATTCATCCCGATAAAGATAATATTTTTTCCTGAAGCATCTGCTCAAAGAATGCTATCTCTGAAATCTAAAATCTTATTTAAGAGATCATGAGCCTTCAGCAGCATAATCTTCTATGAAAAAATGTATTTTATCGCTAAATATATTTGATATATTTATAACTATCACAAAATAAAGTTGGGTAATTACAATAAGAAGTAAATGATCAGTTAAAAATGATGAAACATTTTTTATGAAAAAATTACATAACAGAAGAAAAGATATTCGAAAATAAATAAGTTATTAAAGAAAAACGATGTGTTACTTATGAATAAATTCTTAATAGCAATTACTTGAAGGTTATTATAAGCATAGTTTGTCAATATGTAAAAATCAGTCATTAACAATGAGAAATCAGCCTGTAGCTAAAAATTTGAGGAAATTAATAGATGTTTAAATTATTTTCAAACAAAAGATAACATTGTAATTAATTGTATTCAAATGAAAGTTTTAAAAATTACCTAATTTTTTATAAAGTATATTTTAATGAAACGATGAAGAAAGAAGAGATAATCTAAAGAAGTCTGAAACATGTTAAAATAATTTTCTTTGATAATATATTTTTTTTTCATAAATTATATAAAAAATTATTTATAATTTCACTTAATTTTAAATTAATTAAACGCTTAAAAATAACACAAAATTCATTCAGTAATGAGGATATATTGTTAACTAATGATCTACTTTGTAGAGCATTAATAACGGTTCCACGATTCTTTATTAACTATTATTAGAGATTAATTTCTTTTTTATATGATTTTCAGTGAAAGAGTTGAAGTTTCTAATTTATAGATGTGTATTACAGATAAACATTATGAGGGAAGAGTCCAATATTTTAATCAATTAATAAAAGTAACATCCTTAAAATATCAACTGTTAATCTATACTTATAATAAAGCTCAATGTGTGTGTGTGTGTTGGCGCTCTACAGGCCAGGCAATTCAACCTACAGCTACCAAATTTGGCACGTGTATACCTTGGAGGCCGGGAATGTGCACCTGGGGGTTATTTTTTCGAATTTTTATTTATAATTTTATTTATTTAAAAATTAATCGAAATTTTGACGTGTTTCTGCTATAACTTCCGAAAATATTACTGCACAAAAAAAGATTTTTACATGAAGTTAAAGATCAAAAATTTATCTTTTAAATGATACTAATGTTTTAATCTTAAAATTAAATTTCTATTTTTAATGAATTTTTAAATAAATATTTTAACTATGTTTTTCAATAATTTTTTTCGTAAAAAATAAATATTAAGATTAAGCACGTTTCGCATTCATTGGAAAAAATTAGCTTTTTTCAAAGTGTTGCCATCACATTGATTAAAGCAACAATTAAAAATAAATTAAATCTTTTTGGAAATGAAATCTGCAAAAATATAATTTTCGGCACGTGTCTGTAGGAAATGAAACAAATATGAAATATTATTTTTTCTAAAAAATAAATTCAAGAAAAATTTTGAATATTTTTACTTTTGTAAATATCGTCTGCGCGTGTTTTTAATTTCAGATGATTTCATTTTCCAGTCTAAATATCTGTACTTTTCTAGATATCGTCTGCTTATTAATTGCATTTTTCTCTCTTTTGTTTTTGGCAACTATTGAAATGTTATGTTTACTTTTGATGTGTTTGTTCTATGTAGTACTTTTGTATGTGATGTTTTATTCGAGCGGATATTAAGGAGAATGCATACACCACAAGAGAAAGCACAGATTTTATGGTGGTCATACGGTTAATTTTTAATCAACAAAATCACTGACTTTTAAGAGTTAATTTCCAATCACTTAAACTGACTGATTTATGAAAATTTGAATATCACTATCCAATGAAAAAAGGATAATTTTAGATTTTCCATCGATCGTTTCAAAGAAAATACGCCAATCAGTGCGCAGGTTTCTCAAGATTAATAGGCCTAATATTATGAAAATGTTGAGTTTTTCTAAATTTTTAACATTTAAAACTTCATAAATAAGTCTTAGTTGATTGTGGAAAATAGAAACATTCATTCATTTATTTAAAATTTGGTGTGTCCAGAATATTTCTCAGAATATGATACCTTACTGCATTAAATTTAGACTTCATAATTTTTGAAATATATTTATAGGCAGGAACAAAATATTATTATTAATTTCATTTCAATCCTTTTGAAAGCAAAACTAAAAACTGAATTTTATGCTGAATCTCAGAAATTTTTGTTGAATTATTTTTTGAGATATTACATAAATGATGAAAAATATTTTGTAGTTAACATAAGACTTAAATGCCGAGCGATTCTGTTTGCAATACTCACATTCAATAATAATAATAATTAGTAAATAACAATAAAGATGATAAATAAAATAAAACGCTTGGTTTTATTAAAAAATATCTTAATGTTAATTGCAATTTCATCATTTACAATTTAAATTAAAGTTGAAGTTTTGCCGGAAATGACAACAAATTAGCAAAATATATATAGTAAATTGAACGAAACGATCTAAACAGTATAAGTTTGGTATGGCTATCAAAATTTGAAGATTAAAAATGTTTTGTTTGAGAATCCTTTAAGACACCAGTTACTTAAAATATTTAATTGAAAATTGTAGCGAGCGGTAATACAGGCGAACCGGCTGGTCGCCAAAGGCGGCTAGTTTTAAAATAAAGATTTAGATCTGACAGCAATTATGAGGCACATTTTCAATAAAAACTAAAGCTTAAAGAAGAAATTTTAACTTAGTATCTATTTATTGCTACAGTCACAAATATAAAAGTTTAAAAATGAAAATAGATTGTTTCTTTTTATTTAGAATTCGAAATTGTAGTCTTGGAATAATTTATCCTGATAGAAGAATTAAAAGACACAAAATGAATAAATCAACTAAAATTATACAATTCCAATGGTTAACTTAAAATTAATAGCCACATTATAACTTTCCATCAAATGTATAAAGCGATGAAAAATTATTTATTGAATATTTTCTTTAAATTGAAATATAAGAAGCGAAATAGGCATAGAATAAATTAAAAATCAAAACTTCTCAGATTAGGAAAGAAAGAAGAAAAGAAAAAAAAAGGTCAGAACTTAATTCTC
The DNA here is from genome assembly GCA_026543865.1 of Argiope aurantia. Taxonomy (NCBI): domain Eukaryota; kingdom Metazoa; phylum Arthropoda; class Arachnida; order Araneae; family Araneidae; genus Argiope; species Argiope aurantia. The sequence goes on from JAPMOR010039821.1 coordinate 863,298, forward strand.
TTGACAAATATTATTGCTTTTGACTAGACTAAAAGTAAGCATTGAATTATTAAAAAAATCTTAAAACTTATTTCATACTTTCGTACATTTGTAATTGATACAAAAACTCATCTAAAACGTATGACTACATTTCTCTGAGAAGAATGAAAAAAATATTACCCTTAATCTCATTATGAGAGTTCTTGATGCTCTAGAAATATATTTGCATATTATTATTATTACCTTTTGTCTGAAACTGCTCAGCAATGAAGAGATAATTTTGAAAATATTTCCTTCTAATTTTTATCGAATTATGAAAATGATTCGAGTTTGCGAAAGAAAATTCTGAATAGTTGTTAGACGATAATCAGCTCTTAAGAATTCTGTTGCCATGAATACAATTTCATCCATTCGTAATTAAATCAGTTCACTTTAAACAGAATAATAAATCAGAATTCGATGATTGAATATTTTTTATTTCTTTTTCGAGCATTTCTTCTGTCAATATTCTTGTTTAAAGAATCATAATAAGAATTGAGATCCTTTATCGGATAATTCAATTTAAATCCTTAAAACATTCATTAAAATTCTCTTAACTCCGTTTCCATGAATCGTTTGGTGAAACGAAAAAAGGACTAAATCCTTTCCATGCATTTCATCTCAAAATTCTTTTGTGTTAATTTGAAATGGATATAAAGAAATAAATTCCTATCATTATTTTTTTATCAGTAGAAATATTCATTTTCTATTTTTAAAATAATTCGAAATTCGATTCCGATTACCAGTTTTGCTGAATTGTCTAAGGAATTATTTTTCAAAATATGAAAAATTAATGAATTTCGAAACTAAAAGGGCAGGATTTATCGATGCAGAACAATAATATGAGAGTTTATTTTTCAAGTTATCTGAGCTTATTTATTTCAGCAGTTAACACTTTTGAGCGCTTTTATTTCATAAGTTTTATTTTTGTATGCAATTCAATGAGCGAAAATTTGTAATTGATATTTCCTTCGCTTTATAATGTACTAGAATTTTGGAATTTTGAACAGTTATTGATTCCTGATGACAAGAAAATAATTGCATTTTCCTTATTTTCTTCTTACTTCATTTTCAATTATGAAAAAAGAAGTCAAGTGATAAAATATTTGATCAAACAATGAAAAACGTTTGAATTCAGGATAAAACTGTAATCCGTTGTTAAAAACTTCGCAAATTTTTTTTAATTTTTAAGATTAAAACAAATCGCACAAATATTTAATTGGTATCATTGAAAAGATATTTAAAAAATTTATTTTGATTAAAAAATCATTTTTTTGCTGCAATATATTTGAAAGTTATGGTAGAAAAACTTCAAAAATTCGCATAATTTGTTACTAACTGAAATTCTAATGAAAAGTTAAAAAAAAAAAAACACTTTGAAATGCACATTCCAATCCTCGAAAGTGCATATGTACCAATTTGTCGGCTTTAAGTAAAACAGTTTGACTTGTAGACCGCAATACACAAATACACACATAGGTACTCATTTTTATAATTATTCGTGAATAAATTTGAATTTATAATCTTGTAATGTAGCAAGAGGATACATTTTCCGAAAGTTCATTTATTACAAAAAGAAGCAATAAAATAATCAATAAACACAAAACTTTTCAGGATAGAAGGTGAAGTTCATTAATAAAATTATTTATTTATGCATTTTTATTACATGTCTTTTTCGAATTTGTGAACAAAATCACTGAAACTCAAACAGTTCCAAAACTGCTCGCATGACCGAAAGATAAGCTTATGTGACATACGTCAAAATTTCTAACTGTATTTATGTGTATAAATGGAAAAGCCTTCCCAAAGCATTTTCTCAGAATGCCTCACTCTTAGACCCCAAACGACAATGTGATAAGTAGAGAAAAGGGAAAACATACATCAACAATGGAATAGGGTTGGATGGCATAAAGATTCCCACATCCAAGTTCTGTACGATCGGCCCCTTCCCCAATTTCAGGGTGCCTTCAGACACTGCCGTTCTGCATCAACTTCCGCAAGACTGCCCTCTCATCCTTCCCCCTCCCGCGTTGACTTTAAAATGAACCTCTGCTCGAGATCGGATGTGACATCTCTGAATTCCGAAAGGGCTCTTCCATGTCAGAAAATAGAGAGAAGTGAGGAATTGAGAATGAGGGAGGGATTCATGTTTTTTGAAAAAATCATAGCGTACACGAGATGTGTGGTGGTATCATGGTGAAGATATGCAGGTTTATGTGTAGATATCAGATTTTGTCAGGCGTATTTAAATGTAGATAGCAGGAGACTGAAACATTTTGTAAGCATGTAAGAAATGTAATCATCTTCATTTTCATAATATGCACGAGAAATTATTTTATCACTTCTTGCCTGTGTTGCTGTTTAATAGATTAAGAAACCCTCCATTTTCTCATTTTAAGCATGAAAAAAGAATAGGAGCTTTAATGTGGCAATGATTGAAGACTAGTATATATAGCAAAGTTACAATTGAAATGATAAAAAAAATGCACAAAATATTCTACAAGGCAGATCCAAAGAGAATCCTACAAGAATCCGAAATCTCCAAATTGTGTCATGTTTTGGCAGTATTTGATCAATATGGAAAGATAACTCAAAGTTCTAATTAAATTTTCAATTAAAACTCAGTCGAAATATTTATGTTATTCCTCAATAACTCTGGAGCCTAGAACTCCTCAAAAAGTATTTCCATACTGATTTAAAGTGCAAAATATAAGTTTTTCAGTAATCCTAATTTTTTTCCATAAATTTTGTTTCTCTAATTTCTACTAATTTTTAAAATATCTGCAATTGTATCTCATAATAAAAATTTTCATTGATTTATTAGCTGCGTTTATATACGAAGCAACTATGTTAAATGCATGTTTTTGGATACTATTTGTTATTGTTATAAGAATATGCAGCAAATTAAAGAAAGGAAATGAAACTAATTGAATCAAGTTGGAGCCAAGTAGATGAAAAACTTTAGAAACCCCCTTCTCTCTTCTTTTTATCCAAATTAAATTCTTGCAAAACTAGTATTATTTTCAGTACTCGTATCTTAATGCCTAACTAACATGTGATCCTAAAATGGGTCAATTTAAAAGATGGGTCACCAAAATTGGAAAAAATATATTCGTATCTGAATAATAAATTTTGAGAAAACAATGTTAAAAGAGGTTTCATTTTAAACTTATTTTGAACATTTATATAAAGATCTTCAGTTTTTGAGTATTTTTTTTGTATAGCATTAGTGAAATATGTATTAAGACATGAGAGCCTCTATTAGGATACTCAATATGGAAATTTAAAAAAAAATAGATCCAATGATAAATAAAATGGATTCATTTTCAGCAATCTATTTTATTTTGTTTACATCATTCATGATGGAATAAATAAACTTATTGCATAAAAAATAAATGTACAAAGCAATAAATATTATCTGAAAATATCTTTCACATGGCAAAACTTCTAATAATATACCTAGATCCACTGATTAGCAGGTTGACCGCGGTTGACGGTATTGTGCTTCGGTTTCATTCGACGTGCGGTGTTGTGGCAACCAATATATTAATGCCTCTGAAATTTGAAATTCAACTAGCAATAATAATGCATTATATTATGATGGAATATCTACAGGTGCTAACTCGAAGCTAATTTGGATTTCCAGCTTACGTAGGAATAATTAATTAGGAATCCTGCTGTTGAATTACAAGGATTATTAATCGAGTTTTACACCAAGATAATACAGCGTAAATATCTTATACAAACTAAAAAAATTCCAAGTAAGTAAAATTTAAACTGTAAAGGTAGCGGAATGTTTATATATTCATTTAAAGATTTTAGTGTTTAAAATTTGGCGTTATTGAGTACATATATCTTCTTAATGGCTCTTTTGATTCAAACATTAATAATGTGCTAATATGTAAATAGATCAACAGTTTCCATGTTCTTTCTAGTATACTTTTTAATAAAGGTATCACCCTCTCGTATGAGAATTACCTCCATGAGCTAGGATAGAACCACCATGACCATTCTTAATTTTATTGGCCTTAGATTTAGAGAAAGAAGCAGGTCTGAAAGTTGACAAATTGGTCACTTTCCTTCTAGATCTTTTCTTCCGCCTTTCCAGTATTTTAACACAATAAGGCTTGTTTGTGCTTTAATATAGTAATAATAAATAAATAGCCTAAAAGAAAATAGTTTGTTTGGCGATTACCAAACCAAAATTCAGGACAAATTTAAAATTTTGCATTTTTGAGTTATTGTGTTTACCTATGTACTCGAATAGATTTTGTTTACAGTTTTTTTTTCTATTTTACTTTCTATTATACGAAGTAAAAAAGGCAAAATTAGTAATCTTTAAAAAAAAGATTTTGACAAATCTCCGCAATTCAAACATTCCTCGAAACGAAAAAATACATTTTTGGTTTTGTATCTATCAGTTTGTGAAACAATAACTCAAAACAATGCTTAGAGTATTAGTATGCGAACAATTTACCAAATTTGTTGCATCACTGCACCAAATTTGTAGATTTATATCAAATTATGAACTAAATCCACTCACAAGAAGTCTGTCTGTCAACCTGTCGTAATATCAGTGAACACGAAACTATAAAACATAAAAAGCTGGACAAATAAAAGTTGGCATCTAAAGAAACGATTCGAATCAAATTCTGAACCAAATCCGTCAAGGGGTTGCCTATCTGTCAGTCTGCAATTTCGCAATGATTTAAATAAATGAAATTTTGTATGCTATTTTGATGCCAAAATTGTAATTCTGTGTCAAGTTTCAATTTCAATGATAGAAAAAAGACGCCCAAAATGAGCATTTTCCCCTTTACTGTTCTATGAAGAGTAAAACTCTTATATATGCACAATTCTGAAAATAAAACTCTGAGCACTGGTGTCATTTATGACCTTTCTTATTCAGATTACAGAATTTTATGTGGGGAAAATGGAGAATAATGCCTTTACTCATTTGCGATAAAATTTCAGGGTGGCAACTTCCACTAGTTTATCCCTCAAAACAATCTAGATAATTGAAGATCTAGATTATTCGGATTAATGAGTATCTACTACATTAACAATATTTTTGTATATTAAAAATTATTATTGAGATTATTTAACTAATTACACAGGTTGCAATTATCAATTCATGCCAAATATATCGATGAACAGTGAAGTAAGGTAACCTTTCCAAGAAAAATCTCAAAAAGAAGTGGGAGCGAGAAATGACAAAAACGTAAGGGGAGACGACAAAGTTTGCGCAAGGGAAGCTCCAGGAAGGATCGCATAGGATCAAAAATCACGTCCTCCTTTTCGTTTGAAGATCGTCTGAGGACTTAAGCTCGACCCCCTCCACAATTCCAGTGTTTTTCTTCTTTAGTAACCCCCCTTTGTTTGTGTTCTTGAGAAAACCCCGTGATCCACCTTTCCAGAGGAAGGTGTTCTTTCAACACGTGCGATAGCTGCCATATGTTGCCTGTGGGACGGAAAAGAACAGGAGGAAATTGTTTTGTCCCAAAAATGAGTTTTCTGAAAATGGGATTTTGGATTATGGCCTTAATTGTTGTTTTAAAAGGTAGAACTAAAACCGAGAAACAAGAAAAGATTGTATCCAGGAATTCTTTTGGTTTTTGTTCTTTGTTGAATGTAAAGTCTGTTCCTTGAAGTGCATATCATAAACGCATATTTACTTTCACGTATAATAAATATGCCAAGGCAAAGTATTGTTAATATCAAATAATTTCAATTTTGATTATCGCCGAGTTAGATCCTCGTAAGTAAATAATAATAATAAAAAAAGGAAACAATAATAAAGGAAATAATAATAATAAGAAGAAAAAATAAAATAATAATAGAAAAGAAGAAAGTAAGAAAAAAAAACTAAGTCTTAGTAAAGAACATAATAATAAAGATAATTCCTAAAATAATGTCTATAGGTATTTCAGATTAATATAATAATTTTAGATCTGCATTATATTTTACTTGAAAGTCATTGAAGAAGAATGTGAATACATTTTGAATATGGAGGAAAAGTCAGATGGCTGAAATTTGGCATATGACTTTGGTTTGACTCTGTTAGTCTGTCAATTGGTACGTGAGGGATGCGGTTCTAAAAACGACATCAAAGACATTATTAAAACTCAACAAAGGGGTGAAAAAGTGGTTCAAGAAAAAGCCTGTAGGGTTGTTTTTATATTTTAGACACGTGATAATGTAAAATAATGAAAGAAATTAAAAATTAAGGGAATGAAATGTTTTGTCAGTTATTAATTTGTTAGACATATTTAATTTTATTTTTAATGGAAAAAGTGATACTTTGAAATAATTAGGAAAACATCATCTTTATTATATATATATATATATATATATATATATATATAGAGAGAGAGAGAGAGAGAGATCTTTGAGATTTTAAAATAATCCTCAAAATTCCTTCTATGAAATAAGATTTATTGCTTTCAAAACTATAAGAAATTGCATTTTCAATGAAGATACCAATAATAAAATGAACCATTAGAAATATTAAATTAGGTGAAGAAAATGTAAAAGCGAATGAAATCTTCAACCTCTGGAGATCAATTTTACATCATCTATCAAAAATACAAAGTATCTCACTAAATGCATAGAGTTTCAGAAATCTTTAATCTAATTTCTCTCAAGCGTACATAATAAAACGATTATTTTGCAAAAAAGAATTTAAATAAAACAAATCCTTCTAAAAGACTACCACATCGAGAAAAGTCGAAATAAAATCCAATCAAGACTTCCTACATTCCTAGATGTTCGCTACGCCCAATAAAAACAAAAATATATTTAATACACTTTTCTCCAGTGCCTATTGGTATCATTAAAGATGTTATTCGGGAGCCAATGTGATTTCTATAAACCTAAACCAGAGCAATACATCATCAAATCAAAACCTAATGGAATCGAAGAGAGAAGAATATAATTCTTATTCGCCGAATTAGATTTCTTTTTCAGAATCGTTTGGATGTTCTTTTTATTGTTCTTTCTTTTTCTTTCTCATTTTCTGTGGTATTTATGAAGAATTCAAGTTCGGAATCATTTCGAATTCTTGGAGGGGAACGAAGAAAATGGCAGAAAAATAAACGAAATCACGCCTCTCAGCGACTCATTTGGTGGATCCAGTTTTCTCAAATTAATATATATATATTTTTTTCTTGCTTTGAGTTTTACTTTTTCCTGTTTACGAGAATTCGATCGCTGCAAATTCTTCGAAACGAAGTTTTAAACGAGATCTTCATTTTTTTTCTGTATTTTATTTGTCGTTTTTCGTATTTTTATTTTCACCCACAAGTTTTGTAGAATTGTTTGCTTTTTCGTGAATATTTGCTCTGCTTTTTACTTAAACTTTTTACTTAAACATTCTTCTATTGGATGTTTGATAAATCTATAACTGTTAGATGTTTGATTTCTTTTTTAAATTTCTATTCTTATGTTCGATTGGAGAAGCATATATCTTCACATTTTAATGAATTCGAATTGAAATAACGATTTAAAAAGAACCTAATTTATGCATAATTTGTAATGAAAATTTAAAAACACTGTTATAATTTTAAATCCATTGATATACTTACCTTGAAAAATCGTTCTTAAAGAAGTGTATTATTTTTTAAATGCGTATTAAAATAATTGCACAAGCATCTTTAATGTTTGTTGTGTTAGAAAATTGGAAGGTCCAATACCATTCCTTATATTCTAAATTTGGTTACCTCCATTATATTCGAAAATGTAACGCATTCGCCTGCGTATCGTTTCAAGAAGTAAAAAATATTAATTTCATCCATTTTTTAAATATTTATGAGGAATTTATTACATTTAACGAAAAATATAAATTTTTAACTAAAACAATCAGACTTTTACACTTTAATCCATATATAGAGAATTCGAATTGTAATAGTAAATCAGAAAGTAAAACGTCTGATTATTGCATGATAACATTAATTATACACAAAATAGTATATACGAAAAACTGATGATATTCAAATGCTACAAAGTCTATTTTTTTGTTTTCAAGTCACATTAATATTTTCAAAAAAAATTCACATTAATTATTTAATTGAATATTAAAAAGAAAAAAATAATGGGTATTTTAACATTTTTCTTCGATAAATCTGGAGTATGTTAAGGTATATTTTAAAAACTTTTGGTTGAAATAAAATGCTTTGAAATGCAAAGCATTTTAAAATTAAATAATATATTTCCAGTGATTTTGTTGTATTTTCGCGAATTGTTTGTTTGATATTAATAAATTTTTCAAATTTAATCCTAAAACACAATTTGTTGTAACACTTTTTCAAATTATGTAAAAGTATTATTATAATACATTTCCGAAATTCAAACGATTTCATTGTTTCATCAAATTTTTTTTTCGCTTGCTTTTGCCAATGTTACTAGTTAAAATAAATCATTTTTACAAAAAATAATTTCATTGGACATTAACTTGAAATTAAATAAAATAGCATTTCCGCATTTACTAAGATTATTATGCATTTTTGGTTTGTCATTTTTTTCTGCAAGTTTGAGATATAAAAAATCGCAACGCTCGGATTGCAATGGCTGAGAAATAAACGAAATGAAGAAAAGACCAAAGAAGAAGACCAACGACCAAATGAGGAGAAGAACAAATAAGCTTAAATTATTATTACAGACATTCGAATGTTCTTCATTTATTTATATCACTTAATTTGGAAAATAGCATTTAATCATACGAATAATAGAGGTCTGAATATGGAAGAACGTGACTCAAATTTTTTTTAAATAATTTAATTTATTATAAAAATGTCAGACATTTACAAAACAAAAACAATCTTGAAACAAAGGTAAACATTTAGATTATCAATTAATCCTTAATTAAACTTTAATTATTAGATTTGGGTAGGTTGTGTGTTATAATCTAGACGATTAACGTTTCATAATATTTTTCATACTGTCATAATATTTGCATCTCTTCTAAAATAACACTTGAGAAAAAATACTTAATTTTTCCTCTCAAAGATTTTTTTATTAAAAAAAGTTTTAAAAAAACACTGGAAATTCCGTTGGGTTAAAATAGCTAATAAAGAATTGTTCTTTTAATACTCAAATCGATTTCTAAAAAAAGCTATACCGCAGAGGTAGAAAATTTATTTCCGAATTATTATTGTTATTATTATATTTTTATTATACTTATTGTATTTCTATTATGCTTACAATCATATTTGCATAAAATTACACAAGACAGTAAAAGAAAAATACTAAACACAAATAAAAGAAAATGAAATGCTCTCAGTGGAATGTATTCTTGTAAAAAATTTGCCAATTACATCAATTGATTAAACAGATTATTAATCAAATAAAAACGCTTTAGATCAATAGTCATAAATCCTTGAAGAAGATTAAGAGAGTGTTGATCGCCAAGATAACACGCATTTCAAACAAATGTTTGCCAATTTTTTTTCTTTTTCTTTAGTCCATGAGAACTAAAATCACACGAACATAATCGGGACAGCATACGAAATAAGTGATCACACACACCCTGTACTGTTTTAAACAGCTAAGACCAGAAATGTGGCGAACCGTGGCTGTCAAACACGTGATTTATGGCACACCCTTTCCACACCCTCACCACTAAAAGAAGATATATGTACACGGAAAAATAAAGCGATTACACCCCTTTGAAAGATCGTTTCTACAGTTCCAAAGCTTTCCTTTTTCTTTTTTTTTCAACCATTCTTTCTGCACATTCTTTTTTTTTATATTGTGTAGCTGAAACGATGGACACTTCTATGTTTCACGTCGACCGAAGAGCACACACAAAATGATGGATTACGTACGGATTAAGTGGTCTCTACGATATATCGATATGTGTTATTTTTCATCGTTTTCTTTTGCGTGCATTGAAGGTGTCGAAAAAGTGGTGGGAAAGGAAAAGAAAAGAAAAAGAATATGGAGTGCTCGGAAAAAAGTAAGGATGGAAATGGAAGTTGCCAAGATGGAATAGCTTAGTATCTTATTGAGATCATTTGGTATCGGAAAGTAAGTTGGAATTACCAGATTTCTTTTATGTTGGTAGAAAGTTTTTATTGGAAAACTTATTAAAGATGCGTATACCTGATGTAATGTCAAGTGTGAGAAGATTTAATCGATGAAAATTTGCATGTTGCGTTTGTTGTAATGACATAACAGCTATTGCTTATAAAGGAAGAATCCCAGAAGTTATTTGATGACCCTAACACAAAATTATTTTGAGAAGTTTGTCTAGTTTATTCTTGCTTAAACTATAGGAAATTGAGACACAGAAGGAAATAAGAACAATCACGAAAGAGCAATTACGCATAAAATCTGCTTACAAAACGAAAATGTACTTGGCACTGATTATTGGCAACATTAAGAAGTATGTGAAGAATTTTTCATGTTTCAATAATTATTGCTGTTTTTGAGGAATGTTGAGCAATAAATAAAAATAAAAATTGCTGAAACTTTTTTTGTGAATAAATGAAAAAAAGAGGAATTTTACTCACAATCGTCTATAATCTAAATTTTAATGGGATCATTCTCATGTTGACGATATTTAAAAGATTCTAAGGAATTACTCTAGTTTCAATACTTATTGCAGCTTTTTTGGAATAATAAACTATGACTAGAAAAAAAATTGTTGATTTTTTTTGAATAATTAAAAAAATAAGACTTGCACATAAGACACATTATTAGAATTTTAATAGAATAGTTATGTTTACATAGATGTTCCGGATTCTTTAGCAATACAAACGATCGAAAAATACTTACCAGATATTTTAATTACACGATTTAATCAAAATAAATAAGCTTATTTTCTATAAATCATCATCTTAATAATCAAAAGAATTTCTCGGTTTGTTTGTTTTTTTAAAATATGCAAATTCGCATTCTCTAAAAAGTTTACATATTTTTTTTTCTTTGTAATATTTGAAAAAAGGCATGTTTCAAATTTTTGTTATTAGGAAACACTTTATGCATAGTTCTACTATATAAATATATTACTGTACTAGAATCATCATTTTCATTACTGCTGATTTTGGAACAGCGTCCAATTTTATCGTTAAACTTATTTTAAATTTTTCACAAAACATTCAATCTAATCGAATCAAAGGTAAACGAGATCCTTTTAATAAATAAAAAAAAGCTTAAAGCATCTTAAAAATTCGCTTAAAATGAAATCTTTATAAACATCATAATTAATTCTCATAATAAACATCATCATAATTAAACATCATAATTTGAGACTTACTTTTTTTAAACTTTAAAATTTGGATCTATTTTTACATACTTTAATGGAATTACATGGCAGATATATCACAACATAGCATTTCATTATACGTTTCTCTATTCTGTATTGTGTAATTGCGCTTTTTTGTCTTTAGGACAAGCTATGAATTTCAAAATTAAATTTGAGGAAATGTTTTACGAATATAATATATTTACAAATTAGATCTAATAAGAAATATTTTAAGCTTTGACCCGTAAATAAAATGTAATCTCTAAACGCAGACTTCTAAAAAAATCCTTTTTCTGTTCCTATGGAATAAATTATTTTCTGACTATACCTTAATTAAAAATTTTTGATTTTATAATTAAGTTTATTAATAATCATTAGTGGTATGATACTGCATCAACCACTGTCACGCATTTTAAAGAATTATTACTATGGAAGAAAGTATAATTTCGGATAAACATATTTTTGTCGAGACCTATAAATATCTTTTAAAACATTTTTTCTGTATTTTTCCATAAAACATAACGTACAAAATGTTCCAAAAAACTTTCAACAATTTAACACAGTCTCGCAACTGCTTAATTTTCTGCCTCCAAAGCAATTATCTCTGAATGAACCATGCTTTTCCGTAACGTTCATCTTTAAACCTGCCCCTCACCAAGCCAAATCATCCAGACATCTCCCGACAACTGTTAAGACATCTCACTACCCTCAATAATTACCGCAAGACCCCAGATGTCACGACACTTAATCCAAGAAAAGGTTAGAGACCCCTTTTTTCTTCAACAACCCATTCATTGCAAGATACACATCAATTCGAAGATAACCCTCACCGCTGTCAGACGATAAGATGATCCTAACTGTGGGCTCGAGTTTCTCAGGGCCGACCACCCTCTCAGGTGAGTGGTAGTCATTTCCTGTTCGTCTCGGAGTGACGGAAATAGGCGGAAATGAGACCGTGTTTCATCTTCCGCATCATCTAGGGTGACGGACTGCATCTTCCGTGTCCCTATCTTCGGATGGGCTGACCACGTTTCATTAGTGCCGGAGATGGAAGGCTAGAACACAATATGCCGCCAGCATCATCACGGTGTTTGCAGTTTGTCACGTGTCAAACCTGCGGCTGGTAAATGTTTCGTGACGCAGGTTGCGGGTTTTGAGTGGGCTGCCTCATAATTGCAGAGTTTGAGTAACTAGGGACTGGAATGTGTTAGCCCCTAAACAATCAGTTGCAGATTAGCCGTTTAGCTACATTAGGGAGTGCGCATTATGACAGCCCCTTTTAATAAATATGCCGATTTAATTCTCATTTTTAACTCAATGACTTTACTAATGATTAATTTTAACTCATTAATTGGAAGAAGTGAAAATCTGTAATATCTGCTCCATTCTGTTTGTTTATACATCTGATAGGAAGGAAACAGATAACGTGTTTAAAAATGGCGAACGAAAAATTCTACCATTACTTGATTCTGAAGCTATGCCTTAAGCGTAAGTTCAGCAAGATATAAAATATTTATTAAAAGCATACCTTATACTGAAAAATTATTCAACTTGAAAAAATAAGTTGAATTGTTATCAACAATGCGAATGAAATTTTAGGACCAACAATAAAATTGATTTGAGTTTCATTTAACAATTAAATATATTGTTGTAATATAT